>VXAL01008553.1:73707-85813 GCA_013399475.1 Chauna torquata | reverse complement strand
CATCAGCAAACTTACTCAAAACACCTTCTAGTCCTACATCCAAATCATTTATAAAAACATTGAAGAGAACTGGCCCTAAAATGGAGCCCTGGGGAACCCCACCTGCCACCAGCCTGATGTAACCCCATTTACTAGAACCCTTGGAGCTCGACCCACCAGCCAGTCGTTCACCCATTGTATTATGTTTTTATCTAGCTGTAGTAGGAGGATACTGTGAGAGACAGTACTGAAAGCTTTGCTGAAATACAAAAGGATTACATTGACTGGCTTCCCTTGGTCAACTAGATAGGTGACCTTGTCATAAAAGGAAATTAAGCTAGTTAAGCAGGACCTTCCCCTCGTGAACCCGTGTTGGCCATGACCAATGACTGCTTTCAAGTGTTTTCCAATAACTCCCAGAATAACCTTCTCCTGAATTTGACCAGGCACTGAAGTGACACTGACAGGCCTGTAATTAATTACCAGGGTCTTTTTTCTTGCCCTTCTTGAAAACTGGGACAACATTAGCAACCTTCCAGTTGACTGGGACCTCTCCGGATTCCCAAGACTAGCCAGATAGGTTTTGAGGTTTTTCTCTTTACACTGTGTCAACTTGACTAGCCACGGTGTTCTTCTTCTCATCATGTCAGAAAACCTTGCCGTACGAAGTCCTCTGCTTGGTGTCAATGTAGCATTTGTTCATTCAGCAAGAAGAGGGGATGTGTCATTACTGTATTGCTCCTCGATGGTGGCAATAGGCTTGCATGCTGGGAAGCAGGAAAGCCATATGTAAAACTGAAACTTTTTTTCCCCTGTCCTTTTCTTTAGGATGCTATTAGAGATGTGCATGTGAAAGGAGTGATGTACAAATGGATTGAAAAAGATATGGGTGAGTTAAGCAGAGCTCTGGTGCCAAATCCATTTTTGTGTGTCTTGCACTATGTGGCGTGCTACGTAAGATTGCTGCGTAGGTCCTACGCTAAGTCACGGGAGTGAGATGGACGTAGAAACAAATGAAATACTTGACTGTGGCATGCCTAAAGGCAGCCAAGGGGTAGAGTGCCATTTAGGACCAGGTGATACTTAGGGTCTGATGGAGGATCTGTTTTAATGGCAGAAACAGCTACCTCGTTGACTGCGCATCTGTTTTCCTTCTGCCTTTAATTGAGGGGTGACAGTCCTTGGCATGGTGTGAACATGTAAAGGCACCGCCTAGGAAGCTTCCATTCAGGGGAAAAAGTGCTCCGGGTAGGAACATGGCCTGGAGTGGCTGTGCCTGTCCATTGTGACAGTTTGGGATTAACCCTATTTATTGCCAGCCTTTTCAGTTCCTCAGTCTTTCTCATCCCTTTAGGTGGGATTGATGAGGATGAGGAAGGCGATTTTGACAACATAGTGGTTCACTACGTGCCCTGCCTGAGATGGATCTGACTCAGTCCTTTTGAAGCCCTATTGGTATAGGGTTAGGTTTGGTTTTATTTGTTTTTAAAGAAATGTGGTCATGACCTGTGCCAGAATCTCTTAATTGATGATGTCTGTTTTATTCCAATGTAGAACAGTATATTCTGCACGGTGATGAAATCTACGCTGTCCTAAACCGACTGGTGAACCACAAGAAGAAACTCTTCCTCATTACAAACAGTCCCTTCAGCTTTGTGTGAGTACCGTTACTGTCCATTTATGTGTCACCACAGCACAGCAAGACCTTTGCAGTGCGTTCTCTCCTCCGAGCATCTGAAAGTTGTATGCTAGAGAGTTTTGTGGCAATAGTGATGAGGGTGCTCTGTGGGAACCAGTTGTGGTGAACATTGCACCCCCCTGCTCTTTCTACACCATCAACTTTCACTTCTTGAAGAAGCGATGAGCCTGCGGCTAGCCACAGCGTTACGGAGCTGCCACTTCGGATTACTTCTGGCAGCTTGTGCTGCATCACAGACTTCTCTGGACTTCCCATGGTAGCAAGAGAAAGGGTGGAACACCTAGAAATGGTCACAGAGCTACATCAATCCTCCATGCAATCAGACGCCCCTGGGGGACTCGGAGACCTCTGTGCTTTGTTGCTGAAATGAGATTAGTTTTAAGACTGTTGTGAAGATGTTGGGTGAAAAGAGTTACTGCATCTGTTAACTCTTCTGTTCCTTTTACTCCCTAGGGACAAAGGAATGAAACACATGGTTGGCAAGAACTGGCGGGACTTATTCGACATGGTCATTGTGCAAGCTGACAAACCCAACTTCTTCACCGATCGGCGGAAGTATGTATCTCGAGGCAATATTGCAGTGCTGCACGTGGGCCTGAGGTTTTGGGCTCCATTACCTGGAGCAAATGGCTCCTCTTACCCTCCCAAAGAGTAGTTCATGGTTTTCTAAGTATAATTTAGATCCAGTGTTCATCCAGCCTTCCAGTGTCATCTCAGATACATTCTGAGGCTTTTGTCTTGGTCAACAAAAACCACCCAGTCTGGGAATAAGTAGATTGCATGGGTAATGCTGAGCAGAAAGCATGTTTCTAAAACTAGCTATCTTAAGCCTCAACAGTTTTTTCATGGCCTGGGCTTAACTTAGATTTTTAGGGGTATGAGTGTACTTCAATCTTTAGAAAGAAAAGAGAAGTGGAATGGTATGTATGACAGCTGGCTGTTTCTTGGCACTAGGTCTTGAGAGTGTGCCAAAATCTTTGCTTCTCCTGTTCCCGAAAGCAGATATCTGTGTTTTTCGTTAGTGGATATATCCTGCTTTGTAATTGATGGCTCTGGAAGCTTTTGTATGTGGCAGCCGGGTTTTGTGGTCAGTTAGGGGCTGCCAAGGGACCAGCAGATAGGCAGGCTACTGTTCTTGCTTTGCTCTTTTGTCTTTTGGTTTGGGAAACTTGTGTCTGCTTTGTTGCCTCAGTTTATGACTGACCAGGAATTATTGTATTCAGCCCTTGAGGGAGGGGACTGTTCTTTCCTCTTTCTGTATTTTCTTCCCCCACCTCCCAGACCACTGGCATAACCAGGAGTAAATCTATGAACTGGTTTTATAACTTTTGCTGGCCTGGTAAGGGTTTTCTCCATGGGATGTGGGTGAAGTGCCGTAGAGATGCCGCCTGGAACTATGATGATCCGGCCCTGTAGGACTTAAAACGCATGGCTGCATGGTGCCTAAGGTCCACGCACGTAATGGGCCAGTGGAATGATGGCACACTCGTCCAAAGTGAGGGTGGCCGTAGTCAACTGTGGAGTGCTTTCTCCGAGGGGAAACGCAGGTGTGCACCGGAGATCACCTGTGGTTTGGGAGGCCTCTTGCCCAGGCTTTAGAGTTCATGGTGGGAGGCTTCTGCCCTACAGCAGCTCAGGATCATACAGTACTTCTGGATGAGACTGTACTGTGCTCACGGCAGGAGCAGGTTCATACCAAGGCTTTTGGTCCCGGAGCTCGCAGTTTGGCCCTCCTTTTCCAAGAGGAAGTAACGCTCCCTTCGAGCATGAAAGTTCACGGTGATCAAATAACTTAAGACTTGTTTTGTTTCTTCTGTCCAAGTGGTAACCAGGCAAGCTCTCAGGAGCAACAGTGGGCACCTCGGTTCGGCTTCCGAGGTCAGCATGGAGACTGCTTCCCATCCGCTCTGCAGGCTGCCTTATCCTGTTAAGACACCCCACAGTCTCTGCTGTGCTGGGGGGCGGCCAGGCTGGAACAGGACACAGCGTTTCATGGCAAAGCCTTGGCCTTAGCGGTTTCAGAGGGAGTCTTTTATTAGTATTAGCATTCCCCTTCCTGCTGTCTGGAAAGCAAGAATTGTTAAGGGTATTGCCATAAAATGGTTACAGTCAATAGAAGCCCTCTGAAAGATATTTCCCTCTCGCACTTTCTCTCTCCCTGAGAAGAGCGCAGAAGGCCCAGAAGGTCACTTCTCACGTAGTGCTTTTATTGTGAGTTGTTACGTAGGTAAACAGGTTTCCTGATTTGAACGTTGTAGTTGCTGGGTAACAATCACTAAAAATCAAAAGAAGTTGACATCTCCCCCTTTTTTTCCAGACCTTTCCGAAAACTGGATGATAATGGCTCACTGCAGTGGGACAAAATAAACCAGCTGGAGAAAGGAAAGATCTACAAAGAGGTAAAGACCCGGGTGCATAAGGGTTATGAAGCAAGAGTCTGAGATGTTAGGGACTCGTAATACACCTGCAGTTTTGGAAGTCACTGGAAAAGCCTGGAAATAGTAAGAAAACAGGAAAATATGCTTAGTCATGTTGGGGGGAAAATGATGGGTGCTTCTATGCATTGCTTGTGGATATTTGAAAAGTGAAAAACAGCTCCTTGAAAAGACCACCTGTGATGGAGTTAGGGAGCACTTGCAAGGAGACGCGCTCTAGGCTCTGTGTGCTGCGCTGGCTGGTGGCAGAGAGAGATGCCTTCTGGCCACGTGCAGAGGTCTTGCTTGGCCAGCGTGATGCTGTTCCGCCGGATGCTTTCAGCATGTCTCTTGGCGTGTTGTGCAGCAATAGCCTAGGGGTTTGCAAGCCTCTGAAAAGTCTTTCAGCTCCTGCTGGGATGTGCACTTTAAGATAAAGGCTCATATCAGAAAGCCCCACAAAGGTGTGCTACGCCTGTCGGTGTACGATAAACTGACTCTGAGCATGGTGAGAGATGGTTCATGCCAGGTGTAGAAAAGGCTGCGCTCCCAGCAGTCGCAGCTTTTTACAGCTGCAGGAGTCAGAGCTGAAACAGGGTGTGACAGAGCTGCCTGGTAAGGGGACTTTTTGTCTGCAGCTCTGAAACAGTTTCCGCTGCAGCTCCGTGTGTGGGTGGTGCTGCAGGAAGATGTGTAACTGGAGCGATGTATTCCACCCAGCCCAACTGGTCTTCGTGCTGGAGTTGGAGGGTCTCCTGGGGCAGGGGTAAGGGGGAAAAGGGCAGAGCAGGGCCAGTTATCCTAGGGTGTTGGGTGCTTGGCTTTCTGCCCAGGAGGACCTGTGCTGAGATCTCTCTCCCAGGCTGATTTTTTCCCCGCTGCTGCCCAGTTTGTGTGAAAAGGGGAAGTAGGGGAACATGCTCTGCACATGTAGCAGGGGTCAGACCTAGTGGACACCCCCTACCCAGTGAACCTGTCACCCTAGGAGCTCTGTTCTGACACTGCCCAGAGTGGCTGATAGCTGCACTTTTTCCTTGGCTTTTCTGATGTCCCAGTCCTGAAACCTTTGTCCTCCTGGAGGGGGTCCCAAGAGTGCGCTAGTCCAGAGCTGTCTGCAATCTGATGCGTATGCAGAGGTCTTCCACATCTCACTCCAAATCGTTCTCCGTAAAATTGGAAGAGGTGGCAGGGGCTAACAAAGCTGTCTGACTTTGTAGTACAGTTACCTTTTTCTCTTTTTGCTGCCCCTTTCTACAAAACTGGAGGGTTTTTTTGCAACAGCAAAGATTGCTCAGCACTTTTAGGAAGGATTGGTCTTTGTGAGGAGAGGTTTCACACTGAGATGCCTTCTGGAGGAGAGAATGGAGAAAAAAAGGGTGATCAAAAAGGGTACAAAGCCCGGCTCCCCTCTCTCCGCTTCCTGAAAGACAAACGTGTCCAAAGCATGGGCTCTGGTGAACTTGCTGCCTTGGGGTGTTCTGCTTGCAGCTGGTCTGTCCCCTGAGATAGTGGCTTTAGGACGGTTTGTTCCTGGTTATGTGAGCTGTGGGATCCCACGGGAAGAATCTGTTAGTGAGACTGCGGTCAAGTAGCTGGGACCTGACCTGCGGTAGAAAAGTAGGTCAGGTCCTTGAGCAGTGATGTTCAGAAGCCTCTGGCCTGTCCAGTGGGTCTGTCAAAGTGCTCCGCTACTGTCCCGTCATCTGCCAAGAGCTGGGGGCTGGGAACACGCAAGCAGAGCTCATAGAAAGTCTCTCTCCCATGGGCAAACTTTCTCGGTGGGTTAGCAGCTCCCTCAGAAGAAAAGGTGTACCTCAGCTGTGCTGAACTAAATTCTGCTCTTGACCACCTACATCTTGTGGCCACAGGTTGCTCAACCAACTGAATGCTACGTTGAGGAAGAGAAAAGATAAGGGAGGAAGGTGGGATTCTGGGGGTCCTCTGCCGTCCTCTCCACCACCACCACATTCATCCAACTGCATCAAGGTTGTTGCCTAAGTGTGGTTCTCGGGATGTGACAGAGAGTGTATCCTGGTCATAGTCCATCCTGTCTCCAGCATTTATGGTTTCTTTCACGATGTGCTTCTCTCTGGCAAGTGTTAGTGGCCATGGACCTTGCTGTGCTAGGATGTTGCTGCAGGCTCGTGAGCTGCTGACTTGCTCCTGTCCCCTGATGCACAGCTGTATGGCAGTTGTGCTGTGGGTGTCCTGCAGGAACGGGATCACAGGGACTGGTATTTCGCACTGGGGACTGGGAAGCCCAAGCGATACGGCCCTCTAATTCGGCCTGCTGTCGCCCTCCTTTCTGAAAAATGTGGAATTTTCTGTTTGTGGCACGTATGTGCTCCCGTCCCTCCCCTAGTCTGTGATCTCAGAAGAGGAGGTGTGGAAACAGAGACGAAAGGGAAAGCCAGCTCCAGGTCACATAGCAGGTCTGTGGCCCTGTGGAGGTCCGAACACAGGTTTCGTCGTTGTCAGCTCCACCGCTGGTTGAGGTGACCAGAGCACAGCCAAAGGACTGTCCTCCCGAGGCTGTGGGCCGCTTCCCTGCTCTGCCAACGGCTTCTTGAGCAGCCCTCAAGTGAGCAGCACTTCGTGTGCAAGAAATGGCCTGCCTGGCCTTCACTGTTGGGTAGGCATGCTGCCTCTTTCCTGGCAGCGGAGACGGGGTACAGGCTGCAGAGATTGCTGCCGAGCGGCTCGCAGGTTTGTTATTGCTTGTGCTGGCACACTCTAGTCTGCTGGCATCGACGGGGTCTTTTGCTTTCCTAGTGTGTTTTGTTTCCGTTGTGACTCATGTGGAAAACTTTTTTGGAGATGGAAGGGGAGTCCCTGATGTCTCCTCTGTGTGCAGACGGATGTTTGGAACGACTTGAAAGCTGCTCTGTTTTGTGCTTTAGCTGGTGCTTTGGAGTTTGGTTTGTTTTACTTAGCTGTGAATCTACCCAAGCTGCCTGGCTTCTTGGCTTGGTTAAGCGATTGCTGTGAACGTGTGGGTGTTAGTATTTGGGGCTGGGATGGCAGTCAGTGATGTGAGAGCAGCCTCAAGTGCTCCCGACTCCGAAAGCCTTGCATGATGCTGCTCACCTTACCCCCTGTGCATCCTGTGAGGTGAAATCCTTGTCATCTGAGCCCCGCAACTTCTAAGCCCAGAACACGTGGGGTTCCTTCTGTCCATCACTCAGACTTTTCTCATTTAGGTGTCTTTCACTTTCGGCCTCTAAGCTGCCTCCTTTTGTTGCCTTTTAGTCCATGTAGTCCCCTTGACTTGCTGTGCCCTTGGCTTGCTTATTGGGGTATAAGGAGTTTCTGGCTTTTTCTGTTGCCTGAGGAAGGCTGAGGAATGTGCAGGGAGGTTGTCACTTGGGAAGAAAGTCAGATAAGATGGAGAAGGACAGAAATCTGTGGATTTGGATGGTGGGGGATTGAGCAGGTTGACATCTTATGAGAGTGCTCACATCTGCATGCTGTGGTGTGGTGGCCCATCCAGTTGCACTGACAGTGCTGCTGAGGTGGCTGCCCAGTACCAGGCAGTGAGGATGAAGGCGTTTGGCCTCTACCCACATTTCTGTTCTCCTTTTACTTGCAGGGTAATCTCTTTGATTTTCTGAGGCTGACGGGTTGGCGTGGATCCAAGGTGCTCTACTTTGGCGACCATCTGTACAGCGACCTCGCGGTGAGTAAAAAGGTCTCTGCTCTCCGTGCTGCTTCTGTGTGAAGCAACGGGGCTTTAAGTGATGAGCGCTGTGGTGTGTCAGGAGGATCTGTCTGTGTCCGGGCTGAGGATTTTGGACAGTCAGTCATCGAGGAGGTGTGTGTTGCCAGGCTTCTGCGCCTCTGTCATGACTGTGCGTTTAGGAGGAAAACCTTGCTGCTGGCCTGGCAAGCCTGGATCATCCCAGAATGTCTAAAGAGAGGGAGCTGCTGTGGAAAAAAAACCTAAGGGCAGAGGATAGATAGCAAGGTTGGAGCAAGCTTGTTGGAGTCCTGCCGAGATGGGGGGAGAAGCAGTGCAACCTAGTTAGCTCTCGTGGTAAGACGAGAGCGTGAGTGAGGCAGTGCTGTGGCGCTGCTGCAGGAGGACGTAGTGCTGTGGCTGGTGAAGGATAGCAAAAGGCTGCGGAGGGGATGCAGCGAGGCGGCAGCAAGCCCGCATGACTGTTGTGGTCGCGGTTGTGTTGGTCTGTAAGCCAGGGCCCTGCTCTGAGTGCTCAGGTCTCCGGCATACTGTGCTTGGTGCTCCGCAGGCTGTGCCTTTTGGGACACTTATGGGACATAAGCATCCCCATCCTGCTGTCACGCAGAAGCAGGCAGTGGAGAAAGGGCTCCTGAAGTACTTTCTGCAAATAAAGAACAGCTGCTGGTCTGTGAACTTGAGAGCAGTTAGGTGGATCCCACATCTCTGGGTACTTCATGCAGCTGATCCTGGTGCCTGGGAGATGGGTGTTACCGGCAGGACCCAGCACGGACCATTAGGTTGCCACAGTGGCAGCAGACCTCTCTTCTAGGAAATAGGGTTGTGTTTGGCTTTCAGTCTTCATGTTGAACTTGTGGTTGTTTTTTCACCCCGACCTCTAGGACCTCATGCTGCGTCACGGCTGGAGGACTGGAGCCATAGTCCCTGAACTGGAGACAGAGATTCGGATCATAAACACAGAGCAGTACATGCACTCCCTGACCTGGCAGCAGGCTCTGACGGGGCTGCTGGAGAGAATGCAGGTAAAGAGCTCCTGTCTGAGCAGGGTGGGTGTCATGTCTTCTGCTGAGCCTGGGACTTGGGATTAATGTGGGAATCAGAGGATGTACTATCCTGCCTGTGTTCTCAAAAAGCATCTCATTCTCCTAAATGAAGTTGGTGCAGAGGCCTCGTGGGTTTGTGAGTTACGGTGGAAACTGGGGGGACCTGAGGTGTAGACTGCAGGACTGACATAACCTGGCGTTTGCTGCTGCTGTCTCTGCAGATGTATCAGGATGCGGAGTCGAAGCAGGTACTGCTGGAGTGGATGAAGGAGCGACAGGAGATCAGGTGAGTGCACTGCCCTGCTTGCTTATGAGCTCTCTTGGGGGCTCCCAGGCCTGCCCTGGGTCTGTTCCGTAACCTGTCTGGGGGAAAGTGGTGCTGCAGCTGTTGGCCTGCGGCCCTCCCTGGTGCCCCGTGCCTGGGGTGGGGTGCAGCAGTGCCTCCTGCAGCCTGGGGTTGGACGGGTCGAGTGCAGGGTGGGAAAGGGGAGGTGGCGTCAGCCTGTGCCGGGAGGGGTTGGTGGGCTGGCTGCTGCAGCGCCTGGCGCCGCAGGCTTTGCGGGTGGGTCCCTGCCCGTAGCAGGTACAGTAACAAGGTCTCAATGCACAGGGGCAGGTCTGCATCAGGCCTGCGTGGGAGGGTACCTGGGGTGATCCCAAAAAGTCCTGTGGGAATAGAGTGGCTGCAAGGATGGGAGGAGGAGCCTGGAACCACACCACTGGAACGAGGAGGGCTGCCGTGAGCTGGGGGTGCGTGGATGGCTTGTCTGAGTTGGCATCACTCTGCTGGGTGCAAGAGGGCTGGGCCTGCAGGTGCTGAGGCCACTCTGGTGTTGCCGTAATTGCCACATTGCCGGTTGCCAAATGCGGACGAGTACAGCTTCTGAGAGAGTCTTTTGGGGAGCCTGTGAGGCTGTGGAGTGCCCGGAGTGTAGACAGCCCAAACAGTGGGTCCTGCAGGGCCGGGAGTGAGCCTGGTAAGTGCCCTTCACCTACAGAGCTCCATCTCTTTTCTCTCAGGTCACTGACAAAGAACCTGTTCAACCCCCAGTTCGGAAGCATCTTCCGCACCTTCCACAACCCCACGTACTTCTCACGCCGGCTGGTGCGGTTCTCCGATATCTACATGGCATCCATCAGCTGCCTGCTGAACTACGACATGAATTTCACCTTCTACCCACGGCGCACCCCTCTGCAGCACGAGGCTCCGCTCTGGATGGATCAGCTGTGCACGGGCTGCATGAAAACCCCCTTCCTGGAGGAGATGGTGCATATTCGGTGAAGGGCCAGGTATTCTGGGCAACAGTGCAAGTGTGTACGTGGGGCCACGCTGCTCCGCCAGCAGCACCTCTCTGTCTACCACTAAAGGGTGTTTACACTTACGTATGTGTGTAGATCGTGTGTTTATTTTTTCCCCCCTTACTGGTTGCCTCCCTCTCCCTGAGGTGCTTTGCAGGCTGGACAAAGGACGGGTGCTTGGTTTGGGTCATGAGTGAGCTGCAGGGAGTCCTCTAGGAGCCTGTGAGATGGAGAGCCAGTGCTGGGGGCTGCTGCTCCCTGCTCTATGCCTGGAGAAGTGGCTCAGAAATGGAGTCCTGAGTGTCTGCTGCTTGGAGCGCACGGCCCGGACTCCTGGGGTGAGGTGTGACAAGGGCATGTCTGTCGGGCAGGTGCCTCGGGCAGGTAGCTGGTGTGAAATGCGCAGGATGTGAGTCCTGGGTGAGAGCTGGGTGGGAGTGGAGTCGGAAGGTCTAAAAGTGAGCCTTGGGTGGCTTGCGTGTGTTGGAGCGCACCTCGGGCCGTGCGTTGTCAGTGTGGTGTGGGCTCGGTGCCGTGTGACATCATGGCTGTTTTGGCAGCTGAGCTGGTGTGGCAGTGACTTGCAGAGGGACGTGTTCTGCCTTACAGCGAAGGTGCAGAGCTGTCAGCAGAGTGGGGCTGGCCTTCCACGGGTTGTCGCTGAGATGGGACCTAGGGTGCATGGAGGGGCTGCTGGAGCTGTACTAGGGGTGCGGGGGTGAAATGCCGGGGCTGGCCAAGACGGAGGTGGGGTACTGGTGGCGGAGCTTTGGCACGCTCCGGCTGTGGGGCAGCGACAGGGTGCGTGCTGCGCCTCACTGTCCTTGGCAAAGCATGGGGGATGAGCAAGTGCCCAGGGTGCGGGAGCTGCCTCGCGGCTTGTCTGAGCGTGGCTTTTTGTGACAAGAGAGCAGAGTGCAAGGAAAACCAGCTGCTCGGGGAGCAGCACTGCCCAGTGGCAGAAACCAGGCTGGTGCCTGGGGAGCCAGCGCGGGTACGTGTTGTTACAGGCCCTGGCTTCGGGAATTGAGGCAGCGTGGTAGCGCATCCTTGTGCACAGAAGGAGACAGCGCTGGCGAGGAGCTGGGTGAGACTGCAGCGCGAGCGATGGGGCTCCAGGCTGCACAGCGGGGCCGCGTGGTGTGTGAAGGACCGTTGTTTTATGGGGGCAGTCGTGGGAAACTCCTCAGAGAAGGGTGAAGTACGACGTGTGAGCGAGTGCCAGCAACCCTCAGCGAGACACACGCGTCTCCTCCCTCCCCTTCCTCTCCGGTGGTGTGCCGGGCTGACCTGCGCGTCGCGCGGGTGCCACTGCCTCGTCTGTGTGCGGACTTTCAGAGTACCTTGCTCATGCCTCAGGGGCCTGAAGGATCAGTGCTCACATAGCTGCTCGCTGTTTGCTTACTGGGTGACCTACCTGTTGCAGCATGTGCATGTGGCACCTGTCGGCACTGTGCTGGGTGTAGTCCGGGGGCTCAATAAATGTCTGCGGTGCGCAGTAACTAACCAACTCACGCGTGCTGCGCATCTTTTCTTTCGCCTGCCCTGGCAGCGCAGCTCTGGGTGCACGACCAAGAGCCTGGGGTGGCTGCGAGGCCAGGTGTGAGGTGTCAGAGCAGTGGGGACATGTGGTGCGCTTCGGGCCATCGTGCAGGTGGGGGGACGTGGGCTTGGAGCAAGAGGGGGGGGTTCAGGCTGGGGACCAGCGTGCGGGACAGCGCAGCGCAGGGATCGGGAGCAGCCGAAAGAAGCTGTGGGCCGGGTCGGGGGCTGATTCCGGGGGGCCGACGCGGGGTGACGGAGCCGTGTGCGGGGCTGCCGAGCACGGGGTTACAGAGCTCTTTATTTGCCTGCGCCCTCCGGGGCTCCGCCGGGCCGAGGGCGCGGCCGTGCCGGGCGCCTCACTGCGGGCAGCCGGGGCCGCCGGGCTCCTGCAGCAGCGCGTCCTGCCGGGAGAGAGCGGCGTGAGGGCGGG
>VXAL01008553.1:3050-73576 GCA_013399475.1 Chauna torquata | reverse complement strand
GGCCCCACGTGGCTGCCTCCCCGCCTGCCGCGGCCCCGCGCTGGGCGGTCCCGACCCAGAGCCGGCCGCAGCGAGCCCGCCGGCGAGGGGGCTACGGGACCACCAACCCCAGGGCCCCCTGCTCCACCTCCGCTACTTCCCCTGTATCTACAGGACCACACAGAGAAACCATTTTTCCTTTAAAAAAAAAAAAACGCAAAAACCTCCAGGGACACCGACGCATTCCCCCCCCCCCAACACCCGCCTGGCCTCACCCTCGCTCCCTGCCGCCCTTCCCCACCGCTTGCTGCCCCGCCGTCAGCCTGCTCTCACCTGGAAATACCCAAACTGCTCGTCCTGGCGGTGCCTCTTCACGCAGTAATAGGCGACGCCAGCCCCAGCAGCCAGCGCCAGCACAAAGCCCAGAGCCGACAGCGTCCCTGTGGCCACGGAGCCTGCAGACTGGGCCATGCCGTTTACCTGTGTTGAAAAACAGCGGTCCGGTTACGGCACTTCCCTGCCCGAGCACTGGGCTCACTCCTGCATGCTCTCCGGGCACAACCACCCTGCTGGGAGCTCCCCAGCACGGCACAGGGCTGCCTGGCCAAAACCATGGGAGTGCACAGTGCCAGGCCAGCCCTGGGGGTGACGCAGTCTCCTTGTCTCTGTTCTCCAGCTGTTTCAGCACCTCCTGTCCCCACGCACACCCTCAGACACTCGCCTGACCAAGATGCACGACGGGTGGTGGGATCCTCAGCGGCTCTGCGATTGCGTGAATGATGCCGTTGAAAGCCATGATGTCCCACTCTACAATCACCGTGTCGTTGATCCCCTTGAGATCCTACAGCACAGGACAGAGGCGTTGGCACGCGACCAGAAAGCCTCCCCCATGTTCCCTACCGCAAAAATGGAGGGGAGTAGAAGCTTGTGGTGTTTTTGGACCTCTTTGGAGGTCAAGCCTACTGAGTGCTCTGTGCCGTTCCCCACTGGAAGGTCTGACACACGGAGAGCATATCCTGACTGGGATGTGATGATGGTGCCTGCTGTGAGGTTGAAGCTGAAGAGCACGACATTGCTGGACGACACGTGGAGCTTCAGTTCTTCTCCTGTCAGTGTCTGAAAAAGCAACGGGGAGCAGGGATAAGAAGCAGCTGAGCCAGCTTGCCCCTTCCCCACTGTGCCTGCCCTGTGCAGGCCCCACCTGCCCTAAGCCCAGGTGTTCTCCATCGCCACAAAGCAGCTCAATTCACAGGCACCACGGCACAAAACCGCTACACAGAGAAGGGGGACTTACCATCCTTAGAAGTATTCAAAACCCAACAGGAAAAGGATCTGAGCAAGCTGACCTACATGGCTCATCTTTGAATGAGGGGTTGGACTGGAGACCTCCAGAGGGCCCTTCTGACCTAAATTCCTCAATCCTTCTCAGACTCTTATTTCACATCACCACTGCACCAGCATTGGCAGACTCCTGCTCCCCTCTGGGGCTCTAACAGTTCATTCCCCACACTCTCAAATGGCCACTCATCCCTGCTTGCTTACTTCATTTTCTGCAAAGCCAGAATTCAGAGGGACAAAGAGAGTTTTGGGAGTGGAGTCATCAGACAGATAGATGAAAAAATCCAATCCTTCTTCTGTGTCATTGGCAAAATCAAGCAACATCTGGAAAAGATGGGAGATCGCCCCCATTAGCATACTGCAGTCAGCTCGAAGCAGTTACCATGCCCAGCGCAGGAAACATCCCCCAGCCTTGGAACAAAAACGCCTTTCTGTTTGTACTCCGCACCTGGCACGCAGGCTGAACCCCCATTCCTCCTCTTGGTTACGCTCGATCCCTCCCCTCCGCCTTGTTCCCGGCTGCTGGCGGACCGAAGACCCAGGAGAACATCACTTACGGAATAGAAGGTGGAGAAGCGAGCGTGGTCTGCAAGCACTTCGGGGAGTTTGCCGCTGCATGAATACCCATCGCCCACAAACCCTTCGCGGCAGGTGCAAGTCAGATCTGCAAAGGAACGCCGAGGTGTGCCGTGACTTGCCCACGGTGGCTACACCGACCACCTCTGCCTTGACTTCTGGATGCCCCTCACTGTCTTCCCTCCTGACACAGGTGTGGGGAGAGGCGGCTGCGGCTGCCTGCCAGCGCTTCATGCTCTGAGGGCAGCTCTCTACTGCAGCCTTTGCCGGCCTCTTGTGCCTGCAGGACATTCTCCAGGAAACGTGCTCATGCCACTCACCCTTCTCCCGGTAGCAGAAGGCATCCCAGGTCTCGCTCAGATTGCTTCTGGAGCCGTAGTCCACGATGCCCACCCGGTTAGCCCCGCAGCTGGGGTTGGGGTAGGCTGTGGGGTATCCAGCCGTGCCGTTGTCCAGCCACCCCACCAGGCACAGATGGAATCCCATCTGGCAGAGGAAAGTGGATCATTAGATGAAAAATAATAGCTCCAGGCCAGGTTTTGTGCCCTGATGCACACTTGTGCAGCCTTAGGCTACATTCTCCTGACACATGAAGGGCTGGGCTCTGCTGAGGGCTTGTCCCAGTGTGACTGGTGAGACCCAGCAGCGCTCCTGGTTTCATGGATATACATGGAGCAAAAGCTGAGGTCTGTCCATCCGTCCTGCCTCAGCTGTCTCGGTGGTCATTTTGGGGGATGACATCATTGAGCAAAGGTTATCATGACCTGATCACCATCTAAGCTGCTGTAACCGGCTGCGTACGCAAGGGAGAGCAGCAGACACAAACGCCTTTAGTAAGGCTGCCCACCACCATCCCCAGGACTTCTTCCTTTGCAGGCTGAGGGCGCACCAACATGCAAAGGGACAGTGTGGGGGAGTCTCCGAGCGGCTGCGCTACGGTGACCCAAACCCCAGTGACCGCTGTCATGATGTCTGGAGGTTCCTGGGACTGCTCCGGGAAGCACAAGCAGGCCACTGTCACTCACTGGGGCCTCACCGAGGGAATGAGAGGTGGCTCGCCCACACATCACCAGCTCGCCACCTCCCAGCCAGACCCGCAAGAAGCCCTGCGTGCCCCCACCCACTGACCTGCTGTGCTGCTGAGAGCTGTCGGAAAGTGGCCAAGGAGGCGCCTTCTGCTGCGCAGGCCTTCTGCGCCTGCTCATAAGTGAAGTCGTACTTTTTTCGGGGTGACTGCAGATGAAATACGCCCATAGTCTTATCTGCAAAATACCGAGGCCAAGGAGCATCAGTACAGCACAGGAAGTGAGCAATCTCCCGGCCTGCTCCCTGCAGCGTGGGGCCCCTGTCTGAGTATCGGCGGCACAGCCACCCAGCGGTGCTCTGCTCTGTGCTGCACAGGACGGGTGTTGCACAGGAGCAGGAAAGGATGGCTCTTCCTCCCCTGTGTAATGCGTAGGGGAAAAGGGGAATGTGAAAACCAGACCAAGCTGCAGAGACGAGTCCCTGGCCCCTTCATTCTCCCACCCTCGATCTATCCTGAGGGGTGCCTGAGCCAGAAAGTGAAGGATGACGGCGTGTGGCCTCTCCGTGGCTCATCATGGCGCTGCAGGGCACGCTCACCATGGAAGTGCAGGTCAGTGCAAATGGCCTCCCGATGGCACTGCCCGTTGTTGTCCAGGCACCGGTCCGTGGGGGGCACGGCCTCTTCCAGGCATTGGATCCCGTCACCAACATAGCCCCGCTTGCACTCACAGCGCCGCTCGTTCTGCAGCACAAAGAAGGCTGGCATTTGCAACCATGCAGGTAGCAGCTGGCAAACTGTGCATCCCTGTGCACCTGGGGACGAGCCTTCAGAACACCTCCGCAGCCCGCCGGGACTACGGCAGAACGTGTGGCCTTTCATAGGCCACGTGGCCCCTGTCCTACCCCCACATCCAATTGCGCGTGAACCCCTCAAAGCAGTCATGCTGAGTCTGTGTCACGTGCTGTTTGAAAGACAGCTCAGCTTCAGGGTACGTGGCTCGTGATTCTTGCACTGCCTCACGTTCCCAGTCCCCTCTTCTGGCCTGCAGTGAGCAGCTCTGGTTCCTCGGCAAAAATGGCTGGCATCGTCCTCCAAGGACCGCCCCAGAGCCCCCACAGCAGTCCAGAAATGCCACGACTCGCACAACTTATGCCTGTTGGACAGAGGAATGAGGAGAAATGGCCTCAGCATAACCTCAGGGGGACCCTTGCCACAGCCTAGCAGCAAGGGCCTGCAGGATGAGCTCAATACCTGAGACCCGGGAGGCTGGGCGGGCATGGGGCCTGCAGCACAGGGGACACTGTCACGTTACTGTCCTCCAGCTGCTCTCCCAGCCATGCAGATGTCCCTGGACGTATGGGATGTACTCACCGGCCCAGTGCTGATGCAGTTGGCGTGCTGGCTGCAGTCCCCATTCCTACCATCCGCACACCGGTCTATGGGGTCGCAGATGTAGCCATCGCCTTGGTACCCAGCAGCACAGGCACAGGAGACGTTGACACCAACCTGCGTGCAGTCTGCCTGCGTGGCACACCCCCCGTTGTCCTGGCTGCACATGTCGATCACTGCATGGATAAAAGCGTTACGTTAACTAAAATACCTTGCTCGTCCCCCGTTTGTCTGTCTGTCTGTCCTGCCCGTCATCCCGCTGCTATGGCCTTCCTGCACGGAGCTGCTCAGGAGATGGTCACCTCTTGTCATACCGCATTGTCGACGTTCCCCTTTGCTCACCACCCCATCCCCTCGTGGCTCTCCCCTACCTGAGCACATTCTACCATCTCCCTCGTAGTGTAGGTTGCATTCGCAGAGGTTGCCGGAGCGGCAGACAGCCTGAGGATGGCACGGGGGAGAGCATTTGGGCGTCATGACTGAAACCAGAGTGCACACAGGTCAGAAAACCACACGCATGATCCAAAGGGTGCAACACAGGCATGGCTGCCATTGCCTGCCTCTGCCCCAGAGGCTCCCCAGCCCTCGTGATGTTCAGTAACCCGGGACAGATCTCAGGATGAGTCCCCCCTGGTTGAGCACCTTTTTAGAGATAGTGCTGACTGGCTGCTTGAACAATCGAGCTGCTAGGAAAGCAGCTGCATTTCCATGGCACTGAGTCCCAAGGAACAGCGGGTGATGGAGCCAGGATTTATTTTGGTGTGGGAGGTGCCGTTCAGCAGCCCCAGAGAAACACCCCTGGGGCTGCTGCATGAGCACCGTGCTCTCCCAGGGCAGGGCCAGGAGCAGCAGCATGGGAACCGGGCTCGTCCCGCACGCTGGAAGCAGCGGAAGCTAAGAGTTTAGGCAGTGCTGGGGTTTGGCATCCCTCACCTAGTCTGGTTTCACAGCGTTCGCCAGTCCAGCCCTCAGCACAGAAGCAGAAGCCATCGCCGTGCAGTCCTCCATTGCACACGCCGTTCTCAGTACAGTTACACTCTGCGAGGAATGGGTAAAAAAAAAACACTGTAAGGGCATCTGCCTTGGTCGCAGTGAAAGTCCACAGGACAGAAACGCGGCAGAAGCACCGCTTGCGCGGGCAGCGCGTGAAGGCAGCCGTGGCAGTACGCCACACACACCACGCACATCCTTCCCGTTGCTGCCAGCCCTGGCCCCTCATCTCTGCAACGCGCACCCTCCGCACAGGAGGGGAAGCTCCCACAGACCCCTGTCATTTCCCTCCCTTGCACCCTTCTAGAGACGCTTTCTCACTCAGTCCCTGCCACTATTCAGCCCTTAAAAATGTTCCCAGAGACCCAAGACCTGCCCAGCTTAGGGCTGGGGACACTCTCTTTTCTTTCCCTTTGCCTCACATGGGCACAGGTCCCTGCCTAGCACATCCCAGGATTTCCGCCAAACTGGGGCTCTCAGCTGTGTGTGACAAACCAGAAGGAGTCTTTGAACCCAGGGCCTTCTGGAAACTACAGCTGGAGCAACAGCTGTCCTGCAGAGAGCCCAGGGAGGGCTGTCCCCAGCCCCTGAGATCTGACCCGAGCAGTGTGGGGAACTGATGGATACGTGGCAGCGCGATTCCCATGCTGTAAGCTGCAAAGAGGTCACCCAGCAGCTCTCCCCGCTCCAAATAGCACCGTGTGCCGCAGTCATCTCCGTATGAACCATCTGTACACCCCTTTACCTCGACAGTGTGGCCCATATCTGCCTGGAGCACACAGCTCACAGCTGGTCCCAATGAAAGACTCGTTGCAGTTGCATCTCCCGGAGCCGCTGATCTTGTCATCGCAGGTACCACGGTTACTGCACGGTGCCTCCAGCCCTCCCGGGCATGCTGCAAATGGGGCACCTTAGTGAGGCCGTGGTGACAAGGTGACCGTGCGCCCGAGAGGGTTGCCTGCTGCCCCGCACAGCGCCTGTGCACCAGGTGCCACGTAAGCTGCCTCTTACAGCGTGCTTGGCAGTCTGGGAGCGAGTGCTGGGGACATCCCATGACAATAGACCTTGGCAATGGGGGGCAAGAGGAGCAAATTGGGCCTGGTTTCCAGCCTGGGTCCTCCCAGGGATGCTGAGCCTGCCCCACGCTAACCTAGCGGCA
The DNA here is from genome assembly GCA_013399475.1 of Chauna torquata. Taxonomy (NCBI): domain Eukaryota; kingdom Metazoa; phylum Chordata; class Aves; order Anseriformes; family Anhimidae; genus Chauna; species Chauna torquata. The sequence goes on along the minus strand of VXAL01008553.1, from coordinate 67,118 downwards.
CTCAGCCAAGGACGTGAAAGCTGCCCGTACGTGAAGCACAGAGGGCGGGTGCCTGGGAATGGCTGTGCACTGGATGCATCTAGGGCTCCCCATGGGTTTCTCCAAAGAAAGGGAATTCCCTGTTACAATACCACCCATAGGGGATCGAGCGTTCCCCGCACCCTCTACGGACTGGGGCTGCTGCCCACCCTTCCCCAGGGACGTACATCCGTGGATGCCAGACGTCTATGCTGAACCAGAATGACACCTTCCCACGAGAGAAAGGGCCAGGGCTGGGAAGGGTTGCGCGGCTCCTTACCCCGACAGTCGCGGCCATAGTGGTTCGTGCAGCACTGGGGGACCCACTGGGTGGAAATGCAGATCCTCTTGCAGCCTTGTTTCCTAGACCCCCTGGAAGAGAAGTGTCTTCTGAAGGGGTCCCACGGGGAGGGCGGCCAGGATGGCCGCAAAAAGGAGTTGCGGTGAAACAGAAAAGTGTTTCTGAACAGCTGGTTTCCGTAATAGTAGCAGCCCCTGGTTCCCCCCTGCGAGGAAACAGGCAAAACACAGAGTTTGCCACATTGGTCGCTGGATACTGTGTCCCTGACACCGCACCTTGACCTTTCTGTGCCACGCATTCAGTTTTATAACAAGTAACATGTGGTGGGGCCGGTGACAGAGGAGCCCCCCATGCTCCGCGGGGACACACCAGAAACCCAGCAGGGTGTGAGAGAGTGGGCAGTGCAGGGAGCGTGGGGCACAAAGCTGCTCCCTGCCTGATCCCTGGTGACGCTACCCCCGCTCCAGCAGCCAGTCTGAGCTCTTTTGCTGTGAAGCCCCCCCAAAAGCCCCCTGTGCTCCTTCAGGGATGAAGCTGGACCCATGCAGCCGTTGTCACCCAAATAGGTATCGACCATGCAAGGACCACTGTGGTTCCCGACCCCACATTGCTCAGCCCAGCTCCTGCTCTATGGAACCGCGTGACCCTGGGCACAGCACAGGGTGACTGAGCCGAGGGACTCGCAACGTGCTGGTGTGCCTTCATTTTGCTGCTAAAACGTGAGGGGCATGTGGGTAATGTCATCAGCCCTGCAAGAAGCCACCTTGGTGACAAAGGTGTGAGCTTTACCCGTTGAACTGAGCCAGCAGGGCAGGGCGGCTCGAAGCCACAGAGTCCGCAGCTCTCCGTAGATCCCTGTGGAGGGGAGAAAGAAACCCCAAAACAACTCAATTTGCATTTCTGCCCCTCTCAGCTGCGTGGAGCTTTGCCGAGGAAGAGCAGTAAGCCCTCCCAACACCCCTCTTCCCTGGCAAGGGCTCAAAAGACAGCATGGGTTCTCATCAGCTTCATCACAAGTGCTCACCTGCAGCTCAACAAAGATGAATTCATCACATCGAGATCCCAGGTCTGGTGGCTCCAACAGCCTGTCGATGCCATAAGCAATGCCCCCACTGAATTCCATGTGCCTCTGGATGATCGCAGCATCACCGTTCCCCACCAGAAGCTCCCCCTACAAGAGGAAGAAGACAACTTGTGATCCTACATCCTACATCCTGGCTGCACCACCTGAAGACCACCCTTTTTGACTGCCATGACCTCAATCACCCCAAGAACTCTTCAAAATCTCTGCGTTCGTGTCCTTAGCCACCCAAGTGTCATTTTTCACAGCCACCTCTCCCAAGAAATGGTCTCTGTCCATGCAATGCATGCCCTGTAAAGGTCATGGCACCGCATGGTCGGCTTAGCAATCCGGCCGTCGCTAAGCGTGTCTGTAGGTACCACGTGCCTCCTGCCAGCTGGCCTCTGAGTCTTGAGCCTCTCTAAAGGCCCAGCTGCAGCCAGGGAAACGGGGTGTCTCAGCCTGCAAGCACCCCAGCTCTGTGTTCCCTTCCTGCTGGTGATCACCACAGAGGTTATGCACCGTGGTTATTCCCACGGACAGTTCGCTCCGTGGAGAGCAGAGCATCACCATCACGTACCACGTGGGTTTTGCTGCAGCTGAACGAGACGGTGGAGCCGTGCATGGTCCGTATGGATTTGACTTGGGGCATGTTACCAGCAACAATCTAAGAGGGAAAAAAAGGAGCAACATGGGAGAGACAGAGAAAACTGACAGTTCATGTTTCGAAAAGGGGGTGCTGCTTGGTGAGGAAGGGTGTCAGCAGCCACACTGAGAGGGGGTGCGACATGGCAGCACGTAAAGCTGGTGTGGGTAGAACGGTGTAAGTATGCTGGGTTAGTCCCAGTTTCCTGAACAGCGAGAGACCAGCGTGTGTAAGCAGACCCTGGTTTTGCTCAGTTGGACTCTCCCTTTGTTCATCGTCCCTGTAGAGAAGACCCCATCCGTGGGCCTTGCATCGACGCTCTGGGGGTGAGGTGGCCTCCCCGAGCAGCTGATGCAAGAAGGTTTCAGCTCAGCCACACCGCACCAGCGGTTCTGATGAAGTGGTAGCCGCCTCATAGGCTCAAACAGCATTTGGTCTTCTCAAGACAGCCAATATGCTGCATGTTCTACAGCGGCAAAATATTGGGCAAGGTCACCCTGGTGTAGCCATAGGCAGGCAGTGGCACCACATGCGACCTCGTGAGGCATCAGCCTATTTGTTGTCACATTTACCTTTGTGTCTCTGATCATGTGTGCTTTGAGGTAGGAGGCCAGCATGTCCCGATGCTCTCTGCGGTACAGCCACTCCTGTCTTTTCTCCGAGAGGGCATTAAATGCAGCATCCGTAGGCCAGAGCATGGTGAAGGGTCTATGCAGGGGGTTACTAATCAGTGGCAGCAGCTCCGCGTCCTGTCCAAGATAAGAGGAAATACAAAGAAAAAGCCACAAGCCAAAAGTGAACACGCACATGTACACATCAGCTTCCCGTGGAACAGCAGCAGTCAGGTCGCTCACCTTCAGCAGCTTGCTATAAATGGTGTACCCAAAGGCCTCTGCCGCTTCTGTGATATTTTGCTGCAGAGGGAAGAAAACAAGCTGTTGCCAAGAGGCGCCAGGAACAAAGCCAGCGTGCCTGAGGCCACAGCCCCTTCCCGTAGTTATCTTGCGGTGGTTCTCCCAAACGCCGTGAGAACCTGTCACGAAGCCCCCGTGTGTCCCTTCTGTGTATGGCTTGGTAGTTGGTGCCAGCCTATTTTGGCTGCTGTGTTAGTGACAAAACTAACTCCTTACAGGGTGAAAAGGTCCCTTACCAGGCGTGAGCAAGACCTGGTCACAAGAGCTGTAATCTCCATGTGGAAACGGATGCGATAACCTTCTCAGCTACAAGGCTGCCTTCTGACAGCACCCCTCTCCGACCCTGCCCCAGGGCCGGTCTCTACACGGCGGCACGGGGTCCCCCTCCAGGACCTGGAGTGGCAGTGCAGGGGACAAATTGGGTGGTTAACACCCACAGTAGCTAAACACGACAAATTTATTTCTGTCTTCGTCATGCCGATGGATTTGGCCTGGCGAGTGCTGGCATTCAGCAGCTGCCACTTTTCTGATTCATGCTGGGTAGACGCTGCTATGGCAGGAGATGGGATGGCTTTCAGTGCTCTGCTGTGCTGTACACAGAATGTGTTATTTACTGTAAAATCCAGGAGCTATAAGCTGCTAGCGCTTGTTTTAAGAGTATCTGAGAGAAACTGGCACTCTCACACTGCAATCTTTGCTCTGTGCTGGAAAACGAATGTGATGCTTTGCACTGGACATGACCTCCCTGCCTACATCCAGTACTGTTCCCTGATGACGGATCGTGGCTCCTTCTGTCCCAAATATTGCTACAGCACAAATGCTGTCACCTTCGCGAGCCAGATCCATGCCCTCAGACATCACCTACACAGCTAGGAGCAGGAAGGAGGAGCACCACACATGGCCTTGGCCTGAGGGTGCAGGGAAAGGGCTTATCAGGGACAGCAATAGCAAAGCTGTTGGGAGGAAGACTGTAGTCCTGTCTTCACCACGGCGGTTTTTAGGGCACATTGCTTCAGACTTACCTGTGAGACCTTTGAGGAAATGTTATGGTCCACCAGGTCACTTGGAATGAGGATCTTGTTGATGAAATGAATGACCCCATTCACGCCAATGATGTCACCTGTGACCACTTTGGCTTCCTCATTGAGATAGATGCTATTCTGAGAGAGAAGGGATGCGATGAGGGACTCCCACTGGGGCACTGCCCTAGGAGCCACCTGCAGGCCATGGGCATCACTTGCCACAACCACAGTGGCCTTCAAATGATAGCAAAAGTGACATCCTCTCAAGTGGGACAGGGAAGGGGATTGCAGCAGAGACCTACCTCTTTCTCTGTGATCTTTATTTTGTGGCCAGATAAAGATGTAAGGGACTCCTGGGCCTCCAGGTCACTCAACAGCAATTTCTGGCAACCCACCATATGGTAGCGAAGCAGCTCCCGGAGGAGACCTCTGCTCTTCCACTCCTCAAACTACAGAGAGAAAACAGGAAGGAGATCACAATGGGGACACTTTGCCTTGTGGGGGAGGCACAGACCTGGGGAGGGAGACCTGGATTGCCCCAAGCCCTTCTGCTTGGCCTGCCCTGCTGACCTCTCCCTGCCGGAAAGCTGGTTCCCCCAAAACACAGCAAATGCACAAATCCATTCAAGAATTTTGGGAAAAATTTCAATCAACTCAACAAAGACTGGCATTCCGGTCACTTGATGGAGGACAAACAACTACATTGGCCTTGAGCAAGTGATGCCTGGGATACATGGTCCTTGGGAATTGTTCCTTTACTGGGAGTATGGGGGGGCACATGGGAAAAAGGTTGGGGCTGGTGGTGCACAACTGCCCAACGGGACTTCCCGGTGATGGTGTTCAGATCTTCCATTACACCGACACCGAAAAGCTGCTGGTCAAGAACCTGTCTGGTTCACGGGGTCCTGGATAAGACCGTCCTCCCTTGGGTCTCCACTTGTTGGGACTAGAGGGAAGAGACCAACGGAAGGGGGATGGCAGGGCACGGGGCACAGGGCAGGAATAAGAGGTCTACACCATGGATACTCTGAAGCCTTGCTGTCAGCAGCCCCTAATAGCCATGAGGAATGAAAGTCACCACATGTCACTGATTTGGCACAGTGCCTCTGAGGACCATCGGACAGGGGCTCCAGTAAGGGTTTCCTTTCAACAGGAGCCATGTCCACCCCTGCCCAGACTGTCTCTGCAGTGAGCCGGCATCCAAACCTTACACTGATGGAGAATGGGGGATGCATTTAATGCTCTTCAGTGCAGCCCCTTTGCTTCAATTCATGGCAGACCCACAGGAGACACAGCCATGACTGGAGCTTGCCAGATGCCTGACAGTGTTTGGGATGGGAGCACACTTACCGTTGTGGTGTTTCCTATGAAATCTGCCCGTGGGACGAAGACAGTGAAAGGCCCTGCCCCAGTGAGCTCCTTGGTGTTTTCTGCCTGTGGCAGGGCAGCATTTGTGGGACAGCAAACAGAAAACACAGTTCTAGTTAGCAAGACCATTTGCAGAAAACACTAAGTGGGATTTACAGACAAGAGCAAAGCTGTTTGTCACTCACCAGTATCATCTTAAAGAACACAGATGCGTCTTCGATCCGTGCGAGCTCCTTAAACAAAGAGAAACAGCTGGTGTTAGCAGAGTCCCTTCCACCACCAGCCAGCATGGTGACCTTCCCCTTCCCCTCCAGGTCACTCCCACTCCAAAAAGGTGCTGGTTCTTCTGACACACCATAGCCATCTTGCCCTCCCTCCCTTGCCAGCACTGTGGGCATGGATGATGTGGATGGTACAAAGCAGGCAGTGACTTCTGCCTGGATGTCGGAGATGCTGCAAGATGGAGAGGGCATGAATTGCTGAGAGATGAAAGCTGGCTGCTTCTGCAGTGGCTGTCTCATAGGTTGAACTGCCTCAGTGCTCATGGGACACCTCAAGTGCTTCACAGAACATTTGCTTTAAACCTCACTGTGCTGCCACCACCGGTTCTGGGATGCTGTCCAGAGTGGCAGACATAGGCTTGGCAGGGCAAACTCCTCTCCTTAACACACTAGAGCAGAAGCACAAAACTGAGTGTCTGTCTTTTCTCCCAGCTCTGTTGTGGACATGACAGCTTTTCATTTGCCACTACCAGAAAAGGTCACCAGTTTGCCCAAGGATAGCCAATGAATTGGCAACAGAGCAGGAGAGAGACTGCCTCCCTCCAGACTGGATCCTGCGTTCTGGCACGGACACATGCCCTGATCCCACAGACTGGGAGAAGTGGGTTCCCTGAGAAAAAATTTGCTTGTCATGTTAAGAAAACGTGACGTGCCTGGAGGCATGGCCAATGCTGCTAACAGAGCAGCAGAATGTTCACATTGCAGCTCCCTTTGGAGCAAGGTTGCTTTACTGCAATTCTCTCCCCGAGTCGGCACCCCAAATATACCTAGGATTTACGGAGCACCTGTCTCCGCTCCTACACCGCACACACATGTTGATATGACGCTACAGATCTGTGGCTCTGGAGGGAGGTTTGCTGTGCGGCAGGAGGGCTGAACACAAAAAATGCTGTGCATGTTTCTCACCTGGTACACTTTGCCATGGCAGGTGAAGCCATCTCCAACACTGTGCCAAGAGCAGGAGCAGTTTCGAGTGCCAGGACCTGTGTACTTGCAGAGCCCAAAGGGACTACAGCCTCCATTGTTCTAGCAAGAAAAGCGAAAGGCTTGCATGGAGGTGCGTCATCAACACTTTGAATGGCCACCTGCATGCGGGAGCTGAGAACTACACCCAGCCCAGTGGAAAGGAAACCATTCCTCCATCTGTCTAGCACCTTAGAATAAACCTCACCTAAATTCTCAAGGGCTTTTCAGCACCAAATCCTGCTGTGAAACAAGACTTTTGCACCTTACTTTTGAAAGCCACAATGATGACAAAATCCATGATGCAAAGTGAGATTTTCACACAGCAGAGACACTGTGAGCACAGCTTACTCTTAAGCTTTTGAACATGTTCCACACAAAATGGATGCAGAGAAACAAGCCTGAATGCCTTCAACCCTATGTCACTGTTCCTGCACTGTTTCTCCCAAAAGAGGGGCACCCCGTCCTACTGCCATGTGGCTGAGATACTTGCGGGTCATTGTGAGAAGCAGTAGAAACCAAACACACCAGGAAATCCCTTAGGTATGTAAAAAGGCAAGACAGCTGGCTCTAAACAAGCAGGCTAACCCTGTTCTTGCTGTTAACTGTTGGGATAAAGGGATGCTTCAAGGCTGTGGCTTTCAGCATCCGAAGACGAACCTGTTCACACAAGTTGATGGGGCTGCACCGGCTCACACCATCCCCACTGTAACCAGGAAGACAGTTGCAGGCAACCTGGAGGGAAAACAGATGCTCAGCCTGATACTTGGACGCAACAGAGAAAACACACAATGGCTGCGCTGGGTGGAAAGCATGTGGTGTAGCATCTGTCGCACAGCCCATTCCTTCATGAAAAAAAACCATGCTGGTGTCAACAACTATAAGCTGAAACTGCCTCCAACTTCAGGCCAACAGAAAGAATCTGCTTTCAAGGAAACACCAAGCTCTTCATGCCCTTCCCAGGCAACTTTTATGTGTGGAAGGTAATAAGCACAACGCAGAGCACTGCCATGGAAAGAACTGTCTTTGAGAGAATTACACATCTGTGACATCTCCTGTAATAATGCTGCCCTGACATCCATCTTAGTTACTCACCTTCCTTGGGCCTGTTTTAACACACTCCGCGTTGGTGTGGCACCCCCCGTTGCTTTCAAGACAGAGATCAATTTCTGCAGCAAAACAAGAAGGCAACGTTACTGCTGAGGGCTGCCCAAGGCAGCTGGGAACTGGTGACCCAAAGAGGTGTTGGTGAAGTGACAGGGAGGACTGTCCCAGCTTGGGAAACATCTTCATGGCAAAGTAACTTGTGGTAGCAAAGGAACAGGGAACAACTGCAAGTTTTACTCCTGCCACATGTGGGTCTGTGAGTTGTGATAAATCTGCCCACTGAGAATGCCATGTCCACCTGCGCATGCTTTAAAGGATATGAGAGGACTGGACTCTCCCACAGCTCCAGTCTCATCTCAGAGCGCCACAAAACACTGGTCTGAGGCCATCCAGTGAAACAGGTGCCAAGGGCAGCGTGGGCTCTCTGCCCAGTTTCAGGTGGCACTGTGCTGAGACAGTGATGACCACTTCGCTAATCAGGACCTGGGAGAATACTGAGCACATACCTACAGGTAGGTATGTACACGTGTACATGAATGTGTGCACACACCTCAACAAAAAGCAGAAACACAGCTGAATCAAGATCAGCCAGCAACTACCGACTCTGAAGTAATGACTTCATTAACGTAATGACAGCATGAACAGACTGAAAGAAGAATTAAGTTATTCAGTGCTTTAACCTGAAATTTTAATGCTTTTAGCCTGAAATTCCCTTTTGTGTGGATGATGTCTTGCCACCATCACCAAAACCTGCACTGAGCACTCACCCATGCACAGCGTCCCATCTCCAGCGTAGCCTTCCTTACAAACACAGGTTCTCTCTCCTGGGGACACTTTAGTACACACAGCATGTATGGAGCAGCCACCGTGATCAATAGTGCATGGATCTATTTCTGTGATCACCAACAAGAGAAATAGAATCAGATCGGAGCTTCTAGGGAAGACGAACTGAATGCCAGAACGATCATCCATCTTAACATCACAATCTTTTTAAAATCCCCCTTTGTTTCTCAGTGTAACTGAGGTAGGTCCTTTAAAGGCAGGGGCCTCATCCAGATCCGTGAGAGGCCAGTCCAAAAGTCATGCTGAGCTTAAACAATCTCCAAATTGGACTAAGAAGTCTTTCCATCACAGCATTTGCTAACTGATGACCAATGGTTAGACCAGAAAAACAACTTTCCTGCACAATGTACATGTGTTTTTGCCATTTTCCCCTCACTCATTTTCAGACAAGGGCAATACTAAAATGGGACTGTGAAGTCTACCAATATTTTGATTTGACTGCTATAATATTATTACTCTGAGTATTTTTTTTGTCTGCTTGTTTTTGACACACACCAGGTTTGCATGTAGCTCCAGAACAGTACTCTGAAATCCTACCTCATTTTGGCACAGCTGCTGCAATGCTTCTACCTGATTTCAGCACAACCAACAAATAGGAGGAGCACGAAGTTCTAGGGAATTGGAGCATCTGTATTCCAGGGGATTCATGGCCAGAATTGCTACCTTTGCCACCATTGCTGTTATACCAGAACTAATATGGTCCATTCATGTGCATTTCTCTCCACAAGCAGTAAGAACTGCCCTGCTACACCTGCCCGTCTTTTTATCCCTCTCTTGCAGGCTCTAGATCATCAAGAGCATACCGTGTAAAGCTCCAGACTGGAAAATGTCTCTAACCTCTCTAAGCATGGAGAGTTCCACCAAAGCATGGTGGTGACTAGGAGCAAAAGGATTCGAATGATCTTTCCCTTGGCAACATCATGCCATTTGTTTCACAAACAAAACCCTCGTATTTGCATAGTCTCGACAGATGTTTGCAAGCTTTGAATCGTGGCCACACTTGCTAAGCATACCTGTGCAGTGGGTCCCATTCCCTGTATATCCGGCAGAGCAGGAGCACATAGGTGGGGAATCTGTGGAGCCATTCAAGCAGCTGAAACAAAATAGAAAAACAATAATCAAGGACATCTCCGGGTTTGCTTGACCAGTGGGAAACACACACTACCCAAGCCTGGCATGTGCAGGTTAGCATCCATTGGCATCCATAATGACCAAAGGAGGAATATGCCCCAAGTTACCGACTATTTCTTTACAGCACCAAAAAATCTACCCAAAAATGTCATAGGTAAGCAGCAAAATCCACCTAGAAAATGGGGTAGTGCTCAGTGGAGGAAGAGCCCCGCCACTTCAAAAAGGCCCTACAGACCCCAAGTCACAAGAAGAGCATTTGAGGAGGAGACCCATGGTCTTGGCAGTATGCCAGAGGCTTGCTGAAAGCAAACGGAGACTGAGTAGCTGCTGTACTACTCATAGAACATAGAGCCCCTGTAGCTTGGCTCTTTCCTCCCAGCTTCTGCTACCCAATGCCCCTCATGGTCATGGAGAGGCACTGGAGGGCTCTGGCAGGTGTTGGGTGGTGGCTGATAGCACTTTGGTACCCAGTGACCATCTGCCAGCATCCCAGAAATGAGCCTGTGGCTTTAGACAGTCACACACAGAGCTGGAGCACACCTCCTGGACAGCATCGCTTGGTTCCACTCACACCAGTTCCAAATGATGCTTTGCTCCTCTGTGGGACTCCGGGGAGGACCACAAGGTGGGACATGTCCAAAGAGATCCCTCCGCTCAGCGGGGCCTGAGTGACAACCAACTGTTGTCACACAGACCTACTGCCTAAATTCTGGGCCAGGCAGACTTGACAAAGGCCTGGTAAGTCACCTGAAACCACCACAGAAGCTGGCCGAGGAGCTGGCATCCAGGCACAGGCTTCACACCCTGCACAATGCTCCTTCGCCATGCCCGCATGCTTCCCCATGTAGGTGGCTGTGTCCCAGTACCACAAAACGGGAGAGTAGATGGAGAAGGATGGAGAAGGCAGCAAGAGGGAGGCCTTACAGCCCATCAGCCCACATAATTCCTTGGTGGGGACAAGCAAGGCAGAGAGGGCTTGTCCACGGCTGTTTGCTTTGCTGCATGACTAAGGCCAGACCTGGAGCAGCTTGGAGCCTCTACTTTCTCCCATCCACACTTGTGGAAGTTGCTTGGAAAGATTTTATGTTCGAACAAACAAAACCTTAGGGAAAAGTGAATGGGGTTTATGACCAAAAAGTTTCCAGAATGAAACCGATATTTATGCACCATTAATGAGCAGGTACTGCCTCCCAGGCCTGTGTGAAGCCCCCACACAGAATCTCTCTATGTAAATAAACACACATGGCTTTCTCAGAATGACCTAGCCCCTCAGCTGTACTTACTTGGCCATTTGATGGCAAGTGTTATTGCATAAGTCAGTCTCGATCCCTGCAAGAGAAAACACAAACATGACTTGGCATTTTCAGGACAGCGCTTGCCGAGGACATTTCTGCCATCTAGAGTAAAGGTCCCTCCAAACAGCCTCACTGCCATGCTTGTGCCCTGACTGGTGATGGGGCACACCAGCAGTTATGCTGACTCTCTTGTCCTCCACGGGAGCAGGAAAACCCCCATGGGATTTATGTTCCGGCATTGTACAAAGGAGTGAATTTGATGTTCTCTCTCTGAGCCAATGGTTCAATTCGATCGTACCCATGTGGCCTCCACATTGCTAGGGTTGAAGTAAGGACTGAAACCTTGTTATTTCAGACATACATGGGGCTTTGCCCCATTCAAGGTAAAACACGAACGTTTTTCATGTTTTACATTCAGACTAATAGGACAGCTCCACTCAATTTCCATTTATAAATGTCCCCAAAACATTTGATGTCACCACGAGCTCAATTCTTGGGTGCAAACCTTTAAAATCCCAAAGGATTTAGGAACTCATGTTCCTCCCCACCCCAATGGTAATCATGATCCCAAATCCCAGAAACAACCGTCTTCGACATACTACTTCCACACACAATGACAGATTCATTGAGAACTGCAGACCGTAGCCTGAGCTCAGCTAATTCAATGAATCTGCGAGCAGAAAAAGCAATCCAGCAGACACATTGGGGCACTTTGGAGGCTTCAAATCAAGCCCTGCCACCTTCTTAAGCAAGTAACAGGAGTCGTGGTCAACCCAGTCTGGCTGGGAGCTTCCATCTCTCTCCCAGGGTGAGGGGCTGTTCTTGAGGTGCCTCAAATCTCACTGGAGACAGAACCAGGTGATATGCTTTTTCCTACACAAGTTTCACACAAATAACTCCAGGGCTCACATGCTGTTGGTGAAGTCACGCCACAAATGCGGCTTGTGCGCAAGAATGAGTTAGCACAGTCTGATAAGCTTTCTGGGGGATGCAAGCACATGCAACCGTGGTCACCTTGCTCAGCTAACAGAATTGCTCCAGCAGCTGAAGAGGATCACTCAGATCTCTCTGCCAAAACCTCTGCTATTACAACACAGGCCCCTCCACATTCACGTACTTTCTTGGCAGGTTGGGCCCTTCCACCCAGGGAAACAGTCACAGCTCCCGTCCCCTCGCAGTCCATCATTACATATGCCGTTGTCACAGGCACATTCTGCAGGGGAAGAATAAATGCTCATCATTGTAAACCAACCAAGTCTCACAAGCAGAGTCTCACTGCCATTTCAGTGTCTGTTCTATTCCTAATCCACTGCATCTAGCTGACACACAGAAAATGTTATAGGAGTATCAGCTCTTGTTCTTCCACTACCAGACCAAAAAGCCCAGTAACAGACCATCTCTACTTTCTATAGTTTGGGTGGCAGCAGGATGAGCAGCATAGCAGTCAGTCGTGCCTCGGTTTCAGGATGAAAATGGGGCCACTCACCTGGCAGACCGCAAGCACTCACTCCCGCTACCCCTCCCTTGGCGGCCCACCAGCTGTTAGCCTGTCTCAGAGGTCTTGGGACTGCGTTTCTCTCTTGTGAGCAGAATGGTAGACACAAGCTGCAATAGCCGTCACTGTCACCTGATTTGCAGTCAGCTCCGTACCGGCCCACTTCACACATTTCACAGGCAGTTCCGTGGAAACCCTCCAGGCATTGGCACTCTCCGCTCCCCTCGATGCCATCCTGGCATTCCCCATTCCCGGAGCACCACTGGCCTGGCTTCCCTGGGCACATCTCACACATGTGTCCATAGTAGCCGGGGCAGCAGACAGACCTCTGTAGAACCAACAAGAACAGGCTGGGGTGAGCCATCTTGTGCAGCACAGATGAGGTAGCAAAAGCACGTCCTCCAGGCTCACAGCTTTATTGTGGAAACTACTCCTTTAACTATGTGACAGACATCATTTTTTACAATGCATGAAAGGACTAGACGTATGCAGGTAGAATGCAGTGAGCCCCCCAGAATGGGGCTCTCAGTTGCCCAGAGCCTCACATAAAGATCTGCACTGCCACTTGAGCAATGCTGGTCATTTGGTAACGAATGCTCAGTCCTGCGCCCATCCAGCATATCTCCTGCCTGTGTCCCTAGTGCGTCTCATCAGTGAGATACTCAGTTGGGCAGAGAGGCTCTGCCAGAAAGCGTTTCGGTTCACAAGCCTGATTTCACTGTTCTCCTTTCTCTCTACATTCACCCACAGAGGGAGGCAACCATGACGGGACCAAGCCGGACAATACAGATGAAGAGAAACATTGTCCAGTGAAGAGGCAGAAGCGCCCAGGGAGGGCTGGGCTGATTGAAGTTCTGCCTGTGGGTACAGTATGTCCATCTGCCTCTCTCCCTTCTCCATCTTCCATGCCCACCAAACTTTCCCGGGAGATGTTTCAACACCTAGAAGGGGTCAAATTCACACAAGCCTTTCTTTTATCGTTTCATCTTCAAGAGTTTTCTCCCAGCCACATCTTTTCACAAATCCGGTGGGGGCATAGTAACTGTGAGACCCTTTCCTCCCTTTAGTTTGGCTCTGGTTAGTCATCAGTTATTCGGAAAGGCGCATTCACAAGCAAAATACCATCATTCATGCCTCATTTCCTTAGGAAACATGACCACAAACATTCAACTCCTTCTCTTCCCTCTGTACAACAAACCCCAAAGCAACAATACCAGAGCAGCAGACGACAATCCATCACCATGCAGACATTTCCGCAGGTTTGTTTTTTCTCCAGTGCCCTCTATCTCCAGGATGGAGAGCAACTCCCAGTCTCAGCTATGCAATGGCACAAATTCAGCCAGGATGTCAGCACAGGCTACATTTCCATGGCTGTATTTCTAATACCCATTTTGCTTTTGTCAAAATGAATCCCAGGCAAATGTTTTTCTTACCAGAGAAACTTTTGCACAGGTGAAATGGCAGCCTGTATCCCCAGAGCGCAATTCACAGTGAGCGAGATTCTTGCTTCCCGGAAATTCCTGCAAATATAATTAACATAGATACAGACAGAAGACACTACAATATTTAGACAGACAGATTGTACATTCTGATGCACATGGCAGTGTTCTTGCCTAACAGAGGAATAATGCTTTTTATCCTACAGGAACAGCCCTAAAAATCCGGGTGTCCCAGAGGTGAGAGCAACGAGGCATCTCTAGGCCTGGTGTGAGGTCACCCCACACGGCCTATTTTGTTACCTGCCAAATCGGTGGTACACATGTCAGCATGAATACTAAGGAAAAGTAATTGGCAAATTTTTGGCATAGAATAAGGTAATGAAGACTGGCAAATTTTTGGCATAGAGTAAAGTAATGAAGCCTAAGAAACCAAATGTGGCTGCTATGCAACTCATAGCCAGCATGGAGATGAAATGTTTAGTTGTTTTCCTCTCTGGAAACATTTATCACTCACTCACAAACAAGCTGCAGGCTCAACCAGCCCATCTCCGTGAACACATCCATGGTCTGGGCTAGAAAATTGCTATTGGCACCCCTATCCTTGATGATAATGTCTAAAGAGTAAGAGATCAAAAAAGAAATCTAGTTTCTCACCCATAATGGGGGAAACTCCTCACACTAGATGCTCTAAAGTGCTCCTGAAATTCCAACAAAGGCCTCTTGACAGCTCTATAAGGAGCCTCATGCTTCACATTTGTGGTTTTCCTGCATAAACCTGCCTTGGTTTCTGCTTTCTCTTACAAACCTTGCTAACGAACGAGCCACAGAGGACTCAAGGGCTTATTTTTTCAGGTAACAAGATGATATCTATAGACCTATAAAAGGACATCAGAGCAATATCTGCAAAGTCTGTGAGATGCCACATGAATCAAAGACTCACCACAAGAACTGATCCAGGAGGACATTTGATCCCCTTCTCACACTTGCCGCATCTTGACTAGGGCACAGAGAACAGGACAAGTCACATGTGTGCCCTCTACCCACGTCACACCAAGACACTAATCTTGAATTACAAATGGTGCTGTACAGGCTGCTGGCTGGGACAAAGACAAAGATGCATTTATCTCTGTGGCTCAAAACACCAAAAGAAGAGAAATCATGATGCATGTCCCTCAGCTCCTGGCCGCCATCAAAGTCTCCACACAAGGTCTTATTTCTGCACTCTGGTGATGAGACTCTACCACAAAACAAACCAGAACAGATCATGTTACACCTCTCCTGAGCTTCTCAGATGACATAGGGCTTTCTGCAGGCCTGGAGTTCCTTCATGCAAGGCTGCACAACCTTTTTTTCTGATCTGTAATGGGGCAGACCTGCCTCAGTCTGACTCTACAATCTTCAGATGGCCAAGAGCCACAAGGTGCATGGGGGCTGGACTTTGGCCATGACCTCCATGCATTTTGTAGGGGAGCTTGTGGTCATGTTTTGCAGGATTTGGGCTGGATTGGTATTCCACAGCTGAGAATCTTGGGAGTCCCTGCACCAGCCTCCTATGTGACTGGCACTGTGACAGAGCCCCAGCAAGTGAACTGAACATGATCTGCACGGGAGCTATGTACAGCACAAGAGCTTTAGATCTGCTGCATTCACAAGTATGGAGTCCGAGGCTAAGAGGTGCCAAGTCTCCATGATGTTCCATTCCACATGAGGCTCAGCTGGAGTCAGACTCCAGGTTACTGTCTCATCCATGTGGAAGATACGAGGTAGGTCTTCTGCTATTCATCAGTTTAGTTCAGGAGGTGGAGAAACCCTGTGGAATGATGGTCAGCAAATTGGTAATCATCATTACCTTCTGTATTGTGGTGGTGTTGGCAGTGCAACGATTCTTCTGTATTTGGAGGACCTGTGAAATCCCAATCAACATGCCATTCTTTGTCTCGAAGAATTTTCCATCCAAAGGAATATTATTGACAAACTTCTGCAAAGGAGAAGGAAAGGGCTGAGATGACAATTTTCAGCTCCTTTTACATGGATTGCTTGATGGCTGTCAAACAGCTACAGTCAGTAAACTGTAAGGGTGTCCAAAACAGACATGGGTGTATCAATGGCAGAACAGTCTTCCCTCCTTACCTGGGTGCTGTTTTGATAAAACAGTAACCAGTAGGAGAGCCCTAGCATGCTGTTTTTATGGATTCCACTTCTCAAATCCGAAGGCAAGAGCTTCTCTCCCAATACAACGTGGTACTGCACTGTCTCGTTGTCCTAAAGCCACAAAACAAAATCAAATCAAATGTTAGGACCCTTTTGACTTTCTAGACTACAGTTCAGTCAGAGGTATGGCATGAGAATAGTTCCTAAGCAATCTGTAACAGCTAATTAAGTCCACAGAGACTAGTAACTCCCCATCACAAGAGGACTAATCACACCTGATGACTCTGTTACTGGATGAAGCCATAAAGGTTTTTTGGAGCCTTTTCAAAAGGTTCAAAATTGCCATATGTACGGCACGGCCAGCCGGGTAGGGAAACATCTTGTGCCATCCATCACATACAAATCTACTCAGAAATTTGCATTCGGAATCCAAACAGACTTTTCACATCCCATTGCAACACCCCAGGAAACCCTCTCATTTCTCTCTGCCACACTTCTCCTAGCTTTTAGCATCAGATATACTCCTCCTCTCCATACTCAAATCTTCTGAGCTCAAGTTTATGATCTGACAGCATGTATGTCCCTGCAATTACCACGATACATATTCAGACTGTAAGCAAGCAGTGAGCTTACCAACTGTGACACATTGGCAGCACGGCAGTACTCCTCAATGGAATTATTTCCAGGAACAAAAACTGTATATTTTTCAGTGGACTCAATTTTTCCAATGAGCTGGTATTGCTAAAAAAGAAAAATGTCCAAACATTAACATTAGTAATTACACTTGTACTCACTAAAACCAAACCGCATATGAAATCAATTGCGAAGGCAATGGCACTAGAGAAAAAGCTTGAAAACTAGATATACGATTTCCACTCAGTCACACGTGTCTAAACACTTGCTCCCTGGGCTGACCTAAGCGCAATTTCTCGATTATGAACAAGTCTTCCTTTCCCCTGACATCCTCCTGGGCTGACCTAAGTGCAGTTCCTTGATTATGAACAAACCTTCCTTTTCCTCTAGGTTTCTCTGCCCTGTACAAGCATGTGAATGCCTGCAGCAGACAGGACATCTTCCATTGTAATACCATTATATAGGGATCTAACTGTAAGTATACAATCCTTTCGCTATTCAAAAGACCTTTCCTAGAAGATCACTCTGGAATGGTAGGAAACAGATGACTTCCCTTCTCTCACCCCGCGCTCCAAGTTTAGGCCCACCTGCAGTGGGTAAGTCGGACATTTGCTCAAAAGAAGGTTCTGTCAACCACAACAGAACTCACATCAGCTGCTTACCTGTAACAACTTCTTGAATGTGCTGAAGGAGGAAACCATATCGAGCTGTTTTTGCAGACCTGGAGGACTTGGTGGGATATCTCCTAAAGGTGGAAACAAAACCTGCAGAAAAAGTGAGCTCTTCAGCAAGCTCGGGCAAGAGCGTCTGGGGGAAATCACTCCTGCCCTGTTTGCAAGAAAAGCAAGTAGAAATGGCCTCATTTAGCACAATTCTGCAATAGTCTTAACTCTTCTTCTATCAGCCAAGAGAAGAGGAACTCCCCTCCCGCTTGTCCCGGAGATGAATACTTTAAATACTAAACACTAGTGCACAGGAAACATCTGTTAGGATCTTGTGATAATCAAGTGTATTTTTGTCTTTATAGCTCTTTCTAACTGTCCAGATATATACTGCTCCTTGCCTCTGTCGCAGATGCTGCAACACAAACTTGCTGCTACAACAGCATTTCCCAGTATCACATGTACCAACGTACCTTACTGAGGACATGAATAATGCCATTGCTAGCAGGGATGTCACTGACGACTATGCTTGCATTGTGAATGGTTATTACCTGCAAAAGTATCAGAGGGAGAAGCAAAAGTATCAGAAATCACCAGGCACACGCGAACCAGACATATTGTTTGTTCAAGGCTGCACATGATTAATCTGGGTACGATTTTTAAAAGATTCCTGAATTTGAAGGCACCAGTGTCACAGTCAGGCTCCACACTGGATACAGCAGCTCTTGAGCAGCTCAATTTGACACTGGTACATACGCATTATATAAGAAACTCTTACACCACTCTTGGTGTTTATCTGCCATCTGGTCCGTGGGTTGAGGGTGGTTAATTCTGGCCTGTCATACTTTTTGAGCTTTTCACCGCTGAAGACACCTTCCAGAAAGTGGGCCCTGAGGGGAACAAAGGCAGATAAAGAAAAGATTAGGGTACTTTTTGTAATAACAGGGAGATAAGATCATATCATCCAACATTCACACATCTCTCACATGAAGTAGTTAAGCATGTGGAGAGAATGACAAGGAATTACTTGTCCTGATACCATCCACATCCTTCTGACAGGGAAAATCTCTCTCTGCACATACATGAAAAATAAATCTACTTCCAATTGCCTGAGCTCTGTTATGTTTCAAATGCCTACTATATTCTTTGCCTGCTATATATTTAACCTTGCTTTATATATTTATCTCAAGATAACTCTTTATTGGGCATGTACAAGCAGAAATCCAGCTCATAGATTTGTTACTGTTGTCTGGCATAGTAAAGCAAAGGAAGGAATCTCCTCGTACCTGACTAAAAACGGCAGCATGTAGGGGGTCAGCCAGAAATCTCTCTCACTCTTGTTCAGGCTTTTGATAGCTGCCTCTGATGGCACCAGGACAGTGACATTGGTTCCTGCTGGGATGCTGAAGAGAGATTTCTGTTGTCCAAAGCACAAAGATGAACAAATAAGACATGCCAGTGCCACATCTATTCCGCAAAATATAACCAACAGCCATCCTGCTTCTGCAGTCCCATGGAAGGGATGTGCAGAAGAACAATGTACACACAGCAGGCTCTCCCGCACATGTGAAATAAGTGCTGTTGGTAATCAATAAATGCCACAGGTGGTTTAGCCAATACAGCTGACACCCGTTTGCCAAGGGGAAA
Organism: Chauna torquata; assembly: GCA_013399475.1. Lineage (NCBI taxonomy): Eukaryota > Metazoa > Chordata > Aves > Anseriformes > Anhimidae > Chauna > Chauna torquata. The sequence goes on along the minus strand of VXAL01008553.1, from coordinate 48,142 downwards.
TCTGCTGCTTTAAGCTCTACTTTCCTATTTCAATTAATCTTCAAATCCATTCAGTCAAATCCATAAATCCTTTCTGAACACCCAACATCAGTTGGGGGGGACGGACCAATATTACTCCTAGCAAAAGCAATGTACACAGCAGGACAGATAAACTAAGGCTCAATGAGATGCCATACATCATAGCATGTTTCCACAGACTTGCTACAGCCTGCAGGGTGTCTCTTGCTGCCACACTGGGAACAGGGAGCCAGTAACAAGAAAAGGAACAAACATATAGTCTAATTTCTCAAAGCTTGCTCTTTTGAAAAGTAGCTATTATTATGCTACCCCTTTTTCTTTTCCTTCTGTGCTACTTTACTATAGCCAGGAGTTATAGATGATACAACCATGAAAATCACGTGTATTACAGCCTGTGCTAGAAACAAGGCCCTCAAAACACAATGATGACCCTTAATCCATCACGAACTCCAGAGCTTTTCTACGTGCTACTCTGTAATGATTTCACCTTTGCTGTTGTTTTGTTTTTCTCTAATGGAAAAGATGAATGCAGTTGCTCTTCCTCTACCAGCAGTGTTCACAGCGACTTTGCTTCTACAGAACTTACCCATGTGGGCATCCCACAGCCATTCTTACCTTTACCCAGTCATAGAAGCCTGCAAAGTGGGAACTCCCGGCCAGCTCCTTCCAAACAGAAACAAGAGGAGGGTTACCTCCACTGAGCACCAGAGTTGCGGGACTGGGAGACCCCGGGTCGGGGACAAGAGCCCTTTGCGATACCAAATCCAGCAATAACGACTTAGGCATTCCTTTCTCACTTCACAAACTTTAAAGGCACCTTGTATCATTGGGAGGGACGGGCACTCCTAAAACCAAACTCTCGCCAGTAAAAGAATATATATTCCAGCCATTATATTCCTAAATAAGTAAATTCTTTTCAACTCGTCTGCAATTGCTCATGTTTACCAAGGACAGGGATAGAATCCACAATGGCCTTTGATATTTCTAAAGGCAGCAAATGGGCCTAGCTAGCTCTGACCTGAAAAACTTTCCAAACAACAAAGAAAAGATGCCTTATTACACAGGACAGACAGGGGCGAAGCAGCTTAGAAATTACTGCCAATGATTTATTGAACACATTGGCCTTGGCACTGGTGCTGTCTCTGTGGTTTTGGGCAAACACAAACACTGTGCTGGCAGGCTGGTGCTGGGAGAAGGAGTCAGCTCAGGTAACAGAGAAAAGGAAAGTGAGAGCAGAGCCGTTGCTCCCTGATCTCCAAAAGACCTCAGACATGTGCTTTTCACTCACTTTTAGAACATCCCCATAGCATGTCATGCCATCCCCCACGTAGCCCTGAGGGCAGGCACAGGACCTCTCTCCTCCTCCAAGGGGTACACACAGAGCCTGCAAATACAAGAAGAAGAGAAATTAGACAGTGAAGACAGGTTATGCAGTGTTACACCTACCTAGGAATCAAATTCTGGTCTCCCATGGCCTGGGCTAGAAGAGCACACACAAGCACCTTCCTCCTGTTGCCTTTACAGTGCCACTGAATTTACACTTCATGCAGCAAGTCCTAGATGATGGCTTTGGGTTGTGTGAATTTACAAAAACCAGAGGATCTGCCTCAGTAGGTCAGAGCCCAAACCTCTGCAACACCATAGTGGCATGCCAGTAGGTTGATGCAACATAAATCCTTGTAATTCTCTTGATGCCATGGCTGAAAAACTTGTGACAGGGAGTAGAGGAAACTTCACTGCCATGCTAGCCTTGGGACAGCTCTTTAGCTACTCACCAAGTCATGGCAGCCGCCGTTGTCCATGAGGCATGGGTTGATTGCATCGCAGTTGTGGCCGTCACCAGCATAACCCCTCTTGCAGACACATTTGCTCTGCAGGAAAGAGACATTTCAATTTTACAGACCTATCAGTGTATCCTCATTTACTACCCAAAAAAGGCCTAAGGCAGTAAAATCTATTCTTGACTGATTTTCCTAAGTTTTCTTCCGGGTTCCTCAAGACCTGAAAATGCGGAGCTACTTCCTTAGCAAGGCATCATACTCTATCACGGCACACATGGTGCCTGGTTACTCAAGAGCACGGATCCCTTGCCCTGCTTGGCTGTGTGAGGGTCACTTGAGAATAACAGCTTCCATCTCTATTTCCAGCTTTTCAGAAAATGACACAGACTTTGTGAACAGCAGAAAGAGAAGGGTTAATTTCAAAGCTTCCTGCTTATGAGATAGCTACAAGAGCGCTTGCACATGTCACCTCACGAAATTCTGCTGAAGATCTGGCACCTTTCCTCAGCCTGTTGTCCAATGCTCCCCTTGCTCAGTGGGGAGAATCAGCCTGAGAAGCAGCACCCTGAGAAGCCACCTCTCCTGCATGCCTTCCTCCAGTTCAAGATGTCCCAGTCTTGGCCTGGCTTCCTGCATTGACTATCTGAACAGCTGCACGTGATTTTCTGTACATTTTAGCACTGCCCAGAGACAACGCTGTGATCTGGGAACAAGGAGGGCACCGCAACCAATGCCTTGTTATGGAATGTAGCCTCTTCCCTTTGCTGCCCGAAAGTTTCAAAGTAATGTAGCAGCCTCAAACACATCAGTGCGTCTCACCACACACAAGTACCCTGTGTGGGTTTAGCAGGAGCCAATGTTTCTGGAAGCCAACAAGCAGGCTTTGCTGCTGACTGGCCCAGTTTCTACCTCCAGCAGTCCCAGGCCATTTCAGAGCAGCTTAGGAAATGTAAGTCCACTCTCGGACTGCCTAGCATAGCCCATACCTGTCCAGGGCCGATATAAACGCAGTCGGCATTGATGTGACAGTTCCCTCTGCTCTCCAGCATGCAGTTGTCTATAGCCACACAGGCCTTCCCATCCCCAGTCCAGCCCACGTTACACTGGCAGGTGGCATTGCCAGGGCCTGTACTGGTGCACAGGGCCTGCAGGAGAAGGGAGAGAAAAAGCATTACACTCAGCAGAAGAGAGGAGAGAGTGCGGTACAAATACAGAGACAAATCTCTTTCATCAGTCTGAGGAGAGTTTCTGAATGACCAACTCTGATTCCAGCACTGGGGGGCAGAGACTGGAAGCATCTTTTCCAGAAAAGTTCTAGACAATATCATAAGAAAGTGATTCTGGAAACATTTAGTGTTTTCAGAGAGGCGGACACTTTTGTCTAAGGTGGCTCAGAACTCCCAGGGCATTCCCTGCCATTCCATAAAGCTCTTCCATTACAGAAGAAGCTGGACAGGAGGAGCACAATCTTCTGCCTGGACGTGTAGGCTGGGAATCAATGACGGAGGTGGATCTCTCTCAGCAAAGACCACCTTTGTACTCAGCGCCATCCTATCTCCTTCTACATGGCCCAATGCGTTCCTCTCACTGAGGGATCTAAATCATGATGAGGTCTGACCATTTGGCAGTTGTTTCCATTGTAAACCATCACAGCTCTTTACTAAGGATGATTAGGTAGTGTTGGTGGTTACTAGAAATATGAGTTGGAGCTCACAGCCAAGCTACACCCTGAATGCACTTTGGAAAAGCTTGAGGGGAAAATGAATAGAAAACAAAAATCTGTGCAGCTAATCTCTGTGGCTGTCAAAACATCTGGGCGAAACAGCCAATCCCTCCCTGGAGTGTCACATTTTGGCACCAACCAAATGACTGACCTCCTTATGACAACTGTGTTTAGGTACCTCTTATTCCACCCCACATTACAGACAGGGAAAGATACGCACAAGACCAGTGCCCAACAAATATGCAACAGTCCTGAGAGTCCTGGATCCCTGCTTTAATCAATAGATATTGCTTCTCCATGCTTTGACAGTCCAATTCCACTTACATTCTGAGAACAGCCTCCTCGTTCTGGCTGACTGCACAGGTCAATGGGCTGGCAGGAAAACCCATCCCCTTCATATCCATCCATGCAGATGCACCTTAAAAATATAAGCACAAAAGGCATACAGATAGTACAGCCCCTTCGGAAAGACAGCAGAGAGCAAAAAGACAGTTTGAGCCTCTCAAGCAAGCAAGAACCTGACCTAATCTCTAGTGCAGCTGGTTGGCTGCATTACTTGAGCAATCCTGTGCAACAAGTACACAGAGATACATGCACAATTACAGGGTTGGCAGCTTCACAGCCCTTGTATGACTGTACGATGACAATGCGCCCACCTGAATGCGTATGCCAGAAAGACTGACCTTGCTGTGTCATTGAGGCTGCAGACAGCATTCTGGTGGCAGTACTGGGACAGCCCGCTTGGGCCACAGTTCTTGGATGTCTTGTCACAGAATTTCCCAGTATAACCTTCCTTACAGGACCAGGACTGACACACACCCCCGCTGCCAGGCCTGTTGTCACAGACACCATGGACGCAGCCACAATCTGTCAAGTACATGGAGTAAGATCAGTAACTACCAAAAGTCCAGAACCTACCACAGTGATGACATTTTGTAGATTCCTAACTTCCCTTCACAATCTCTTGTGACAACAAATGATCATCCCTTTTGTTCTTGACAGAGGGATGTCTGCTAAGAGACATCCATCATACCTCAAAACCTGGCCAGGGAACAGATCCTGTGACTGCTTGGGTCCAAGAGTTTTATGGGCTCTAAAGAGAGCTGAAATTTAGGCCATCAAGCACAAGGTCCTTGTCAACTGGGAAAGCAAAATATCTTTTCTTTCTAAGAAGGAGAGATCTGCACCAAAGTCCCACACCTGAATTTGCCTGATGTTTCCAAGACCTGCATTACCACTGTCATATCAGTCATGTTTTCTCTACTGCTGTTTGATGGGACACCTGCAGTGACATTTCCATCGCTTCTTTCGTGATGCTGGTCTTGCCAGAAGGGAATCCAGGATACCTGAACCCGCACTATATCTTTGCCCTACATTGTCCTCTAGTCTCTCTATCAGAATTACCAACCTTTGTCACAGTTGTCGCCATGTTTCTTTGGGTCTGAACAGATGTGGCAGGCTATTCCTTTGAAACCTTCAAAGCAGTGACAGTTGCCATTCCCTTCTATGCCATCGCTGCACTGGAAGGAAACAAAAAGAAAGCCAAAGTCACTGAAACTTGGTGAACCAAGGCAAAGCCAAGGCATCGATATCTATCAAAAGCACTTTTGACAGTTGCAGTAAAAAACAGGACTTTGAAGAACGGTGGTAGTAATACAAAATCCCATATAGTCCATGCTGTCTGTAAAAGCCACGAGATGAGTCACATTAGAGCTCAAGATGGAAAACACACTGATGAGTAGATGCAATTCTCCTTGGATGTTCTGTGGCCACAGCTTTGGGCTTAGCCCTGGAGCACAAATGCTGAATTATGCTTAACTAGAACAACTGTTACCATAAAGAAAAAATGCCCTACATTGCCATTAAAAAAAGAAATAAGCTAGCTACACTCTCTAACTACCCTGACTGAAATGCTCATTGCAACACAGCAGGATCCTTCATACTTACATTTCCCCGGCCATAGCATGGACTGGAATATCCCCCTGGGCATGGTATGCAGTCTGGACCAAAGAATCCTTTGCAGCACCCAGGTTTCTGAAATAAAAGCAAAATCGTTCAAGTACCAAGTAACTTAACATGAATTGCCTGGAGTCGTCCTGCTATCGCAATTCTGAAATCCTGGTCCTCCTTCCTGTGGCCATGGACTACACTGAAAAAGTCACTTAGACTATTAGTCACTTAGACACCCACGCTTAGAATCATAGAATCATTTAGGCTGGAAAAGACCTTTAAGATCATCAAGTCCACACATAAAATTGGACTTAAATTATTAAATTATTTTCCAACAATACCCCTCTTTCTGCTTGCAGCCAATTCTTTTCACCATAAACCACTATTTTCTGCTCTTTCTGTGACTTTGACAAATAGGGCCCATGCTTTCTCTGAGTTTTTATTTCATTAATAATATTGGTCCACTTGTTCCTCCTTTATCCTTGCTGAGGACTTCTTTCTTTTGGAGAGATGTAGCAGTCCTGGATCGCAGGTCTTGTCACAACTGACCAATGGAAGAACAATCACAAGACAAACATCTAGCTGGTATTTAATGAGACATCCACAAATCATTCTATAGAGTTGGCACTGGGACAGCTCTGGAGCTGCAGACAAATATGAGGTCTGTAAACTGGATAAGAGCTACTTTCCCAAACCATCTGACAATGTTTCATAAACAGGATGCAATCACTTCACAGCTTATGGCACTTTCACTGTGCTCTGCTTCCTTTGGGAGACATGATAAAAACAGGGCGCTCTCCGAAAAAATGTGCCACAGAGAACACTGCACTACTTGTCTCGTAGCTTCCTCCAGCTTGGCTAGTCACAACCGGTGTGCTTTACTGTATTTATTTATTGTATTTGGGTTTAACCGAGCTGCTTTCTAACATTTGCAGCAGGTTGGTACCGTGTGTTCTGCTCCGCGTTTACCAAAGAGAGGGCAGGTAGCCAGCTCATCTGATGGTCCTGGGGATAGCCCTTTGCATGGGGCAGCTTTTCTTTTGTTCCTGTCTCAGCTCAAGGAGTCAGAGGTCTTCTCGATGAATCGCAAAGCGCAAAGCTGAGCTCCTTTCAAAGGGAGTGTGGTCTCCCATCACACTCACCATGACAGTTTGATTGCAGTACCTAGCACACCCCTTCTTCAGGACATTCAGGCCTTGTGGATCATGGATGTAGACACATTCTTTTGGGAGCAGTGTTGGTTCCTGTAGAAACAAAACAAGTGAGCACTGTTTTGTTGCATCAGCACAGTAACCTTCCCCTCTGCTCTTTTTGCTGTGGAGAGCAGCTATGCCTATCTCTGAGCTGAGGAAGTTCACAAAGGAGCCAAGGTGAACAAGATGCTGCTACAGCATGCCTATCATGAAGGAAGTTATGTGGTGGCCTCCTCTCACTCCCAGCAGTCTGCAAGCCTGAGCCAAGGGGCTGCCCTTTTGTTCTAATAATAGTATCTATCATAAGTGAGAGAGTACAAGCAGGGGGAGAGGGTGGGGAGAGAGGAGGATAGAAGGAAGGAGGGGGAAGATAGGGGAGAAGGGGAGGGAAGGAAGTGGGAGAGAAATAGAGGGTAAGAAAGAGGGTAGGGGAAAAGAGAAAGGAAGGAGGGAGGAGAAAGGTGGGAGGGGGAAGGAGAATGGGGAAGAGGGAGAGTACAAGAGAGAATGAGAGAGCGAGGGAGGGAAGGGGAAAGAGAGAGGGAGGGAGACAGCTATGGATGGAGGTGAGACAGAGAGAGTGGGAAGGGAAATGACTGCAAATAATTTCTGGAACAATACACAGTGACCTGTCATGGAGTTATACACAGGCACAAGTGGGCCCAAAATGATTCTGGCTGCACCTGCCTCAATCAGAGAGGAAAACAAGTGACTAGTGATTTTGCAGAGCTCCACTTCAGACGTTCATGCTGAGACAGCATCAGCAAGTTCTCCTGAAATTCAGATCCTTCAGAAGATACCCAACGGTTAAGTGGTCAACACCTCTCTGGCTTTCACAAACAATGTCTTGGGCCTGGCCTTGACACAGGGATTTCCTGGAAATTGCTGTTCTGCTAAAACCCACATGGGATAACTCAAGCACCAGCACCCTGCCTCCTCCTCCTTACTGCACCTTCAGCTAATTCTGCTCATTCTGAATCAACAGTGAGCACAGGCCGAGAACAAATTGTTTCTCACCCTCTGCAGTGCATAAAGCTTGTTGCAATTCCCTCGCCATGACATGAACAGTGGTATTACTGGATGGTACTAGCGGGATCGGGTTTGGTTCTGGCAATTTGGAGGAGCTGGAAGACTCAGTGTGTGAGCAGGAATGCCCTGCTTGAGGCAGAGCAGAGGTACTGAAAGCTGTAAGTATACAACTTCATTTAGTACAGACTGTCTCACAGCTGTCTCCATTGACTCAGCAAACAGACTTCAGAATAAGAAATAGCACAAAGCAGTTACTGGGTGACAGTCTGGGATCACAGAGCATGGATATGTGGTGGATATGCATCCTCTAACAAGCCATGTTGTTCCTCTCTACTGGTTACCTTTCCTGCCCTGTATTTGTTTGAAAGTGCCTTGGTTTAGAAATTATCACAGTGTGCTTGTATGTCATCATGCAAAGAAGAAATTATGGAAATGACCATGAATAATCACCATTTCTCTGCTGCCAGGTGGGCAAACACTGCTGTTGAGGGCCTCACAATCCACACAAGAGCCCTGTTAAGAAAACAAGAGTAGAAAATTTCATCTTCTCAAAGGAAGCCCTTCCCCATGCCAAGAACGCTACAGAACTACTGCTCCCACTATATATCCAAAACATCACGACATGTATCAGAAACATTCTTAGGAGGGAATTTCTACACTCTGAAATGGGGTGAGTTTATCACTTCAATAAAATGGCTCCTTTGTCACGAGGAGATGTTTGCCCCTGACTTCAGGATGGGGTCTGTCTCCACCCTGTGAATCTATCAGCCACTGGACACACAGCTATGCTGGAAAACACTTGGGCCATCCATGTGGCAGCCTTATTAAATCAGCAAGTTACACAGACCCTCTGGCCAGTTGAGATTATTTGCGTTGCTCCCAGTCAGATACCTTTTGCTTATTCAGAGCCTCATCCTTTTTCTCCAGTAACCTACCAGTGATCAAATTTGGGAACATGCACCTAAAATAAGGTATATAAAATTCTTTACGTGAGAATACCATACAGCATTTGCAGCTCCTGCTACTGAATGACTGTTTCCCATCCATACTAATACTTATGCAAAAGCAAACATCTTTCTGAATCAAAGGTAGGATGGATGCAAGGAAAGAACAAAGACCTACAAGAAAACAGTCGATTGCCAGCAAAGCAATGCAAAGTGCTAGCAGAAGCAGCATTCACTGTGCTGATGCTGCCTAAGTTCCTATTAGGTGACATCTCAGAGAGCACACATTTCCCAAATGTAATTTACACAGCCTGCTTTTGTTCCTCCAGGTGAGTGTGGAGGCCTACAGCAATGGCTAGCATGAGAATGGGAGAAGCTGACTTACTGTCACAATTTTATGTTGTTCTTCATTGCATCTGTGAGGCAAAATGGGAATTATTGAAGGAGGGAGGAAGATGCCGTCCAAGGTATGAATGATACCATTTGATGCCACAATGTTTCTCATCTTTAAGGGGATCCCTGACTCATCCATCAGAATTCTTCCCTGATGCAGAAACACAAATAATTTATCTGCATGTTATCCCATTAGACTGTATCAACTACACGAAGCCAATGCACGAATCGGATGGTATGCAACATCAAGCGCAGCCACACAAATAGTCAAACCTCTTAGTGGAGTCTTGAGTTGGATAAGACGCAAAAATAATTCAGTGACCCCATTTAAGTCAATTTTTTAAGCAGAGGAGGAAGCAGAGATGGGCTGAAACCACATTGTTCGGAACCACATCCACATTTTGTCCTTGCACAGGAGGTTTGCCCAAGCGGGTTTGATCCATACTTACATCTGCACTGATGTTGATGGTCAGGATCTGGTTAGCCATAGTAACAATGTGTGGCATCATGATCAGTTTCTCTACAGTCACCTGAAATAAAAATACAAGAGGACAGTACCATGAAAAAGCAGGGCCATTTCAGTACAGCTAACAGAATCCTTTCACAATTCCCCCCCCTCTAAAAAACCTCTAAAGGGGACCTTGACTTTAATATTTACATTTCATGAAATACCTTAAACACATACACAGAAGCCCAGAAGGAAATCCAGGACTTTGTGTGAGGCATTTGCAGTACCACAAACATAGCAGTGCCTGTGGCAGTGGCCTTGGTTTTCATTCCTTGTGTAAGAAACTGTCCAGCAGAGCTGAAATCATCTTACTAATACTGTCTCTTACTGATACAGCTAATACAGGGAATTTTCCAGGACATATTAAATAAATTAGTAAAGCTGAGCAAGAAGCATAATAGGTAATACATTTTGACCTAATAAATAAGCATATTTCTGAAGGCGGAAGAAATGTAAACTGCAGCTACTGTATGGAGAAACTTAAACATAAGGATTTGACTGGTGAGAAGTTCTGAGAACTAAGACAACCATTACTTTTGTGACCAACAGGTTATTAAAGTAAGTAGTTCAGCTTGTTGCCATGTTGTTATTCATCAACTACAAGTAAAACTATGTTTTGCTGTTTTGTCAATGTGCCGCTTATTTTTTCTGTTGGAGTTAAGAAAACCATAAGGACTGACATTTCCTCCTCAACGAAGGACTGGAATAATATTGATATAACTTAGTGAAAGATATGATATTGCACCATAATGCTTGAATATTTACTTCCTCCACAGGTTCTGTGTATAATTTTAAACAGGTCTCTTGTTTACTGTGTAAGGGAAAAAGTCTTGTTAATACACTGTATTATTTATCCTGCCACTCAGCAATTTTAGTGCAAGAATTGGCAGTACCAGCTCAGATCACAGGCTCACTTGCACCATTTCTCCGTCTCTAACTTTAACCACTGATGAAGCCCAAGGAGAGAGGAAAAGGAGCAGGGGAGTTTTGACCAATTCTTCACCTGGCTATAACTTTTGTGTTGCTGCTTTGGGTGTTAGGGAAGCTGTGGGCTGGAGGGTTCATAATTAGGATACTCTCCTAATTAATAGTTGAACAAATTAAAGTGATACCAAGAGAGCATTTGCCTGCAGCAAACTCTGCAGGACAATATTTTCATTGTAAAGGCCATCTGAGTAATGAGCACCACCACCCTCAGGAACCTCAGAGCTTCGTGATGGAAGTGCTCAAGCTGTCCCTTTTGGCAGCTACTTTCATGGTAAATGTTTTGCCTCATCAGATCCTGAATCACATCTCTGCTCCCCCAGGGGAAGTCCAAGAAGCAGCAGCTGAAGTCATTGATACTCCGACCTCTATGCCAAACAACATAGTTAATTACATGCTGGCCCGAAGGACTCCAATTATCTAGAATTAGAGCTGCCTGCCTTACCGCTGCTGAAGTGTAGATATGATGTTTCACAAGTTCCTGAAGCTTATTTATACCCTAAGGAAAGAAGAGAACATAATAACTGAATACCCCTTCAATGCTCAGGAGCAAGAAGAGGCAACTACATTTTCGTTTAACAAATGACTGACAATGACAACATATTACAACAGCAACTTCACTTGGAGAATAAATTCCTTCATTTTCCCCTGCACAAAGGGGGGAAAAAGCCGAAAAACAGTCCTAAACAATCTGGCTAAATGTATTTCTCATCACAGGTTCCACCAGCATTCACTTCTCTCCCAGAGCCTTATAGAAAGAGAGACATGGTTTAGCCAGCTCCAGAAAGAACAGCTTTTAGCAATGATCAGATACATTGCACAAGCTATTCCAGCAAAATCTAGTGCAACAGGTTGCACTGCCTCAGGATGTCTTAAAGTGTTATGAGTTCTCACCTCTGTGAAAAGATAAATGAGCCTTCCATCTCTCAACTTATCCACACCATCGTTGCTGGGTACAAATACAGTCAAGGGGCCTGGTCCATCCAGTATTGCAGGCAGGCCACAGTTCTGCAAAAACAACAAAAGATTTCATCATGGATCTAGCACGAGTTAGCGAGGGGTTCTGTTAGAAAGGGAGAGGAAACTCTAAGCAACCCACCAAAGGTGCAGCTATTGAAAAGCTAATATATACAAGAATCGAGGCTTGTAATATAACAGAGATACAAATGCCATAAAAACATAGGCTGGACAATGTAGCCACTGATGAGAGTGCAGCTACTGTGAACAAGAGAGCACTGGAATAACACTCCCTGGGCTTTAAGCACACAAGTACATATACAGAGACTAAAACGGTATCTTTTTGCCCCAAGAGAAGAAAAAGAGAATCAAGCTTATAACCACAGGTAAACTTAGTGAATTTTGTAAACAACTAACAGCCACAAAGCTGAAAACAGGCAAGTCAAGCTTGTTGTGAGCAATGCTAGAGCAGATCCAGATGACTCTGGTGGAGGTGGAAGGAAAATCAGTCTCTCCCTAGTAAAAATATTAACTAAATGAAGCCTGGGCAGCAGCCTCAAGGCTTTATAACCTGAGAACTGTTTTATTTAGATATCTACACCAAGAAAACAGATAGCTTCAGCCTAGCTTGGCACAGGTAGGCATTAAATGTTCACTCTTTGTCAGGACAGAGTGGTCAAGAACTAAATATGCTTTGGAGAACAAGTTCTGTGCCCAGGAAGATAGGGAAGAAGGCGGGAAAGACACTTGTACGCTTGCTGCTTGTGATGATCTTTCCATTACATTTGCTTATAAAATAAACAAAATAAGAAGTTACTCAGATAAAAGCATCCAGAAGAAAGACAAGCAACTGAGATGCATTTAAATCTTACTCAAAATTCCTACAAAAACAGCAGCAAGCTGTGCAACAGCAGCAATGCCACACCTTCCTGGGGCAGACACAAGCATGCTTACCTCCAGTATAGTTTCAAATCGACTGAAGATCTCCACTGAAGCAAGGATCTCCCCAATGGTTTTCTGCAAGAAGATACAAAGAGGAAAAAATATGGCTGGGGTTGAAGCAAGGTCTGAGCACAAACTGGAATGCCCTTGGTTAGTTGATGTTTGAGGATTGCATGCTCCAGATCTAAAGAAAGCCATCAGCCTCAAAGGATCCAAAACTTTTATTTTGGCCAGTTGACCAAGCAAGGACTGAGTCTACAGTAGCTTATACACAAACTTGTTCTCACGCATGACAAACCAGACTTTCCAAGGTTACCATGCACTTGAGCACCCTTCTGTTTTCCTACTCCCATCTCCAGATTAAACTTGCAGTCATGCAGAACTGGGCTGGTAGGCAGTGGAGCTGCTCTATCATCTCAAGTCTCCCTCTGCTTTGAGGACAGGAGTTCACTCTGCCACCTGCAAATGAGCCCTAACGCTGAGAAAATACAATCTGTACGCATACACCTGAAAACATGTTGGAAATATCCAACATTCCTTTTTGCTATGTTGCCCATGAGGACAAAGGTAACAAGAGAAATGTCCCCCCAGCTACCAAAGCTTGTGAAGGGACCCATCTGACCTTTATTGCAGGAATGTGCTTTTTTTTTTTTTTTCCCCCCCCGAAATTGCTTCCTGCAGAGGCACAGAACATTATTTCCAAGGATACAAAGGGATTTGTTGCCAAAAATAGCTCATGTGATCACTAGCTTTCATTGTAAAGCCAACACCACAAGGGAAGAAAATGGCCAGAGGAGTCCAGAGAAAGAGAAACTCTGCAGGGAGCACTCTTGCTGTCCTGCCATCCCAGAGCAACCTGCCTCTCTGCCTCAGTGGCATAAGGCTGGCCAAGGTCCCGGCAGAGTCTTCACTGCAGTTGGACTGCGCTGGTTTCTACCAGTACCCTGCTCACACTCTGACCCAAAACAGCTTCTGGCATACCTGTACCTTTGTGCCATGCACCCCACCAGCATCCCTCCTGCACTCTCTTCCAGATATCCCCACTCACCTCCTACTCTTCTTGGACTGTGGATGAAGATCTCCGATTGTGGGACAAAAGAAAAATTTACAGTTTTCTTAAGTTTTCTTTTTTTTTTTTTCCTACTTGCACATTTTGAACATGCACACCAGCAGTGCTGTGACAGCTACTTTTGTGCTGAGTATCAAAAATTTACAGAAATTGGTATAGGAAAGACTGCTGGACCAGCCTCGTGGCTGGAGTAGCTGCATACCCTTCCGTGCAGGTACCTAAGCACACAAACACAGAGCTCAGTCCAGCCTCCCCTCTGGATCTCAGACACTCCTTTTTGGAAAACATCCTCATGCAGGTCTTAAGACTGAGAGCATCTTAAGTGACATCGGTGACAGACACATTCAAATCCACATAAACACCCAGAACTTGTACAATTGACACACTTTCCTCAGGGCACTTAACTCAAGAGCTACTAATGCTTAACATAACATTCCAGCTACTTTTAAAACACAAAATACAACCATTATATTACACAATCCAACTGTTTTTATAGATTAATTACAAAGGTGCAAAGTAAGTGCAAACTACTATCATAAACCCAACCAAATCAAACAACTTATGTCATTCCATGTGTAATTTTTTTTGCAAGGAGGTAGTAGGTAACAGGGCCTGCTTTCTGCATATAGAAACAATATAAAAGTGCTCAGGCATAGCAATGCAGTAGCTATAGCAAAAACTTCCCGGTTAAAAGGAAGAAGTGCTTAGCAGAGGCAGAGACTGAACTAAGAACTCTTCAATCCCTGCCCAGTGTCTTAAATACAAGACATGAGTTCAAATTGCTAAGGTCTATAGTGATTATTTGTTCTCATCTTACATACTTTTAATGCAAAGATAATCTTTTTGAATATAACTTCAAAATGCAGTAGAGACCACTGAAGGCAAATCTCAATTTCAATTTTATATGAAAATGCTTTTTCAGTATTTATCCTATTACCCTCCTATAAGATGCCACTGAAAAAGAGCTCATTTGCTATAAAGAGAGTGATCTTACTCATGAAATTAGAACTCTCTACTTATCCAAGCACTGTAAAATCATTACTGCAAGGTCTGTATCTAGCTTGTGCAGTGCTACTAGCTACTTTTAAAGGCATGCTTATCAGGAGCTGAAAATAAAATAAATAGCCTTTTCCTTTTTAAGAAAGCCTCACTGATTTAAGAAGTTTAACCATGGAAATAGATTTTTTTTTTTAAGTGCTTATTCTACTGTCTCATAAAACAGAAGAAATAAGAAAGTCTGCATACCTGTGGGTTTCCAAGGTTGTCAGGGCTGGTTTTTTTCCTTAGAGTGTTAACAATATGTATAATGCCATTGGCTGCTGGTAGGTTTGACTGCAAGACATTGTACAGTTCCCCCAGCACATCTTGATATCGAAACGATTTGATGTATGCCTGGATAATAACACAAGGTTATTTTCATGTATATCCATAGTATCACAATAGGTCTATATACCATTGTTCCCTTCAGTGCTCTCTGTCTATGTGTCAGCAAAGTGAAGACATAACTGGGTTTACTCTGGAAAAAGTAAATTTAAGGGGTGGACTTACTATGGAACAAACATCTAACCTGTAGATGAGTTTGGGTAGTATTTGCATCCTGGGGTACTTTTAAGGCTTATTACAGAAAGAAGACCCAATCTGGGACAGTCAGCTCTAGATTTGAGTTTGTCTGAGTGTGAACAATGCTTGGTCCCAGTGTGGATCACAAAATGGTGCACTGACCATCAAACTGTTACATCAATCTGCCAAGCACAAGAAAGGCACGCTGCCTCCTGGGCACTAGAATACAGAATCGGAGGCGATCCTGAAACTACAACTTTGATTGCAGCTTTTATTAGCACCTGAATGCAACAAGGACTCTTCATAGCAAAGCCAAAACAGTCAGGCTCACTGAATGATAAGGCACATACCCGGTCCTTCCATACTGTATACAACCATGAACTGAAGCTAGGTGTACCAAGTGTAACCTATAAACTAAGCATCAAGGTATTGGCGTTGCAGCCATAATCCAAGTGCAGGCAAGCACAGCTTCTCCGTGCTTTTCATTCACCATGTGCATTTTTTGAACTGCTCCTCCCCACCCTGAACTTCAGTTCACATCACTGAGGAGTCTGGCTGAAACAAAGAAAAGGGAGGGCAGGCTTCCCAGATCAAAAGACTCCTGAGTAAACAAACAGGAAAGAAATTTTAAAAGAGCATCGATAAGCCCACTTCGGATTCCCCGGCTCCAAATAGTGCTTTGTCCTTTTGATGCACGCAGGGTGCTTGCATTTCGACCTAGACCTCAAGGCCAAGGCTGGATCCTCAGAGAGGAAACATACGGCTCTCCCTTCACCAGCTGTGAGAATGCATGCCGGAAAAGTGCAGGATGGAGAGAGAACAGTGGACGCTGGAAAACGTGAGTCAATTGAAAAAGGGAAAAGGGAAAAACAGCCTTCCATATCAGAAAATAATGATGAAAAATTCTTTGCTAGGATGACTAAGAAAAATAAAATAGATAGAAGGGACAAGGGCAGCTGAAGAGAAAATATTCAGCACATAGCTGTGTCTGAGAATGTGACCTCCAAGGAGAAGCATTCAGTCTAAAAGGAGACTTCGCTACCTCTTCCACTTCAGCCACAAGGATACAGCAGTTGCTAACTGTGCAGGGGAAAGGTCTCTTCTCCAGAATACATATGCACACCAACGAAAAGACCGTTCCCAAGCTTAGGAATCAGATTCTGCCTAATTGGATGTCTGCAGGGCAGGAGAAACTGTTGCTTGGTTGTCTGTCCTTAAATCACCTTGCTTTGGATCCCACAAAGGATCTTGCTGGGAGGCAGCATTTCTAGTCTGTGCAACAAGCTGATAAAAAAGCAACTTCTAGAACCGGAACAACTGGAAACCACATCTACACTCAATATAATCTGTTGCTCAGAAAGCACAATTACAACTTCACAGCCTTTTCTTCCCACCTGCTTTTTTCTTTTACCCCAGGACCATCAGGACACATCACAGAGTCTGTCTCTGACAGCACAGTCCACAACTGACCAAGGAACCTACTGCAACACAGATGAAGCCAACATCTCTCTCAGATGTGCTCCACAATGTCATATCTGCCTTAACACAAAAATTACACTTTGTTTCTCAAGGCTAAGAAATGCAAGCAAGAGCAACAAGAAACAGTTTAATGTCATGTCTGTGAACACATCTCAAGTGGATAGTAAGAACCGAGAAGCAGAGAAGTAACTACTTGTTTAAAACTAGACACAGCATTGTAGAATAAGTATGAAGAGAAGAACAGTTTTGTGCTGAAAAGGAGATTATAAGCTAATAAATCTGCTACATCTCTATCTCTTAAAACTTCACTATTCTCTTTGAGAAGTGAAAGTGAAATCCTGTTCTGATCACAGGTAGGCTGATGAGAGAAAAATGGTTTTCTCATTAAGAAAGCACATAAAGGAAACTACGCTTAAGCTCTGGTCAGTCCTACATGAAAGCAGCAGTCCAGAACTTCAGTTCAGGATATCCTTTACCTGGCTACTGAATGTCAGCTTATGTCCTGACAAGGTCCACACAGTCTTGGCTTTTATCATGTCTTCTATCAAATGCAGACCGGGAACAATGTGCATCCTGCACAAATGCTCAGCAGTGGTATCCTTTGGGGAGTAAAGACCAAATGAAGAAGATAAATGACATGCTCTTTCAAAAAAACTCATTTAATGAAAGAGCCACAACATTACCATAACAGAAATTCTTAGCATTTAATATTGAGCTTCCCTCTTCATATTGGTTCACTGGAGAAGCACTGTGGCAAATCTTATGCACGCAAACACAGGGAGACTGATTAATCTGAAAGTGACTTTAAAAGAATCTCTCAAAAAGAAACTTCTTGGACCTGGACAATTTTAAAACTATCCCTGCATGCCCAAGATTACAAAACTTGCCTAAGCTCCCCATAGACAATTTTTGTTTATGTTGGACCATGTAGGTAGCCTAAGCTGCTGAATTTACATTTAGTTTCTTCCTTTGTTTTCTGGGTTTTCCATCACTGGTGATTTTTAAGACAATCATCTGTAAATACTGATGTAGGTGGAACTGATCCTTGGGGGAACAGGTAGCCTAGATAACTCAAGGGTCCTTCCTGATCTATTTTCCATGATTCCAGAAGTTACCCCTATGACCTAGGCACAGCACTGACTTATGTTAGTAGAAAACTCTGCTCTACAAGGTGTTAAGAGACAGCTAATGTCCCTGGCATTTGTAGCTAGCAGTTGCTCCCTAGACTTTACGTGAGTTAATGCTGTTGCATAGATAGCTTTGCTATCAAGCACCAGGAGGAATAACATTTCTAAAACAGTTGGAAATGTAATGTTCAAACAGAGTTGGTTTGCCCGGGAAATTTTTAAGACATTTCCCTTCTTGTATCTGAGGGCTAGCTGAAAGCTAGCTGCCACCTGAAACACAACAGCCATCTTGCCCAGCATGCAGTTAAAATCCCTACTGCACGAGCTGCATTTGTAGCTCATGTATGCTGATTTTTAGCTCTGTCCTGGGAAAATGGCTTCTATACCTTCTTATCCTAATGATGGACAGCCTAGCTTTGGGCTAGACTGTGCAAAAACTACTGTGAATGAACACAACTTAATTTAAAAAAAAAAAAAGACCTGTAGGACATAGTAGTTGGAGCCCAGAACTCCCAAACTCTTGTCCTAGCTCCCACAGCAGTTTTCTCCAGCCCTGTCATCCTTGCTGTCTCCATTAGTAAAATGAGTTCTTCCTAAGAAGTTGACACCATACCCGTATCTAGGGCCATACCAAGGAATAGGCCCCAAATCCAGTACTTTGGTGCAAATCTCAGCCCCTTTTGAAAACCCCACGCTCAAGCAGTGAGAAGCCACATAAAGTTTT
Source organism: Chauna torquata (assembly GCA_013399475.1). Taxonomy (NCBI): domain Eukaryota; kingdom Metazoa; phylum Chordata; class Aves; order Anseriformes; family Anhimidae; genus Chauna; species Chauna torquata. The sequence continues at coordinate 29,761 of VXAL01008553.1, read as the reverse complement.
GGGAATAGTCACAAACAGGAAGTTGGAGCTTTAAATAAGAGTGGCCAGAAGAACTTAAACTTTTCAAAGTTATATACCTTGACATTAAAAACAAATAAACTCTGTCAATAACAAAGACAGAGATAGAGGTTTTAAAAATAATGCAAGGGATGTAACATCCTCTATGAGACTGCAATTTAACCAGACAATGAGCTGTCTTCCCAAGAGATTGCTTCTATAAATACTCTCTCATGTGTCAATCAGTTTTTATAGGCTGCAGAACTCAGGCAGGAAGGAATAATAAGATAGCAAAGATTTGCTAAAAGCAAGCAAACTTACGTTAAATTCCATTCTATCATTCACTGGAAGAAGGGATGGTACAAAGACTGTGAAAGGCCCATATTTAGTCAGCAACACTGAACAACCAGAAGCTGTAAAAAGAGTGACAACACGAAGTAGTTATTTGGTGTATGGTTTAACTCTAGCAATAATTACTCTTCATGTTAACAGCAAAATTCCATCTACACATCTCCAACCTGATGCATGTAACTACTACTTGTTTACCAGAAACTAGAGCAAGTTTGGTGTTGCTACAGTATCACAGCCCAGCTTGTGGCTATTAGTTTTAAGCACTTGCCCACAAGATTGCTGAAGAATTGCTTGGTGTCCACTTTGAATCATTACTGGAATTTGCAGATTATTCAATATAATACTGTTCCCACCTGCTTACTACTTTATTACATGTGTCCTCTATCTTTCCCTTGAGACAATTCATTTTTGGGTGTCATTAGGATTTATTGAGACTATATGCTTCTTGTGAAGCTTCTATGAACCCACAGTTGTCCTTCTTCACTGTCAATGGCCCATCAACAAAGTCCACATCACCAAAGGTCATTAGGTATCAAGTCCCACTGTGCAGGAGTTAGGAACCCAGAGATCTTTGTGCAGCTGCCCATAGCACAAAGAATTATGGAAAGTACATAGAAAAAATGAATGTTGGCAACACTGATATTCAGCAGGGAGGGGTATTCACAAAAACTAAGCTGAGCTTTCAGTCCAATCTCTCTATCTCTCCTGTCAAGTCAGTGGAGATAGAGAAGACAGCACAGAGGATGAGTTGGAGAAAGTATCTAACATGAATATGTTTTGTCGTGAGCTAAAGGATTCTCATTATTTCCTTGGATTACAGTGAGGCAAAATTACCCTTTGTGGATATCTCTCCTCACGCTTGCAGTACGCAGATTCTGAAACAGTCTTTGACGCTTTGCGAAGCAATTCTTTGCTCAGAAAGTACCACAGTGCACAGGATAAAGCCCCTCCATCTCTATAATAGGCACTCACACGTGTGAGGTGGCAAGGAGGCTGCTTTATGGCTTAGCAGACGTTCTACCAGTCTGGCTGTATGAGGATCCATGGCACACCAGCCTCAAGCACCACCGCTAGAAAATTCAATGACAGCTGAAAGACGGCTGAGCCTTCAACATAGACATTGCAGGTGGAGGCACACTGGTGGTCTGAGACAAACAGGTTTGAATCACACCCCCAACATATGTTTTCCTTCTTTTGTGGACGTGGTACCTCTTTCACCAGGACTGTCAAATACATAACACTCATCCACAGTGTTCTCTGCAACAGTTTCCTCAATTCACAAGCCAGAACTGGTAATATGAGTTCAAAGATGTAACGTGTTTGATTTTGCAGGCCATGGTCATACACTGTGAAATAAGTCTGTTATGATGAGAGGCTTTTAGCCTTTTGCTGACACACTTTTGTCCCCACCTTTGCTTCATTCCCCAAATTCAAAAGACAGTTACCAAACATTTTCCTGGCGACGTTTAGTTTCCTAGTAAACCTTCCTCGTGAATTATGCTGATTTATCTCACTCATGAGGTCTTTATAGCAACTTCTCCCATCTCCAATCTCCCCTTCTTTACACACACAGCTAAAGATAAGAAAACATAATAAACCGTTTTAAAGCAGTTCTCAATGCTTTTGACAAATCCAAGTAGGACAACATCAGTATCTACATTTGAAAGGTTAATTGTAACTTTAAGGTGTAATTGAGAGCTTAGTAACTGCTGCCTAATGTAAGTGACAGGAAAAAAGATGCGCGCTTCTGGAGCGCAAGCAACTTTGGCCCTAACCAAAGAGAAGGAAGATGCTTTCTCAGACACAATCAACATAAGGATTGTCAGCTCTAGAGTTCAGGGTACAGATAGCCACAATATATTTATCAATGCCTTTCTAACTAGGTATGCAGTCAGTACCACTCATTACAGCATCTGAAAATTTGAGGTAATGCATAAAAACCACAGGTCTACGTGAAAATCTAGCGAACAGCTCCTATGTGAGCCCTCAGCTTCAGTGAGAAGTACCAGCTCCAGCACACCAGCTAGCTACAGTTTGTCTTAGAACTAATGAAAGCCCCAGACATGCTAATGACTTTTGCAGAAAAGCTTATCTACATGTGAAAATCTCCATCCTGATTCACACGGACTTCTAGTCATTACTCAGAGACTACTTAAGATCACTGGCTGATAAACACGTTTTTTCCTGTTTGGGTTTTGTCCAAGTATCAACTCTGCTCTTTCTGGTTAGGGATGCAAAGACATGTGGCACAGGGAAGGTATTTGACATTACTCCAGCCTCAGAGGGCTGAGTGCCAGCTGCTGGGGAACAGATATGCTAAAGTCAGGGATTGTGCGGAACACCGAGTCCTGCACTTTGTTGGCATAACTTCAAAAGGGGAAGCCACTGTGTTTCAGTTCTGGCCTGGAGCACCCAATGAGCAGGTGGATGCTAACAGTTTTAGCAGCACTGAAGAAGGAACGATCCAGGAGATGGGACTGCTCTTTCCCTCTTCAGTCTCTCAGAGAAGCTCCAGCTTTTCTTGGTAACATAAAACCCTCAGTGAAGCTTTCTCTGGTGTCTGGGAGGCCAAAAATGATCCTAGACAGTATTTCTCACCTACAGGGTATCACCTTCTAAGTGTTTTTGCTCGAGAGGGCTGAATGAGGTCTGGTGTTTCTTCCCTCAACTCCCCCCTCCCCTGTCATTCTGCAACTCTAATTCACTGCCTTCCTTCAGACCTGAGTGGTAGGAGAGCCAAAGACTTACCCCTTGGAACCAAACGTGGGATTAACCTTAGATAACACATTGACCAAACAAGAGCCAGATATCTCTCTTTCAGTGACTGAATATTAACTAATAATATCCTGTTACTACCACCAACCTGGGGAGCTATATCTCCAGTTCACGTCACAGAAGACTCTGGTGCCCCAGATTTAAAGCACTTTGTGGCCCACATGACAAGATTTACACTAGCTGATGTAGAACTCCCTACTTTCAATGGACTTGTTAAAAACAGGCTCTTATCACAAGATGACTCTGGTCCATTCTTCTCATTTAGCTCAAAATTCAGCTAATCCAAACTCAGTTTTCATTCTAGCTGCAGAACAAGCTTTAAAAGCAATCCTTAAACTGGCTCACCTAGGATTCCCCTGGGAATTAATTGCACACACGGAAGACACATCGCAAAAATACCGCCGGCAGTCATTGGGAAATACGTAACACTCTGATGAAGGAGATCTCCTACTCATCCCAGGCTTGCAAACACAAGATGCCTAACAGAAAACAAAGCAGTGATTATAGCTGCATTTATCAGATTTTACTCAACAGGTTACCCCACAAAAGAGCTGGCTGATTGCAAAATCCAAGGTGAGGAGAGCAGATTTGAGCAATGCAATGGTGAACTCATTTGAAGAAGTTCCCACCCGGCCACTTTCAGACCCTTACAGGCTGCTGACATGCTGTTATTGCCCCTACCTCTCCTGGACGTTTGTAAATACAAATTGTAGAGTTTTCTGGGCAGCCTCCATCGTTGTCAACACAGGGGTTTATGGGCTGGCAAAACTCTCCATCTCCTTGAAATCCTTCTTTGCAGGTACATTGATACTTTCCAAGTCTAAGAACCTTACATGCAGCAAAAGGGGAGCATGGAGAAGACACACAAGGATCCTGAGCTGCAAATAAGCGATGAGAGGTGTAAGAGTATCCAAATTTCTGTTTTCAATAAAGCACTTACTGTAGCACAGCAGAATGCCAAAGGCCTGGAGAGAACGGAGGATAAGGAATTTATTCTATTAAATTGCTACAATTTCTCAGGAAAATAAAATAATTTCAGATAGCAGGGGGTTTGGGTTTTTTAATCCAAGGAACTTGGACAACGCATTCTTCATATTACTTCAGCAACACAAATATGAGTGACAGAAGGAAGATGTTTGTATATACTTCTAAATTTCCATCATATCTGAGGATATCTGAAAGTGGAGTTTGGTCAGCAAGAACTGCAAAAAGTCAGTGAAAACAGAGCTATCCATTGCTAGCTAATCACATGCATCTTACTGTCTTTTTTTTAACAAAAGCAATTCAAAAACTTAAATCTGAAGTCAGTGAAGAAACCCTCTAATTACACTCCTTTACTCATCACTTAAACTGGCACAGAGTCACCCGTATCCCACTGTCACAGTTACTCAGTACATACATACAGGCGAATACTGGATGGAATCTGCAACTCCAACTCATTTCTTGCTTACAGGACCAAGTGAGAGGAGAGCAAAAAACTTAGCTATTAATCTTAAAGGGACTCCTAAAACACAGGTTCTTACGCTTTCACAGTGAAGTAGACATTGTATTCATGGTGATCAAGTTTATCCAGAGATGCCAGAGCACAAAGATTTTTCCAAGCAAGGGACCATTTAGGGCCACAAAGAAGTTTCTCACCTAAGCAAGTGCTGCCACTTTTTCTGTAGCCCAGCTTGCAGTCACACATTGCTGCTCCATCCTTTACCACGCATTCACTGTTGGCCTCACATGTCACGCCTTCGCACAGAGGAAGCTCTGGAACCACACAGTAAAGAGAGTTTCCCTTTGAGCAAACAGGGCACTGCTGGAAGATACAACTTACCTTACAGAATGCATGGAAATGAAGGCAAGTGTGGTTTCCAGAGGCCCCAGGCCAGCACAAAAGCCAGCAGATACAAGCAGTGACAGACTTGCAGCCTAGGTAGTCAGGTCATGCAAGGCTTAGAAGGAAGGGAGGATCTACCCTGTGTCCAGAGAAACCCCAGCTCCTTTTGGGACACATGCATCCAAGTCCACATCATATTTAGCTTGAACACCCCCTTTCCAGCTACCACTGTATATACCTTGGTCACACCTGGGGCCAGTGTAGCCTCCGTAGCAAGTGCAGCTTCCATTCCCAGTGACGCTGTTGTTGCATTCCCCGTGCACACAGTCACACACTGAAAGGAAAGTCCAGACAAACGTGACTTTCAGCTACAGAGCAGCATGAAGAGCTCCAGACATACATTGGCCAACTGCCCTAGGACTTGGCACCCTGGTTTCCCACTAGTAATCCACAGCAAGTGTAGCTTGTTTTAAAAATAGTCAGAGCTCACAGCGAGCAAACTGCAGGTCCTGGGCTGAAGAAGACAAAGTGCTGCCCTGTAAGAGCAGCCCTGAATGCAACATCTGGACCAGCTTTTCAGATGTGTTTTAACTTCCCACTCCTCCACATCTACTGCAGCCAATGTGGAAGGAGGCAGCATTTTAAGAGTCTACCACATCTGTGATTCCAGCATTGGTGTCATTCTGTGAGCGCAAGCACTGAGATCACATCTATCTCATCTGTATGGATACAAGGAAACCAGGAGATGGAAAGAAAGGGCTTCTTTATGACCAGGCTGCACTGGTCATAAATTGCTTCAAAAAATGACACATAAAAAAGCAGTATCGTGTGTACTGATTTGTAGGGAGGGCAATAAGAAGGAAGCTGAGAGACAAATGGAGCAGTGACAGAAGTCTGGAAAACAGTTGGGAAAGGAGTCTGGGTTGCTTCAGGGCATGTGGGATGTAGGTAATAGCCTGCCTAAAAAGAAAGAGGAAACTGGGATAGCCCTGGTAGTAGGAGAAGGAGACTTTACAACAGGAAAAACTGACTGATTTGAGTGAAAGATTGAGAATTGTTTGTCTAATGGGACAGTGGAGAAGGGCAGAAAGACCAAATGCCAAGACACCTGCTATTAAACACTGCCAGATGGCACCCCCTCCTCCTCTCCAGCACCCTTCCTCACTCAGCCTCCCCCTCCGCTTTCCTTGCTCTCAGGTATTTTTGTGGAGGTTTCACCTGAATTACTCATCCTTACCTGACTGACAGTCTGGGCCAAAACGATTTTCATCTCGACAATTCTGGCAGGCAAAACCACTGTATTGCTCCTAGAAGGGCCCCAAAATGTCCCAGATGTTATTTTTCTACACCATTGCATTGTTCCAAACATTGTCATAGTTCAAAGTACCTCCCCATTTCTATTTTTCTCTGACAGCTGAAGCAATACAGTGAAGAAAACTGATCTGCTCAGTGCACTAGTAGTATCAACCAGCCCCATGGCAGAGGGGTAAACCAACACACAAAAGGTGTGCAAAACACCAGCAAACCTGAGGTGGCACTGAGGAAACAATGTCCTGATTTTAGACAAGAATGTACCAGCTGGCTTACGATATCTCTCTGAAAAAAGGAATTTGGAATTCACTAACACCAATGGGATTTTTGACATTGATTTTATAGGGCTTGGGGACCTTAAACATGTATTTTAATTGGCTGTCTTTGAGTTAAGTCCAAAATCAGCTTTTGTCAAAGAGGGGCCCAAGAGGTAGGATTTTAGCTTATCCCTTCACAATGCCATTAATTAAGGATACTATATGTAAAAACATATAGTTCATAAGAGGAAGTTTCAAGTCTGACACTGGTCTGTTAAGCTAAGCTATTAATTTTAGAAACACTGTTTTACATGATTCACATGTGCAGCAGTTGTTCATGTTTTTGCTGTATTAAGTAAGTCTAGAGCTGTAATGAAAATAGTAATTCTCTTTTTAGTCTCTTTTGTTTTTCCTGAGAGAGGGATGATCTGACTGCCAAGGTGCAGCAGCTTCTGGGAAGTATATCTTTCAAGTCTGGTAAAGGTGCAGCTCATTAAGAGTATCTCAGGGCTTCCTGCAGCCACAGACGCTGATTATTTCAACTCATCAGAGGGTTCAATCCATGCAATTCTTTCTTCATTTCTTCCTAGAGATCCTTCCCAACTCCATAACCTCACCAACAGTGTCTCAGTGCTGTTGCAGACCACACTGATCCTCCTGTTAAACCACAGACACTGATGCTGAAATGAAAGAATCTGCTTCCAGGCAGAAGGCTGGCCTTCATTCAGAGCTTCTGCAGAGACACTATACAATTCCCTGTGACAAAAGCACATCACCCTCAGAATAAATCATGCACTGACCTTGCAGATGCAGGTCCCGTTTTGCTGTATACCATCCAAGCATGTCCCATGGCCGCTACAGGGATTTTCGGAGCCTCCTGGACATTCTAGCAGGTAAGAGGCCAGACAAGATTAAATTGAAAAAACAGCACTGCATCCCTCTTTTTAACTCCTCTTCCCACAGGTATTCCAGCTGTGCAGAAGCAGTGGCTGCTTAACCAGCAAAGTCCCTGCCTGCTTATCCAATATAGCTAACGCTGGCCCAGAGCTGGTGAAGATGGCAATGAGTAAGACCAAGGAGAAACTTGGCTGCCATCTAAGGAAAGCCTTTTATTAAAAAGTCTAAGGAAAATTCCACTGGCCCATATCTAACTAAATTTCAGCAAAGGCACTGAAACACGTTTTGAGATTGAGCCACTTCTACTAGCATCAGCAAGAGGCGGTATCAAACATCTGAGGACGGGTCTGAAGCTCAGGACAGATAGGAGCCTGCTTTTCAAAGATCCTGAGCATTTTGGCTTTCCCTGACTTCATAAAGAGCTGGGAATGAGCTCAGACAAGCATGGTCCACACATCTTTGGAATGGGGTACCTCCAAATTCTGGGGATTATATCTGAAAATTTTAGGCATAGAATTCCTCTGACCAAGCCAATTGCTTATTCAAAGCACTTTAATGTGAGAACAGGCCCAACTGCTCAACAATCTCCCATTTTCTGTTGGACTGGAGAGTGAATGGTCATATTCCAGTGATTGGTCAATCGTATGAAAAGTGGTTATCTTAGAAGACTTTGCTTCTGGATTTTTGAGAGAAGACCAAAAAAACCTGATGTTTTCAAATTCTCATTACTTGGCACAAAACTGAATGGGAGCTTTGGGAGCGTTATTTGCATGTTGGGTTGGAATTGCTAAGCATTTTCTGTGGCTGAACCTCTGACTAACTCCAGACTATATAAAAGCACACATGGCACATGCACTCCGGACTAGAGGGAACATCAGAAAGAAATATCTTCCTCTTCCTTTGGAAACTTTCTTAAAGAGGAACAAAAACATCCCTTTCCAAAAGGCTCTTTTTAAAGAAGAGACAAAAGGAAGTTCCAACAAAGAGGGTTATGTTATGTGTTAAATGTAAGAGGATTCTACTCATATGAAACAAAGAGATTCCTTCCCCATTATCTTCTAAACCTCCCAGACAGATAATGGAGACCTTCTGAGTGCTTAGAAAGCAGGAGCAGGAATAATGAAAATCAGTCAACTCAATGCATATTTAATGCCTCATGTTAAAACTGGATTGACTCATTGAACAGCTAGAAGGTGTTGTAAACAGATGAAAAACTTACCATAGCACTCTGTTCCCCAGAATCCTGGGCAGCACTTTTTCTCCTCAATTTCCTTCTTACATATGTGATGGCACCCTGGCTGGGAAAGGGTATTTTCTCCTAACTTGACAGTGTATCTTAAAAAGAACAATCCAAGATTCATGGTTACAACATAAACAATACCACACACTTGTTGGAGAGTTTCTAAGCAAGCACACTGCAGTGCACTGAACTCTGAATGGAAGGGCACTCACTCCCTCCTCCATACACACACAAGAGTTTGCGCTCTGGTTATGTCTTCCCTAAGGATGCCCACTGATTTGTGCTCCAAAGATTGTTTACAAGAATTCTGCCAGAGACCAGGCGGCAGACAGGAGAGGAGCATCATTCTCCTTTTCCACCCTTCATCCATCACCTTTACACAGAGTGTAAGCCCTTGGTGGCAGTGTCTCTTGCTCTGCATGTATGCTGTGCAGAACTATTCTTGGGTCTGACCAACAACCACTGCCACCACACAAAGACAGAACACTCAGAAAAGCTGTATGCACTCACATTACTCTTACGCTTCATTTTATTTTTGGCACAACATCCTTCCCAAAAGGAACTTGGAAATTGTCTCAATAGCACTGCCCCTCTGGATTCGGTTTGACTTCTCTATGTGTCTGTAATTACTGCAAAACTGCTACAGCTATTTTTAAAGTATTTCTACAAAATAGTGAATCACAGAAAACAGTAGACAATGGAGCTATATATTAACTGTTAACATCCACTACTGAATAGATATGCAAACAATAATCTATAGTGTTTCATTTTCTAAAAAAAACTTACTGGTAAATTCAGTTTTCCTTCACCCTTTTCCTATTAGAGCCAAGCTATAGAAATGCTGAACAGAATAAGAGCAAGGAACACAAGAACAAGCAACCATCACGAAGAGAACTAGGAAGGTAAGAAGTTCAGAGGATTATTGCTGGAAGCTGGGAGGATATACAAGAGGAATTACCATATCCTTTCTCTAATAATTGACTAGCAAATTCCAGGTCTGAAACACGTTCCTACAGTAGACAGGCCTCTTTTTAGTTGCTACAGCAGGATTAGCAAACTGAGTTTGTTCAGGGCAAGGCAGAGGTAATTATCATGTAACTTGTTTGGTGTATATAGAACCTTATACACGGCAAAAAGTCCAGGGGATTTGCAAGGAGACAAAAGCAATAATAATAGGGCCCATAAATCCATTTTTATGCATCTGAAAACAAAACTTGGGTCTTTAGAGCTCAAAACACACGTGTTCTCCTTAAGGCATACACATTAGCCCTTGCATAGCAGGGCTAACCAAAACCTTAACGTGGTTAGGAAATAGGCCTTACCTGCAGTCCCTCACTCCTAAGCCTTGGGTGGTCTTTAACCAGCCTCTTGGACACAACATTTTAGGCGCCGCAGCACAAGCAGTACACGGTGTTCTCAAGGTAAACATCGTCTTGACATTGCATCTCATTGATTTTAACTTAAAAAGAAAAAGCAGAATGGAAATAAGTCCAAAACTAAACTGTTACCGTAGCCAGTCATCTTGCCAACCTCTAATATCTTTATCAACATTGCACCGTTCTTCAGATACCACTGGGGAGGGCAGCGACCACTGCGGCCGCTCGGAGGTGCACCACACACTCATATGGGCTAAACCACTTCATTATGCCGATGCATGCTACTCTGCTTGGATCCCAGCTACAAGGCAATAGAGCAGATCACAGCTGTCTTATCTTTCCCCTATCATTGACAGCAAAAATTCTAACCATTTCTAAAATAATCATAACCATGCACTGCTAATTTAAACTCATCTTTTGCAAACATGTGGTGGTGGTACTTGAGGACAAGCCCTAAACCAACAACCCTTGACAGAAGATGCTGAATTAAAATGCAACAGCATTTGTGTTTTCCATGCTGCTGATATGACCCAGTTGTACTGGTTCTTTCACTGCTGCTTCATTGGTCTGAAGAATTGTACGTGTTGGTTCAGACTATTTTCCAGAGACCAAGAGCTGCTCACACAAGTATTTCTCATGGCAATTATCTTTGAGAAGATGCAGGGAGGGGAATTAAAAGAAAGGGTGCTCTGCACCTCTCCAGCTACCTAGAGATGGCCCTTGATGCTTTGGCCCTGGGTGGGAAGGACCCCACAGGCACCAGCAATAAGATCAGGTCAGAGACTTGGATAATTCATACGGCTGGTTGTAAATTCAGCACAAGTACTTCCTCCTAACCAGAATAATTTCTCTTTAGGGGTTCAGGCTTCCTCACAGGGCTTTTGCATACCCCTGTACCCCCCAACCCTGCTTCTCCAAATGAAATGCAACCAGAGCAGATGAGAAGAGTACAGCCTCAGAGAGAACAATCATCATCATATGCTGGCTTGTCACTGAAGCTCGTGATTTTACCACAACTGGGTTTCCTTGAATCCCTAAACTCCTTGAGTCAAGCAACTGCATGGAAATCTCCTTGCTCATTTTAAGAAGAGAAAATATTTTTTACTCATGATGGCAGAGAAAAGCTGGGAGGCACAAGCTCTGTTTGCCCCAAAAGGTCATTGACTGAAAAAAACCACAACTCACCTCAACTGTATCTCTTCAGGAACTGTATTTTCTAAAAATAAAAACACTAGATCAAATTTTGGGAGGAGGCCTTGATCTGGGAATTTTTTTAAGCCAATCCTGAGCAATGCTGTTAATACAGCAGCTCTCCTGTGCCCAGAACTCCCTGTTCTGGATTTCCATCTGCAATCTCAGCCCAGCTCTGCTTCCTCTGAACCTAAGTAAGCCCAAATGCATATATTTGCTTCAGGGCAAGGGAGGAAGTCCACAGCTTCGCATCTTATCAACAGCACAGGAAGGCCCTCCCAGATGATAGCCAGCAGACCCTGTCAGGAAAACCTCCTGAGAGATAACTCTCAAGTCCCAGCTCTGCAGGGACATCTCCCCGGAATGGTTTCCTGACTCACGCCTATGTTTCATCTGCCTGGAGCTGTTGAGTGTGTCCCATCTTCCTGGATTTGTCTTCTGCAGCCATCCATGCAAAGGTGCTGCCCAACGAACAAAGAGACTTTTCTATCTGTGGTGGCCCCTCATGTGGATATTCATTTCTAGTTGTGCATCTGGGGCTTCCCTTACCACATTTTAACACCCACTTCCTTTGGAAGGACTCTTTCCCCTGCATTATGAAAAGCTCAAAAACAATCTGAGATTCACCAGACCCACTTATCCATGTCCTGCGAGCCCCAGCTTTACTAGTTTTATCCAGCAGGACAGAGATCAGCTTTGCTGTTCCTTATATTTCTATCCTACTGGCACACTGTGCAGTCAGAGGAGATTTCGCCTCTTTCATAGAGCAAAACTGAGAAGACAGACAATATGGATGGATAAATGAGGAGCTACCTCTGGAGTATTCTATCTCAAAAGATCAGCAATGCCATTGACGGGGCAGGGAAGAAGGTGGTTCAACCAGCGGATTTAAGCACAAATTAGGACTCCAGATTAAAGTTGGGCTTTTGAAAGGAGCCAGATGAATCCAGGCACCTGGTTCTCACAAAATGGTGCATCTCTTGCTTTTCTGGTCCCATTAAATCCCAGCCTTAACCTTCACTGAGACGATGCCTCAGAAAGAAGAACGGGAAGATGCTCAAGGAAGAAACACAGGTGGATGCCTTCCCATGGGTTACGGTATTAACATTGTCAGAATTTCCCCACAAACCTTTATTAGGTGTCTGAGCCTCCTTATCTGTATAAAAAAGATCACACAAACATTAGAGCACAAAACATTAAGTTAAAACCCTCCAATCTTCTATTTCATCTTCACTTCCAGGCACCAAGAGCTGGCTGTCAGACACAGCTGGGCCATTCTCTGCCACTGTGGTGAAGAAAGACTCCATCATTCACACATTATTCAGTTTTTCTTCTCTTTCCTCCATCAATGTGGCCCCATTTCTAAATGGAGAAGGACACTGGGAGAGGAGAGAGGCTGTCACTCCTCACTGTTGGAATCTTTAATTATTTGCAGTTCATTTTCAGAATAAAACAAAGGCCTCTAAGACAAGACAGTTATTATCCCCCCTACCCTACCTTCCTAGGACACTTCATGAAGTTTAGGCTGCTTTCCAGTAAGATCTTCCCCTTTTTATATGGAAATATGCTTGTGTCAGCAGCAACAGGCGGGAGGAAAGAGGAAGAAAACAGCTGTGTGGAAAATTAAAAAAAAAATGTCCCTTCTTATTTGAGTGACAGAACTGATGAAGCAGTCATTTTCTGGAGTGTTCTGCTTCTTATGAAAGCAGAAGAGAGAATCAAGGGACATAGATGCAATGGTTTGGATACTCGAACTTTGGAGTGGATGAAAGGTAGACAGAAGTTTGAGTCAGAGGTGGCTCCTGGGGCACAGCCTCATGGAAAACAATGATGCACTGCTCCCTTGGGCTTCTCTGTGACTGCTGTTTCTAAATCTGAAGATGCTGGAGAGGAAGCAGCAAGAGGGAATGTCTGCACCTGTGTTGCAGCAATACTGCCCAGCGTGCTGAGCGCCAGTGAGGTCCATCGCAGCTACGCCAGGGAAAGTGGGTGAAAACAGTCACTGTTCTTTCTGATCAGATGATGTTGTGAGCCTGGACTGTATCATGCTTTGGGTACAAAGCTACGGAAAAGGAAGCCTGGTGCTCTCAAACAGCTCCAAAAATAAAGGAGGCTTTTAAAGCAGGACACATCTAGCTGAAGCCAAAAGAAGTTAAGAGCCAGGGTGCCTCTGCCCACATTGAACTGTCTTCCCAGGGCTGGACTGTGCTTTCTCCCTGCAATCATTCACATGCATGTGCAGCAGCCTTCTGCATTTAGCGGAGACATTTCTGAGCTTCTGGATGCTGCAGTGTTTCCTTCCCTCCTCTCTCTCTGACATAGACGTCCCTTAACTTTCAGGTGCTCACGTTTCTCTTATTCCATTTCAAGAGAATAAGCCGGGGACTTTTTTTTAAGGCTTAGTTTCATTCCCCTCATTTTCTCCCTTTATCATTTCCTCCCAAACCATAACACAAATTCTTCTGCAAGGCAAAACTTCAGGGAAGAAAGAAAAACATATTTGGACGTCAGTGTTCGGCTCCAACAATCCTGGGAGCCAGTTCTGGAAACAGTCATTATCTAATGAATCACCAAGTTTCCAGTGCTTTTGCCCTTTACAAAATAGAGCTGTAGACACATGCTTGAGTCATTATAGTCATGTACCTCCCCAAGAAGTTCTCAGGAACACTTTAGCTGAACAGACCAGTGGTTCCCGGACATACCAGCACTTTGCATTTGTCCAAGGAAGACACCTTTCAGCATGAGGATGAACAGTCTAGCTCAGAGATCATGTAAGACAGGAGCACTTCCCTCCTTCCCCATCTACTTCCATTCCTCCTCCAGTACCACCTGGGACTGACCTCCTCCCAGCAGAAAAACTCTCATGGTTCTCACATCTACTGCATCTTCTCCAGCCCATGCCAAAAACCGTAACAGGCTAACAGACCTGAGCCATCAAACCAGAGCTCTGAGATAACGTCACTGAAAACCAGCTACCACAAAATCTCTGTTTTCTCCCTCAGTGGCCCCTGCAAGGCTCCTGCAAGGCAATGGAGGCTTCTTGTGGAATCACAGCACTTCTATCACAGTCAAATCCAATGGCCATCCTAAACAATATGAGAAGACTTCATTAGACCCTTGTTTTTCCTTATGCCTTGTGCTCCCCTTATGCCTTTTCAAATGTTTCTTCTCTTTCTCCAAAAAGAGGGAACCTTTTGGGACAGAAATCTAAAAGAAGGTTATTTTTCCTAGATTAAATAAGCCGCTCCTGAGATGATTCAAAATATTTCACCTCTCTCTGAGCGGGTGCTCACTACCTAATACTTTAACTGTTTCACACCAAACCAGACACCTCAGTGATTATAGAAATTGACAGTGTCTCAAAGTCAAGAGATGAAATTTTCCACCATCTGAAGATATAAGCCATGCCTCTGCATGCACTACTGTACTGGAACTGTTCGTCTGGAACCCATGCTGCCAGACAAATAATAAGTGCCAGTAGAGACACTTCTTCAAACCATGTTTGTGCTCAAGTCACCTTAAATATCCTACAAGTCCAAAGGTTCATGAGGTTCTTACCTTATTTGCATGCTTATTAGCCATTTATGGCCCTTTTATAAAAGTGTTGCGTACAAAAGTTTCCACCTAAAGTTCTGACACTGAAGCGTATTTTCAGCAGTCTGGCTTTTCCTAAATTAAGCCTTTCAGGCTCAGAAACATCTTCCTTAGCACATGTCTGTCCACTCCCCCTCTTTGTCATTCAGGACAAGACAAACCTTCCACAGCTCAGAACTCCAGGGAGTAAGATTTCCAAATGCCTCACACAGATTCTGACTTTGTAGACCAGTCATTCCTTCACCAGCAGTAAAAAACAAGGGCAAGGACAGCAGACAATATAATACGAATTAGAGTGACTTCTAGCCTACAGAAAGTGGGATGACACACCATGCAGCCAAGACCACAGATCTGCAAAGGCATCCTACATTCTTCTGGATGCTAAACACAAGAACAGAGATACTAGAATTGAAACAAAATCTTCCCATGGAAAGTATTCTGTACTCCTTGCTGGGGAACTGCTAGGAAATGTACTTGAAACAAATGTATTCTCCCTGTTGCAAAGCAACTATCTGGGGAGATTTTTAAACTTTTTTGAGAAAATTCTCCTAGGACACATATGGACCTGTCCTGCCAGATGCCAGAGGTACTGAAAATAGTAGAAGACAAAATCCTTTTATATTGCTACCTTTGCATTCAGTGCTGATCATAAATACAAATTGAACCTGACCTAAAATTCAAGCAGCTGGCTCCAACCTTAATTTTAGCTTTCCAGTTTAGATGACACACATGTTCACCCAAGAGAGGGAAGGTAATTTACAGTCTTAAAGTTTAATTATGGATACTATTCTGCACCTAAGTAAATGTAAATGAAAAATGGAGGTTTTGAGATAACACACAACCAGCCAAATATGAAGAACTATTTGATGAACATTTGAACAAAGACTCACAGACTTACCTTCTGTATCTGGCAGTCAGCTGTGCGAGTGAAGCATGCTGCTAAGAAGAAAAACAGCAACCCAGGAGGATGCATTTTCATTCTTTTACAGGCAGGACGCTTTTCACAAATGGGGTGGTGATAGAGGCTGCAATTTCTGTAAGATAAGACCGCCTACTAAGAATCAGATCCAAGACAAACCAGAGGTTAAAAGTAAATAGTAAGAGAACATTTTCGCACTGTGCTCTTTGGCTGCAAAGCCTTCATAAGTGGATCTACTGCTTCTACCGTTACATCTGAACCAATACCACCTTTTTCTGTCTTTCTATTCTTTTTTTAAATACACAAGCAGAACTCCTCAGTAAAAGGTTTACTCAAAACAGGAACATCTACGGATTTCCTCTTACATATCAGTTCAAAACAGAAGGAAGGAAATCCTTAGTTTTCAACTAATTGGAATGAAAAGAAGTTAACTGTATGCTTAACTGAAGGCAAATCCAATGGGCAAACTTAAATACCATGAATTCATGAAAGATGCATAATTTCTTTTTACTGCTGATGTTACTATGTCCAGAACATCTCAAACTGAAGGTACAACCAATGATTGCCTCTCCCAACATATGCTTGAACAAAGCAATGCAAGTGATGTGCTGCACTTCAGAACAGTAATACAGGCACATCCTATCAATTAGTCAAACATTTTGGGTAGTGTTCAATATTTATTTAAAATATTTAGGTTATTCATCAAGATCAACATTGCATTTTGTAGGTACTGTGTCAGCAGTAGCAAAATATATGATTTTCCAAACACTCTGCTGACAGCTTGATGAATCCAAGGAGCCCTCCCCATAGCACTCAGAATAGGAAAGTCCCAAAATGTGATTAAAAAAATACGTGCCACCTGAGGTACAGTCTGCAATTGCGTTTCTCCTTTCAAACATTACAAACAACCAAGAATTGATTATAGACAGATTTTACACAGACTTTGTCACCCTGTGCTGCTAACAGAACCCACTGTACAGAGCAGCCTAAGGATTGCTTCTGTGAGTAGCAAATCCTACTGAGCAACAAGGTATCTTTTCATTTTTGAGCCATTAATAGTACAGGAAGGTGCATAATGAAACCAGGATAGGAAGCTACTCTTGTGTTTAGATAAATAATTGAGAGCATTAGTGTTTTTCTGTCCCCTCCATAAACACACAGATATGCACTCTGATATATAAAGTAAGAACTGCTATACTTACTAGTGCTGTTAATTGTGCTTTACCTCTTCCTCCATCCTACAGAACAGACAGCATGATGAACAGCAAGCACAATTATATATCCTGCAGAACAGGAAGCAGATAAGGCACACAACCATCCACTGCAACCCATGCGAGAAGTACCAGCCCACCACTCAATCTGACGACTCAGCCCACTTGTCCCGTTAGAGGACAACTGCAGCCCTGGGACCGTCGCTGCCCAACACAGAGCCACTCTGGTCAAAGCCAGAGGGTTTGCACAGCCCCAGAAACCATTTGGTACCCTGCAGATCTGTGAAATGAGGCAGGGGTAACATAACTCACACCAGATCTGCTGGGATAGCAAAGTCGTGAATGGACAGTTGGGACGTTCTCACAGAGGGGGACATTAGTATGGAAGCTGTGCAATACTTTATGTATAATTAACAGTCCTGGCACTAGACTGGCCATGTAAACAGAAGAATGAGACTGCTCCTCCACTCCACGCTACCTGTTAGGCATATAGAGCTAGAACAGGCAGCCTAGAAGGAAGTTGAGTGCTTGTCGATGGCCTTCTGAAAGCTGGCTATGATATAGGGGTTAGTTGCAAGTACAGGGCATCCACAGATAGATAAGATTTTAAGGTGAAAACAGCTTACCCTGAAGCACCTGAGGAGACATGGGCTTCTTTTACTGAATCTTCAGCCTGTTTTCTAAATGTGTGTTTTCCGAAGGGCTCCACAAGCAAAATGCTAGAGGGGTAAAAGGACACACACAGACTGCTTCCAAGGCCTTCCGCTACTGTTTATCATCACTGTACCTGACCTAATGCAAGGAAAAAAAAAATGAAAGGAAGGCAGAGAAAAGGCTTGGAGAAATTCCTGTCTGAATTAAATAAATCAGATTCACAGTAACATCAAAAGGCTCACAGTCAGCTTCCTTATCTGACCACAGTTTATTTAAAGGCAAGTGATACAACAGCAATATACAGGCTGCAATGGTGAACACTGAGTAGTGCCATTTTACAGTAGATGGGCATAAAATGAACAATCGAAAGCTCATCTGTCACCAGATGCTGCTTTCCTGATCAAGTGACATAGGCATCATGTTTCAGCCATTGTGTATGAACCGCTCTGGTCATTGCTGCTGGCTCTGCAACGCCAAAACCTACATCAACTTTGCATCTGCATGATCCTGGGAATCAGTGTAAGAAGGTGAAACACCAACCATCTCCAAATGAATGGGTGGCCAAGAGTCCTTACCAATGCTCAGTTCCCAGTGGAATGATGCCAATGTGCTCGCAGTGGCAGTCCAGTCGGCAATATCACCAGCAATGGCAGCAATGGCATGGGAACAGGAAGGGGAACATTACTGGGTGGAAGAAATGCTTATCAGTGATGCACTTACTCCGTTCCTTTTCTCTTCTGGTAGATAGATTCGTTCTAGGCAGACGGACGGATTTTCTCGTGGATGATGTATTAATAAAAAGCTTATACCTTAGAAACAAAATGCATTGGATCGATTTTTTGATTTCACTGTTTTGCCCAACAGCCTTTACAATTGTCAGTAAATAAAAGACTTCTCTCATTAATTTCTATGTAAAAGCAGATAGAGGAATTAAATACACAGGCACCTGCACAAAGCATTTTAATCAGCTCACAAAAAGTCCCAAAAAGCAAAGCTAGCAAGCAGAGATCTTTTTTTTTTTTACAACATCAAAAGCAAATACATCAGAAAAATACTAGATGGGAAGAAGAATTAATGTGAAAGATATCCTGAGATCTGTCAGAGAGCTCAACAGATGATGCTTCTAAACTGCCCAGAATTTACAGCGGAAATAGCCAGTACTGCATTAATAATGAAGCTGTGGGATTTGCTATGTCACCAGCAATTAAAGGAACTTGTGAGATAGGCCAACTGTAAAAAAGAACCTTCATCAAAGGGAAAATTTGTAGGCAGGACTTGGAAGGATCTGATGAAAGAGCATGTAAAGAATGGCCCTGCTGCAGGCAGGGTAGCAGAGCCTCATTCATATCCTGGTCAATGTTTGATTGAAAAAAGGATTGCGCAAATCCAATTTAAAAGATACAGTAGGGACTGTCAACTGCCTGCAACTGCATTTATCTGTGAGGTTTAGCGAGCTTTTGTTTGCTTTGGAAAGCATGGCTGCTGACTTATCAGTCAACTGTCTCCCGCCCAGACTGCACAAAAAGGCAGGTCTTGCAGCTGAAGTCACAAACCCGGGTCTCAGAAGCGTCATCTTCAACTTCTGGCCCTGATACAGATGACTTCTACAAACTACTAACAATTTACATCGGTCTGAGTCTCACGAATCAGCAACAGATTGTTGGCAAGCAGCAGCGCTCAGGATTTTTTCCTCGCTCAGCCTTTTTGTTTTGTGCATTTATGAAAGGTCGAGTCCTCTGAAGTAGCTTGTCTATTAAGACCGTGACATACATTTCTTCCGTGAACACATTAACACTTAGAATTGAAAAACTGCTGGTGAAAACTACTCCACCTATTCAGGGGGAAAAAAAATCCCGTGCCTGGGCAAAGGCAAAGGATACATACACGAACTTCCAGCCTCCCATGACTGTCACACGCTGCATTTTCAAACGCTGGGTCACCAGCCCTTCTCTGTGAAGTGCGTGTGCAGCCCTGGCTAGCTTGGGCAATTTCCTGCTATTGAAATCTTCTGTTTAAGCAATCTTTACTGAAATTACAGAACCAAGACAAATGATTTACCATCCAGTCTACCATACCATATAGCTTCTGTAGGGGCTGACCATTTGGTTACTTCAACAGCGAGAAATGAAGTCTCGTTCCAGTCTTCTGGGAAAACTGGGAAGGAACATAAAGTCTCTTCACTCCGAATCATTAAGTGTTAGAAGCTGTGAGCTTTAAATGTGCTGCTAAGGGATTAAACAGACCAAGCCACAAGTGCTTATGTGTAGGAACAGGGCCAGCTGTGCCATGCTTACTGAACACACCCCTGGGGCTGTTGGTGCAGAGGCTAGGACACAGTCCTGCTACTTTGTTTTTTTCTCTTGGCAAGTTGGAAGGAAAAGGAATATTAAAGTTTGCTGATAAAAGCAAAAAAAAACCAGAAAGGTCACACAGCAAGTAGGAGACTGTTTATCTCTCTCTCTCACACATGCACACACGCAATGGTCCAATTCCAAGCAGACAGGTAGAGCTGCCTGAGCACAATGTTGCCATGTGATTCAGGAAGAAATTATTGCAGCTGCTCACATCCTGTTAGCTCAAAGCCTAGAAGGGTAGCAGTACAAATGTCAGCACATAAATGCTGTAAGCCCTGGCCTACTTACTGCCGTTGACTCTGAGTTCCTTTACACATGTTCCTGCAGTGAAAGCCTGCTCCATATTCCCATCTCTTGGTTTTACTTTTGTACCTTTTCCATCTATTAAGCAGTGCCCTGGGATTTTACTGGGAGAGTCAGGTTCTAAATTCCCCGCATACATTTCAATGTGAATTAGATGTCACAGCTCAGTAACAAAATGAGCTAAAAATAGCTGTGGAAAAAGTGGGGATATGAAACTCATTACACCAAGAAGGTGCTGAGGAAAGACTGTGGCCAGCACTGAAAAAAGACCTCAGTAGATCCCTAAAGAGCAATAATATCCAGAGCTAGTAAGCTAGCCGTAAGACCTTATGATTTCAGATCTTAAAAGTCTCTGAGAGGGGACAAGGAGAATTTGTCCTTGTGACAAGTGACCAGTGATGAACCTGTCGTCTCAGGAGAAAAGAAGCAGTAAGGAGGAGGAAAAGTTAAGAAATACCAGGTTAGGATTAACAGGATTTTGAAGTGGCCCTGAAGGATTTATTCTGTTGAAAACAAGCTCTTGAACTTCCATCAGTTTAGATGGCATTAAGGTGACTAATGCTTTTCAAAACTTTGTAAATAGTTACTTGAATGCTCTCTGGGATCTTTAAGGCAAGCAATAAAGAGAAGTAAGCTTGGCTTTCGGAAACTTGAGGGATAAAAGTGATACTGTAATATCAGCACCCTCTTGTTAACCAGTGCAAATTGCTATTGATGTCACCCTAAAAGCTATGTTTTTTCGGTTAGAAGTGCTGCTTTGGTTCAGTACAATCCTTGGCAAATCGTTTGCAAAGCTTTAGCCAAACACGTTATAGGCCCTTTTTTATCCCCTATACATAGTAGTACATGAAGGTTAAGCAGCACCACCATGGAAAAATACACTACCTTTTGGCTCATGCTGATGTGAGCAGTTGCTGTTTGAACAGCTCAGCCTCTGAGCTGGTTCCCCCTTCTCAGAGGCTTTTAAGGTCTGAAATCATGAAGTCTTGGTGCCCAGTTTACTTGGCACTAAGCATCTCTTTAAGCATCTGTTGAGGTCTTTTTTCAGAGTTGGCTACAGACTTTCCTCAGCACCTTCTTGGTGTAACGAGCTTCATATCCCCCCTTTTTCCACAGCCATTTTTAGCTCACCAAGTTACTAAACGCCCCTTCATTATCAGGTAGACAGCAGGAAACAGAAGTTTGTAGTCCATCTGCTCTAAACCCCAACATCATGCTTTTCCTCACGTTGCTGCTTCTCCTCGTAAGATTGGGTATGTCTAAAGGTTAATACCATAGAAGTAAACTTTTCAATCAGACACATGCAAGCATTGTGTTACTCCATTTTTTAAAGAAACTCCTTATCAAAGTTGTCAAGAACAGGAAACAAATTGAAGGGGCTGATGTAAATACATCACCACTTTTTTGTACATCTACAGCTAACAGATCATAGGGCTGTAAAAACAACATGGGAATGGACATGGAGCAGACAGGATACAGGTCACATTGTCACTTCTTGCAATGAAAACATGGTTGAGCTCAGGTCACCACCTCATTTACTTTCCTTCCTAGTGAGATTCATTTACAGTTTTTCAATTTTAATACAAGGGAAGGTTTAAAACTTTTGGACAGATCCTCAGCAGATGACACCGAGCATAACTGCACGGGTCTTCCTAGGGTGGCACACACCTACATCAGCTGGACAGCCAGACTATGAAAGACTAAGATGGTTTAGGGGAGATTTCCTTGACAAAGGTCTCCCTGCCTGCCTATGCACGCATCCAGTCACAACTTTAGCAACTTAGATACTGTCTTAATATTGAACATGGTCTGAAGCTGTAACGGATTTGAGTACGAAGGATAAACTAAAGAAAGAGAAACGAGCATGCAAGGCTTCATAGCACTCTTGGAAAAAGAGAGGAAGAAATCAAAACTGTTCTACATGACCAAAACCGCTTACAAAGCTACTTCATTCCACAGAACTGTCTGTACGAGCTAATTGTGGAAAACCAAGAAATCTTTACAAAATGACACAATCAGCTAATTTATAAAATCCAAGATGAAGGATTGCATTTTCAATGAAAACGCAAGTAGTGCCATTTAAATAAATCTCTACATTTAGAAACAAAATATGACAAAGACAAGAGGCTGGTGCTGAGGGACAACAGTGAACAATTTTTCAGCTTAACATTGCACTTTAACAGCCAGAAATATGCACCCACAAAGCACCGTAACTACAGCAGGTTTTAAGATGGGCTGAAGAACAGGGAAGCAAACAGCTGAATTACTGCAACAGAAGAGAGGTTGTGGTTTTTTTGTTTTTAAATGCAGCAATGAACTGGGGCTAGTGTCAGGGAAGCCAGTTTTCATCCACTTTGTCTAGCTCATGCCTTACCTGGCAGAGTATAAAAGACAATGGAAAAAAATGCCCTGAAAATAAACAGATGAGATGCTAAATAGAAGAATCAGGAAATACTGTATTATGTATCTAATGAATTATTGAACATTTTGTTCATCTTAATATGATCACTGTTTACCAAGCTTAAGGGGAAATTGTACTTTTTCTGGATTAATAATCTGATCCAAAGGGACAAATTAAAAGCTGTAACAGCTGTGAACTTAATCACAGCTGTGTTCCTGCTGTGATAAAATCTGAAAAAGAACTTGACTGCTCAAACTGCAGAACAAGCAGGGGATTATGCTTGGTTATTCTAGTATATACGGACTAGTGTGTTAAAATACATAAACAGTTGGCCTTTACAAAGGAAGCTGAGAAACAGAACTCAGGCCTATCTCAAGCACAAGGCATCCCCAGGACAGTTCTTACAAATAAGACAGAAGCAAGATTGACTTAACCAGAAACAATGCCAAATATAAGGCCAAGTATGACAGGCAGAGATCTCAGCTCACATTGGCTCAAATCCTAGGCAGCTCCAAAGAATTCATTAGATTCCCTCTGCAAATGTTGTACATCTGTTCATCTAGTAAGTTCTCAAATGCTTGCAAATGATATTGAGTTGCCACAGGCTCCACCTAAGACAATTATATCAAGAGATTAAGAGAGTCACTTCAGAAAGAATTAATGAAGACCTGTGCTTTTAATATGATTATCGCTATTTTTTTCATTGTAGAAATGAGTTTTCTCTACCTAATGGCAGTTAAACTTAAAACAAAAATATTCTTGAGATTTCATGTAACAGAAGACCCTCCTTTAAAGAAGAAAATTTAGTTTTCCCCAGGAGTTTACAGTACCTACCTTAATCATTCAGTTCAGTCTAAGCCCAGGAGGGGCTAGGTTTCCTCTAACAAACAGTAAAGATAGCAGCAGTCAAGCAGTGCTCTTAACCTCTTTGGTTGCCTGTGGAACTCCAGTGCATCCTACAATACAATTTGACTTTGGCTGCTTACATCATTGTAAGCACATGCTGTCGCTCTTGCACTGACCGCAATATTGCTGCATCTGGAGCCTACAGAACACAGCTAAACTCCCCATTATCAAGGGGGAATGCTCCACAGAACCAAGCTTCCTGTGCTGCTGTGGACTTGCCATTCTTGGAGATGCTCAGAACTTGTTTGGAGCAGGCACTGAGCAATCTATTTGAAGTCTGTCCTGTTCTGAGCTTGACAGTTGGATCACATGACCCTCCAGATGTATCTTCCAACCTAGAGTTTTTTTTTTTTTTAAAGGAGCATCGGTTTTAAGCAGAATCAGCTGGCCACATGTATCAAAACTGTCCTTCCCTCCTTAATTCCTGCAGACATAGAACAGTTACTCAAAGTCTCAGTATGTCTTCAGAATAGCAAGAAGGAATTTTTTTTTATACTGTCATGGGAGGCTAAAACTTGCTGGGGACAGTAATAGCTGAAGTTAAAGATGACAATTTGGAAAGCAAATCCCTACTGTTTGATGGAGCAGCAAAAAGACTTGAAGTAAATCCTCTAAGTTGTGTTTGGATGCTGCAGATCCTCAGTGTCCATGACTCAGCTCTATTACTGGACCAGTACATACTTGCTATAGCAGAATAAGCTATTTTCTTCTTTTATCTTGCTGTGTATTTCATACTTTACAATATACTCTAGGAACAAAACATGCCACTGAACTGCCATACAGTATCCTGCAAACACAAGACATATTTGAATAAGGACAAGGGCAAGAGAAAACTCAAATTACACTTTATTTGTATTGACAAAATAGGCAAAAGAAAGACTTGGTGTTCAGAGATACAAATCCATTATTTGCTGACAAAATAGTCGTATAGCCATGTTGGGTACATTTCCACTTTCAAGACTACACTGAGTAGACTTTTACAGGCAATTCCTTTTCCTAGGCTAAGGAAAAAGAATGCTCATGAAACTAATTCCGTATGAAAAGTGTCACCTGCTTGTGGCTCAAATTTCTCTAAGTTCACAATTGGCAGCAAATAATTACATTTGGCCTCAGAAAGGAAAAATATGTAAAATTAAGGTCATTAAATAATAAGCATTAGCAGCATACCCAAAATACATCTTGTACAAATAACATTGCACTTGAACATACACAAGCATATACCATTATTTACACATGAGAATTTGTGTAGAACGGCAAGACTGATATATACAGAAAAATAGCAGAAACCTTAACAGCCCCAGAAGACAGCATATCTAGTGTTGACTCCTTATTTTTTCCATACAGTTTCCCAGGATGTCTCGTGTTTTTTCACTATATACTGTTGCATAAAAAATACTTTACAAAAAGTTCAATCCCTAGCTAACACTTCAGAATATTTGTATGGACCATTAAATGTTCACTGCACTAGGGAGAAAGGAAGTTCAGTTCAGCTCCTTACTGAAAATACAGAACTTGACAGGCTCTATTTAAACACTGTGCTTTACTTTATAATAGACACTGAAATCACTTAGCTGTGCAATAATTACCCAGTGAGTTCCAATGGCAGTTCCCTACCACACAGTATCTCCCACTGCCTTGCGAGCAATGAAATTAACTTCTCCCGGCTTTCTGCACTTGGGATAAAGATGTACCACTGGATCTCTCTGTTCCTGCTGCCTTCTTGTTTAACATTTCCCTTTGGGGCACTATCTGTGTCTCCAAAGTGATCTAGTGTTAAGTTCTGCATCAGATCCTGATTGTGAACATCATCAAACACAAATGTAAGGGCCTGCGGATATGTCTGATAGCCCATAAGTACTCTATCTAAATCCCGGATTCGTCTTCCATCTGCAAGCTGATACTTATCTCTCTTTGGTGGTTCCTTAGCAAATTCAGGTAGTGGGTAACTGATGTAATCTTCATCAAAGAGGAACAAATCAGAACTGGTTAATATAAGTGTTTTAGGTTGAAGCGGACTAGTGTTTTGGGCAGATCCTTCGACATGGTTTACTTCAAATGCCAACACGTACAGAAGGATATTGAGGGACTGAAGATTAGTCAAATCATCCATCTTCTCCGCCACTAGAAAAGCAAGGTCCCCAATTTCCTCTTCATTGGGATAAATAAATTTTACTCTGCTAGAGTGAATCAGTTCATAATTCTCCATTTTTCCTGCAAGAATAAATATACTTTATTATACTTCCACTTAGTACTGTACAATATTTAAACAGATGAGGATCAACAACCTTTGACAGCTGGCTGCACCTGGAAGAATTCAAGTTTACATTTATGCATGTATGGTTTTACTTTACAATAATGGAATAACTTTATTTGGATTGCAGATATCTACTGGAGTCTCTCTTGCATTACCTGTCTACATTTCTGCAATTTTCTCACCACAGCTACTTCAGGGTGATAGCAGAAGAGCCAGAAGGAAATACAGCTGAATTCTCATATTGGATTACCCACCTTCCTACAAGCTGATTTCCTCTGCTTCTTCCTTCCCACTCCCTAGTGCTGAACTGACTGAAAGGATTATTGGATCACTGAACACAAGCTTTCTACATCTTTTAAGCAGACAGAAAATGCAGAAATTAAAAACAAAAAAAGAAAAAACCTCTACATGAATTGCTTTTATATCCCTACAGGATGAGCACATTCCTCTGCTTCAGTGTTAGGTTCTGGAGCAGCAGGAGGCAACGCTGCAGTCCCTTACTCCCTGTAAGTACTTAAATACAACACAGCAAAACTTGAAGGAAGCCTGCCTGCTTTTTTCCACATAAACCAATTGGTCNCCCAGCAGACCTTGCACTTTCTGGGCTTACACACCTTCTCCTTTAAGCAGTTACAGTAACAATCATTCTTCAGGAAAATGCCATTTTATTTTCTAAGCAGAAAAGTTTCACCTGACATTGGAACTGAACTTAACACACCTTATAAAGTTCTAGTTTTCAGTTCACTACGTTCTCTCAGAATGACAGGACTCCATCTGACCAAGCAAGGAAAAACAACTTTCAGACTTTATTATATTCACTGTTCTTTGATGACAGACAGGTCTTTCTAGGTTGAAACTTGCAGTGGGAGCTAAACTACTACACTCCCCAAAATAT
>VXAL01008552.1:884330-906218 GCA_013399475.1 Chauna torquata | reverse complement strand
TAATAGACAAGGCATCTTATACAGAGATTTTTAAATTAGGAGTTTCAGATCTACATTCTGACATGCTCTGGGTTTATTTTATAGAAGTACTTTTTGTGACAAAAATGTTTGGATTATGTACCTTTCCTTCTATTTCTGCGCTTCCCTTCTTTTGTGTCTTTAGGTTTCCCCTTTTTTTCTTCACCAGATTCTCCATCACTCACTGTCAGCTTGTGCCTCAGCAGTCTGTGTCTGTATCTAGGCTTCTTTGAGTCTTCTTCCTCTGAATCTGATTCAGCATTATCTTCCTTTTCATTCTCCTCTGTCATAGACNTATTTGCATGTCTTCATGAATTATTCATCACAAACCCTTAGGACTTCTGAATTGGTTACAAAATCAGGCTACTAAAAAAACAAAAACAAACACACACACACACACACACACACACAAAAAAAAAACCTCTCAGGAGAGTAAAAGAGATGATAATCCTCATGATCGTGTACACTGGCTTTTATTTGACTACTAGCAAGCAACATCAATTTTTGTTGTTGTTGTTGAAAATTGAAGAAATTTTACTAATTTTAATTTTTCTTAAGGGACCTTTGAAATTATGACAGGCACTACAGCACCACTTTTTTCCAGATGCTTTTGGTGCTCACCATCATCTCCTGTGTTTTCATTTTGCTTTCCAGTTTTCTTTTTTCCTTCGTCCGACTCTTCATCTGAAGATGCATCCTCATCAGAGGAAAGATTGGCTTTGATTTCTTCTAAAAGCATTTTCTTGGCAATTCTTTGAAGTAAAACAGAAAAAACTATGTATTCCATTGTTCAAGCAAATCTATGAACGATAAATGTAATCCTATACCATTCAGAACTTCAAAAAGGGTTTGAAAGCTGAACAAAAAACATGATGAAAAGTCATTGTGATAAGACAGTAAAATCTCATGTTAAATACATTGTGTTAACTTGCTTTTAGAAAGCAGATCTGTATCACGCTTCTTAAAAGTTAAACACTTTACAGTAAGACTGCAGAAAGCTATCAAGTGTACAAAACAAACATTTCATTGTATTCATGGTCTAGCTGCTCTGTTCTTCCCCACTCTCACCTCTTCTCACTTCTGTTGGGATAGGCACCTACATGAATTCCGATTTTAACAAGGTGAAGATGCTACAGACCAAATCTTAATACTCAAATCGTTTTCCCTCAAAAGAGTTGGGAAAATTCTTGACTGATTTACATCAATGGGATTCAAGTGCCTTAATTTCCTGAGGCACTGAATCTACACAGTTAGTGTTTATGTAAACAGCAACAGTTTTAAAAACATTGTATCACTGAATGCATATTTTAAGCACAGAGAAAAGGACTGCTGTAATATTTATTAATTCACAGGTTAAAAAAAAATATTACCCTACTTCTACATAATTTGCCTTCAGTTGTGTTACCATTCTAAGTGCCTGGGCCCACCCTACTGCAAAAGAGATGCTGCAGTAACTGATGTCACGATGTCTCAAGATGAACTGCTAGTAAGCGCCTAGGGGAAAAAAACCACGCTGAATCCCTCATGTAACTGCAAGCACGTGCCTTATAGCAATTACAGTAAAAAATACATACACAATGCAAAAAAGATTTATCAAACATCATGGGGCCTGAACTTTCAAGGAAAATTACCATTTTATTTCCTGTTCCACAAACGGCTCAACCTCCCCCACTTTCATCTCAGCTAAAGAATGTTTTCAGCTAATATGCAAAAAGTTACTATGGAAAAATAGCTTCTTCACATCCTCTTGCAGCAAAAAAAAAAAACAAGAAAACACCTGCATGAATATACATCCATTTCACATACATGAAATGATGTGTCAAACACACAGGAGAGTGGACTTATCTGAGAACTCTGACATCCGGGGGAAAAAAAGCCCTGAAAGAATGTAACCAGGACGCCCTCGTATTAATACTAGAAATATTATACGTTTCATTCCATGGTTATCAATGTGAAATGAAAAACTTTTTTCCTAGGTCAGATCTGGTGTGTCCTGCCTTTCAGGAGAATTAATGTATACTCTACGCACACTTCATTCTGAACAAAGTTTTTGTACGTCAAAACAACCATTCAAAAACCGTGAAACTCAACCACCATCTAGGCTTCACTCGGAACTGGCAGAGGAACAGCTTCTTATGCATTAGAAAATTAAAGTTTTTACTGTTATGTAGGACAATAAGTTTTAAAGAATTTGTATTTCATTTTGTAGCATGTAACATATCCCTAAAACAAAACAGTCTTTCAATGGGAATTTTCCCAAGGCATCTTTCCACACACTTAATACAGTATTTTCTATCTTTAGCTCAGTAGTATATTTTCCAGAAAGATTTTAAGGAAATGCAGACAGAAGCAGTTTGGTCAATTTTCTCAATTAAAAACCAACAAGAATATCACCAATGTTTTGCTTTGGTAGAGAAAAAAAGCAGCAAAGCTAAAAAGAATTGCAAAATTTTCAAATTCAATCCTGAAAGTACTGCCTAGTAACACTGCCTTTGACTATTTTCGTATCATCCTCAATCGTATCAGCAAAATTAACAAAACTTGAATGTGGATAATGATACTTACCTTTCATACAAGCCACCTTTAAAAATTTGTTTATTTTTAAACAAAGATCGACTTTGGTTCTTAACAAGAGAAGACGGGCATTTTTATTTGTTCTTTACTTTCATGATATATTTAAGAAAAAAATAACAGCGAATGCATCATTCACCTAAAAAAACCCATGCATAAAATCTAGTATCCATAAACAAAAGGTGCTGCTTTTTACCTACTGATCATCATCACAATCACCAATCATCTTGACCTCTTCAGACTGTGTAGGTTTATTACTTTCTAATTATTTATTTATTATAATGTCAATTAGTAAGTTATTGCTTTTATACTCTGATATGCATATTTTTAGCTAGGATAAAGATTCAACCACTTCAAACCCAATGGAGATGGAATTATTTGTTTAGTGAAAACACCTACATTCTCTTCAATGCTTTCTACTGGTATGACGTTGGGCAAAAATGTAATACGTTGTTCAGACACGTTCAGAATTTAAAAGACTCCTACTTTTAATGTAACCACATAACTGATTAGAATTAAAAGTGTAAGTGATATTAGAACCAAACAGATTAACCCTTGTAAATGCATCTGACAAATGACTAATATAACAAATGGCTTAAATGAGAGAGAGTAAATTGAGTACTGAACTCTTGAAACTTGTCTTAAAGTTAAAATATGTCACTCAGAATAATATAGCACATTTCTACTGTAAAACCAAGATGTAAAACCATTTAAAGTGATGGGGTTTCTAAGCAAAGAAACTGAATGATTTAACATTTTAACATTTGCAGTAACATCAAACTGCAAGTACCAAGAAAAACAAGTCATGGTAGTGTGAAAACTCCTCCTTTCTCATTCTCCCAGAGAAAACCATAAAAATCAAGATATTGTAATATTTACTCATGTCAAGGACTTAAAACATATTCTTGGCCAACCAGATTTTACAGTTGAACAGTACAAAAAACTTTAAGTAAGAAAAACACAGAGCTGTATGACCTCCAGCACAGGACTTCAGGTAGTAAAACCCCCTATGTTTCATTCATTTTTGCCACAGATCTACTGTGATCTTGAGCACATCATGTTGCCTAGCCCCACTCCATCTTATCTAAATACATCGTAAGATTTGTAAGAAGGACATTTTTCCAACTTTACACAGTGCCTTAAAGAATGGGGCTGTAATCCCAACCAGGACATATAAACCAACTCTAGAATAGAAGTATATATGTACAATTTGATATAGATCAGGACTTAAATATACTACATGTTTGTAAGAACAACACTGAAAATATGCATTTATAAATGAATTGGTTACTCTGTATTTTCTAACTTACACTAAAGGAAAAAACAATTTTAAAAAGAGGCAAACAGGAAGTTACCTAGGGGTTGCTTACTCACAGCACAGGACTACCTTAAATTATCCTTCAGACATTTCAGCAAAAATGAAATACTAGGTGCAGCCTCTCATGATGTGGAGTTAAGTCCAAAAGACAATTTGCACCATTCTTGTTGATGAATTTTAGAGTGCCAATGTGATGGACTCATTTACAGCTTGTCAAAAATCTTGATGAGACAATGCTAGCACTGTAAAATAATTTTCTTCTTAAAAAGTCTTAGTTTTAAATATTATTTAAGTATTGTGATGTATTATTATTACCAATTAGATTATATCAACTCACACGTAGTGTTCATAAATACCTACTAATTATACGTAGAAATAAAGTTGCCCAAAATAAGCCTTTGAGGACAAAAAAGAAAAAAGAAAGACATTATGTGGCTAATAAAAGCCACCTTTCTTTCAGCTAGAGCATTACTGCATTAAATGGGCTGTTGGTATATTACTGAAAATTTAGATCCATTGAAAATATATTTCGGGAGATGAATGTTTGGATGGAATGTCATACATGTTTAAAAAAAAGTCAAAACTGCCAAACACCTTGTTCTAAATACTGTACTGTCTTTGTTGAAACAGTCTGATTTTCAAGCTGTCAGAGTTGTATAAAATTAAATGCTTGGACAAGAAAAATGTTTTACAAAAATTTATTGCATCCATCAAATACTTAAAGGCATTCTGCATTAAATACACTATTTACTTCTTAATAAACAAAACTACTGCAAACATATTAAACAGTACCATTTAAAAGATCAGAAGGACCAATAATAGATAATTACACAACATAAGATGAAAGCATACAGCACTGTCTGTCATATTATGACCCACTTGGATATTGCATTTTGGCAAAAATGATTTCAAGACTATTAATATTCATGTCATGCACATCCAAAGGTATGCAAATAACAGAACATCTAAACTAGAGACTTGCAAACATGAAAGCTCCCACACTACAAATACTCAGTAGGTACTACATACCCTCTTTGGCCTGGAAGAAAATAGGCAACTTATCTGAATAGTAGGTAAACTATTTAAACACTTTGTGTTGAGTAAACAGAAAAACAAGCTTTTAACTTCTCGAAATTTGTTCCATCATTTTACATTTTATATCTCTGATTTTGGTGCTAAATACAATGCATGCTGAATGTAAAATTAGACTGCAGTTACCAGTTAACATGTCTGAAGGTTGACAAAACTGTTTATTGACAAAATACTTCCCCATATCATAAATATTTATTCAAAATACTCCCTAAATAAAAACGTCAACAAATATTCAGCTTTAAAAGAAATTACAGAAACTGATTTTTAAAACCTAAATTGATGTTACCGATTTGTTCGTTATCAATTGCTTTAACTCTTAAACTAATAATGAAGATCTGTCAGTAACATTTGTACTGTGAACACTGAGCTTTGACAAAGTGTATTGGCTTAGTTGGCAACCAGAAACACTTAAGCAAAAAAGAAACACTAAATCAAAACAGGACTGAAATTAAAGCATCATTTTAAAAAAACTTGTATTACCAATGCTTACACGTTCTGCTTATGACCCCGTGCTGTCAAGACCCTAAAGAGCATCTTTCTTTAACAGTTAAATTAATTGATTAAATTTGATGACTGAAAACAGGCAAGAACTACACCATCAGCAACATTTTGATGCCAAACTGAGGTCCGTAAAGGATATAAAAGTGTTTTTAAAATTTACTTTAGCCACATACCAAAACATCCAACTCTGTGAAACAAAGATACCATATTCTAAACTAGTAAGGCTCAGAAGCAGAAAAAGACTCCATCAGCAATTGTGCAAAGCTACGAAGCTGGTCCCATACATGCTATATGGCAAAAAAAAATCAGTTTCTGAAATATTGTATAAAAATTTGTTGAACAACTCTTTAGTCTAACTACAATAACTTCAAAAATGAAACTAGCTCATAATTGAGCAATACTTTATGTTGTGCATTCACTTGTTAGGAAATGAAGCTTTTACATTTTCTAGCCAGGCTAATTTTTGATAACTACAATGGTATTGGTAATATATGACGTCTTAATAAACTAACTATATCTTACATAGATTTGTTTGTACTGAACTTGAAACTGAACCAACACATAAGTCACAAATCTGAAAATACTTATGCAAGACTAAAAATTTATATGTATGTCTCTTTGATACCAGTTGACCCTATGCACAAGTGCTTGCAAAATCAGGAACTTAGCTAACACATTAGTGACTTCACTTATTCCTTAATGGACAAAAACTCATTTTAATTAACAGCTGAAAATATCTGTAATACTGCTTTCTGCATATTTGTGTTTTCTCTTTATTGAGAAAAGGTTTTTCAAATAAAAAAGGTAAAATTATGCAACAGTAAGAACCAAGTTCAATCTGTAAAGATTTCAGCACTGCATATTGCACAGATGCAAATTTTTACCTTCTACTCATATAACTAGTTGAAATTCACATTTGTCAGAAGTAGGTTTTTACCTGTCTGAATGAAACACTTGTCACAAAACCCACATTTTCAATGGGAACATAAAATGGACAGTGCTGCAGTGTATTTATAACACACCCTACGCAAGGTGTGTTAGCTAACACTTCTAAATACTTTCTTTGCATTTCTGGATTTTGGCCTCTGTTTTCTGGCCCCTTGTTCAAACTTGCGGGAAGCCTGTGAGCGAGTCTTTACAAGGCAGGCAGTCCTGGTTTTTACAACCTGCTTGCTCTTCGGTTGCGCCGGTTTGCGCCCACGCCTAGGGTGTGTTATAATCTTTTTTAAGTCCTTATGGATGGAATCATACCTATTCTCAGGATCGTCATCATCATCATCTTCCTCCTCCTCCATTGGAACAGCCCTTGATTTAGTGTCTCCCTCATCTCCTGGGGGAGGAAGGGGAAACAAAAGACCAGAAAATACTTAACACATGTAAAACCAGCAATAAACAACACAGCACATGAACTACTATCTCCACCAAGATATCCCTGCCCATGGCAAGGGGGCTGGAAGTAGATAATCTTTAAGGTCCCTTTCAACCCAAACCATTCTATGATTCTATGATCAAGAATTCTCATATAAAAATAGCATAATACCACAACTTTTTCACTATAAAACAAAAAAAGCCAGTTACCTATCTGGACAATACACATATTTTTATTAATAGAAGCACCTAGCCTTTCAAGCAGCCCTTTTGTCCACATTGTTTTCGCTACTGCACACAATGTGCAATTGTTTCCTTATTATATACTGTGATTTTTTTTTTTTTTTTAAATACTAAAGCATATAGAGACTGAATACTCCATTTACAGAACTTCATTTCTGAATTGTAAGAAGTTACTAGCTTCACTTCAGGAGCTTTGTTACTGAGTTTGCATAAGCTGAAAAGAAGGCCCAAACAACTATCATGCACAATCGCTTACTGAACTTCTGAGCTGCCCAGCTGCCTTTAAGAAGTATTTGAGAACAATAATCCTTGCCTGCTTTTTCCTTTCAGAGTATCAAAGACAATGCAGGTATACTTGTCGTATACGTGAAGACTAACATTTTGAAAACTACACACGCTACCCTTACAGCAAATATCAAAACTCAGCTATACAAGGTGGTTACTGTCTCAGATGGAAAGCATGCCAAAAGCAACAGAATGGGACACAGAACACAACACGTAACAGGGAGAGAACAGCACAACATGACACCTGCCTGTAAGTTCCTCAGCACTTCCCTAGCTGAACTGAGAGGAATTCAGAGAGCAGATTATTTCTAGCACACTGTCAGGCCCTCCCCCTTTCCTCTCTCTGACTTGCACGTAAGTTAAATCTTCTAGTTAGTAATATTAAGCTTAGGAAAAAGAGACTTTGGCATCCTCATGAACTGAGACACCCTCATTCATCATTTCTACAGTGCATTTTCCACCTGTGAGGAGCAGACCAAAATTAGGCTGCAAAAGGTTTGCTCCGAGTTGTTTCAACACACACTTGTCCCGGAATTGGTACTAACCAAGTGTTTGACAGGACTGTGTAAGAGGTGATCACAGAAGTCCCTCACTCTCAGGCTTGGATAAACAGAAGTATACTGGCTGGTTAAAACAGATTCTAAGTCTCATTCACTCAACAACCTAAGGTTGTTCAAACACAGAAGAAACTCCTTTATTTATTCACCTATTAAACCAAAAGCAAACTGAGAGGAAGCGCAAACTTGCCTCGTCTTAATATAATAAAGTTGGATTCTCATAGAATCATGTAACAAATAAGGTTGGAAGAGACCTCTGAACATCATCTACTCTGACTCTCTCCTCAAAGCTGAGCTAACTGCAAAGTGAAATCAGTTTTCTCTGGGCCTTGTCAAGTTTTGAGTACCTCCAAGGTTGGGGATTCCAAAGTTTGACAGTGCAACCAGTTTCAGGCTTTAACCATCCTCCATGTAAAGAACTTTTTCTTTGTATCTAATCAGAATTTTCCTTGCTGCAACTTGCATCCACAGTATCCCATCCTTCCGTTGTGCATCTGGCTCAGCCTTCTCTATAACCGCCCATAAGGTAGTTCGAAAACAGCAGTTACGATTCCCTAGCTTTAGCATTCTCTCTCCAGGCTAAACCACCCAGTTCTCTCTCAGATCAACTCTACTGTCAGTCATCCCACATTCCACCATCTCGTTTTTCCCATTTGTATGCTGTTATCCCTCAGACGACCTTGACGGTCCAGCGAGAACTGCTGCACATGGTTTACTGTCAGAGTACGATTAATTGTGTATCTATAGGGAGTGCTTGAACAGATGTGGCAGCTACCACATGCAAGATGTTAGTTCGTTACTATGCAAAGAGCTCATTATTTGCAATCTCCCTCAGCAGTGGTGTCATTGAGGAAATATGATTTTGGCAGCCATCAAGGAAAATCCCTGAAAATCCCAGTGTTACACGCACAGAGACTCAACTAAACTTACTTCATCAGAAGATCTTGAAAAACAAACTTAGTACAGACCTGTATAATATGCAGAGTAAGAAACTTATTTTCCAACTATCACTGTAAAATGATGCAAAATACCATTAATCAAACTACGCTTTCTTACAGGGCCATAAATCCAAAGAAGTATAGCACCTATGAAAAGCAACCTTTGCATCTGCAAAAATTAACAACTTCCCAGAAACTAAACTGCAGCAAAACCCCACAAAGAAACAGGTGGGCATCAAGTTGCTAGGAAAAAGAACATGATGTTTTATGTATAAAATTTTCTTTTTTTTTTCCTCCCTAGAAATCACTGTCCTCACAAAAATAATCTCATTTTGCACTCAGCACTTAATACTTAGAAGTGTCTATTTACAAAGATTTTCTGGGAAAGCCAAATGCCACAACGTCCCTTCTGCTATCTTCACAAATACATTGCCGTTCTATTAATTTTTGTTTAGTTGCAGTTTCACCAATGACTGGGAGGTATCTGAGCCAACAGCTAAAGTCATGTACAGAAAGTTCTACAAAACATCATCAGAAGCAAGCAAATGGACAACAACTTCCCTGTCACAGTAATCAAAACAATAAACAGATTTCATTTTTTCTAGTTGCAAATTCATTTTTTAAAAACATCTGTGGTGTCCAGTAATGTGAAAACTACCCTTCCTTTTCAAGTTCTCTAAAACCAAGCACTCGTATCTAGCAGTTCTGAATTTCTTTTTTAGTTTCCTAAAGATATTAGACATTGATGAAGGAGCAAGTTTATCTTGGCAAGAAAAACAATTATTACTTTTCAACCTGCTATGAAAATAGTAAGTGATGACATTTCTGTTAACTGACAACAGGTGCTCTAACACTGCATGGGTCTCGTGACTGTCTCAAAGACAATCCATTTAATTTTTAAGATGTATGCTACAATGCCACAAGTTTTAGAGTCATCCCCACTGCATAACCATGAGCTTACAAATGTCATTCGAGTTCACTAGACACCTACTTACTGAAAACTAGCTTCTGCTAAACAGTACCAGGACAGCAAAAGAGAATACATAGGCTTTTGGAAGCCATGCTGCAGGGAAATACCTGCTAGAATTACACACTATGACTATAGCTTCTCAAGTCTCTCCATTCCCATTGACATCCTTTATTATAGAAGTGATGAGCAACACAATAAATTGAAACGGGTGCTTCTAAATCAGTATCAGAAAGCCTAATTGGCTACCAACCAACCAATGTCTGATTAGCTACTTATGGATATTTTCACTTCTAGACTATTAAAATGTTACCCAACTCTTACAAATGTCCTCCTTTAATATGCTAATAATAGGCGTAGATGAAAATCTTTGCACACCTGACGACTGACAAAATCCTGTACCAGCAGAGAGCATTAAATTTTCAGTCACTGGCATAATTTTCTGCTCATCACTGCTTCCATCACCTGTTGAATTCTGCTCATCATTTTCTTCCTTATCAGATGAGGATGAAGAAGTGACAACAACCTTTTTTGACTTTTTCTTTTTCTCTTTTAAGTTACTCTTTTTACTTTCTTTCACTGACCCTCTTTTAATCTTTTTTTTATTGTCTTCGTAAGACTCTTCATCAGAGGAGGACAACGAGTCATTCTGTTCTTTCTTGGTAATTTTCTTTTTGTGACTTATTTTTTTCTTTTCTTTAGCTTCAGTTTGTTTTTTACTCCGCACAGCATCTTCAGAAGAACTCTCCTCTTTCAGAGGAGACTTCTCAGCATCAGAAGATAAACCTATCTGTGCTCTTTTAGATACTCTCTCTCTTAAATTGCTCCGTTTCTTTTCTTTAACTATTGTTTCATTTTTAGTTTTGTCATTTTCAGAAGAATTGTAACTTCCTTTCTCTGGGGATGACTTTTCAACATCAGAAGAGGAATCATCTTGTTCTTTCTTGTAACTTTTCTTTTTCAAATTTTCAGATTTCTTCTCTTTGCTTTCTAATCTTTTTTTATTTTTGAATTTCTCTTTTGAAGAATCAAAATTCTGTTCTTTCTTTGCATATTTCTCAGTACTCTCTGAAGAAGAATCTTCCTGTGCCTTTTTCTTCTTCAAATCCTTATTTTTCTTAACTTCATTTAGCTTTACACCTTTAGGACAACTCTCCTCTTTCTCCAGTAAAGACTTCTCAACATCGGAAGACTCATCGTGTTTTCCCTTTACAGTTTTTTCTTTTAAGTCTCTGTTTATCCCTTCCTTAACAGCTGACCCCACACTAATTTTTTTATCTTCAGAAGAATGATTAATCTCCTTCTCTGGGGATGACTTTTCAGCAGCATCATCTTCTGAAGATTTACCTCTCTGTTTCTTCAGATTGATCTTTCTCTTACTAACTTTCTTCCTCTGCTCCTCTTCAGAGGAATCATAACTGTCTTCTTTTCGTGAGTATTTTTTCTTCGCTTTTTTTGCGGACTCGATTTTACTCAAATTTTTTATTTCTTTTTCTAACTCGGAATCGTAGTTTGAAGAATCTGAATAGTTCTGTCGTTTCTTTTTTGCAGTAGCAGAATTTTTAGCTGATTTGCCCCTTTTAGCATCTAAATCTGAACCAGAACTGGAACTTTTTCTTTTTCGTTTTCCATTTTCATCCTTTACTGGTTGTTTCCTCAGAACATTTAAAGTCTTCTGATCATTTGCTGGCGCTTCACTATTGCTATCAATATCCGAAGAACTATGACTCATCATAGCTACTTCTTTAAGAACAGCTGGCATCTCATCAGAATCTGAGCTATTATCTAATATATCTGGCTTTTTTGATTTACAAAGTTTATTAGGGCTAGGACCATCAATGGTACTGTCAGAAGAGTTTCTTTTATCTTTTTTCCTCCTTGGCTGTTTTGATGATTTCCTCTTACGTTTTTCATTACACGTGTCATTGCTATCCTCTTCTGAATTTGATGTTAAAGGATTAATGTCTGTTTGGCGCCTCAGAGGTGTGGTCTTCACACGGGGTGATCTCCTGAGATCAGACTCCTCTGCAAGTGAGACAGTTTCATTCTCTGTGGAACGTTCACTGCCAGCATTATGATTTTGTTTTACAGAATCACAGTTTTCTGTTCTAGGTATTACATCAACGTCCTTACTTCCCTTTTCTAGACTGCTGTCTTGATCTTGATCTTTAACTGGAGACTCCGAAAGGGAAACAGGAGTCAATTTTACAATCAATTCCTTTGTTCCCTTAGCTGAAGCTTTTAGCTTTGTTCCACCTTTGGTATCTTTCAAAGGAGTGTTCAATTTTATATTTGAATGTAGAGTCTCATGATCTGTTCCCGTATTTCCACTGCCTTGCTCATCTGCTGTAGTCTGAATTTCCATAGCAGATTCTAGAGTCTCAAAAATATCTTCAGGAACGGATGAGGGAACAGACACTATATCCATGTCTAAGGCCTCTGTACTATTAGGTTCATACTGAGGTTCTTCATTTGTGCCAGACCTTTTACCTTCACCAGTTGTACGTTTATTATCTGTTTGTTCCGCTGCTGGAACACTTTGATCCATTGGCTCATTGTCAGGTTGCTCTGATACAACTTTTTTCTGCTTCTTTACAGTGTCATCCTCTTTTAATGCCACATGTTCCTTTCCTTCATCTTTCTTCGCCTCATTTTTTTCTGATCTAACATCAGTTTTTTTCTCTTTGGTATTTTTCTCTTTGATTTTAATATCCAAAGCTTGAATCTCCAGGTTCAGACCTTCTTCTAGTGCCAGATGAGCTTTTTTGATGTCACCCAGCACAGATTTAAAAGCTTTTAGCTGACGAAGCTGCACAGCTGGGCTTATTTCTAAATTTTCTGCAGCCTTTTTCAAAAAGCTTACAAAGCTAGAATTCATATTTGCTGTAGTCTCAACCAGTTTTTTTGTTTTTTTAAGCATGTCTTTTGGCACCATTAGTGCTTTATAAGAATATGTTAGTGAACCCGAATATGAATCATCTAGTTTTTTTTCTTCACCATTACAATTTGAATTATTTCTCTTTGGAGAAAACTTGACTGTATGGTCATATATTTTACTTTTTTCACTTTCAACTTTGATCTTTTTTTTGTTTTGCTGCAGTAACTGTTCTAAATTTTCAAAGACACTGTCACATGCAGTGACCAAGTCCAATAGAGGCTCTGGATGGCAAATATAGCAGTGCCACTGGTTATTTTCATCCAGTATAGTTGATAGCTCCTTTCGACCCAGGTTACGCAAAATGCACTTTTTACAGAAGGCGTTATGGCAAAAGTCACAGCAAATCAAATTTCCACCTTCAGCACACCACCTGAAATGAGACATAAGAAATACAAAAGTCTTATCTCCATATAATCAAGGTGACAAATTTGAGAAGTTTACATATTTTTCACCATTTGTTAATGAATCTACATTTTAAAAATTCAGGCGATAACTGAAAAGCACTCAGCTGAACTAGAAAAGTCAGAAAATTAAGGTGCCCTATTAACAGTTCAGAAAGCTGAAAGGGCCAGAAAGATCCAAACACTTTCAGCACCAATCTTAAACGAGAAAACAAAACTGATTAAATTTGGTTTTCCATGTTGCTTCTCAGAATTAAAAAAGTTTTTTCTTTTGTTTTACAGCAAAATAATCAGCTTAAGTCTTTCTAGCCTTGACTGGTATATTAACAGTGCATGTACATATAAAAAAAAAATAAAAAAATCACCTACATCTAGATTGCATGGTCTTTGATGAAGACCTGAAAAGTGACTAATAAGCAAGCTCACAGGCAGCACAAACTGCACAATTTTGACTGGATTACACATTTAGATATTTGACAGGTGGACAGAAAAGTACTTTAGTATTACAGAAGTGGGAGATGCATCTGGAAAAGTAAACTACTGTGACTCACAAGGTTTAAAAGGTCAGATTCTATCCCCACCTTTAAATTAAAGTATTTGTATGGTAGAATGCTATTTAGTTAAAAACGTGATGTCTTGCAAGTGTTTACTACTGGAATTCTTTATAAAATGTTTTCCTGTTAATTATTAAACAATGAAATATTAACCCTCTGGTTGAGCATTCCTTGGTGAGAAACAACTGTTAATTAAGCTCTTTATCTGTACTGGTCTTTATCTGTCAATAGTTTCATTAATGCAAGAGGAAGAAAACAAAAGAGCTGTGGGTGCTTATTCAGTTTCTATATACTTACCTACACTGTTCATCCATTCCATCTGAATCACGGCTAATGTCATCACTCATGTAATACTTGTAGCAAGTCTGTAAAGAAAAAGATAGAACAAGAAATTTTTCATTCAATCTCAGATGGGCTTCAGCAAGTCATCTGATTTCACCACATACTAGA
Source organism: Chauna torquata (assembly GCA_013399475.1). NCBI lineage: Eukaryota > Metazoa > Chordata > Aves > Anseriformes > Anhimidae > Chauna > Chauna torquata. Next base: position 892,017 of record VXAL01008552.1, on the reverse strand, counting down.
AGCAGACCATTGAAAGCACCAGCTGAAAGGTATTCAGCATTCAAACCTTTTAATGCTCATTATTAAACTAAAAAACATTTTTTTTCCATAGATACAACAGGTCCTAAATCATGACCTCTTATTTAGATGGCTCCAAGTTTATTTGAAAATTAAATAACAGGATTTTGTTGGATGGCTGTGTATTTGTGTATTCTAGAACATCAACTGAATGTCTGTCTTCAAACCCAGAAAAGGTTTTTCTGCCTATTTTCTAGGAATATCAACACCATAGTAAGAAAGAAAACCACATCTCCCTGACACAATTAATCCTACATAAATTAGTTTTCAGCTCTACGTTCTTTATGTTTGCAATTGATTCCATAAGATTTTAAATAAAAAGTCTTCAGTATTCATCCTGACGTTAACATCCAAGGCTTCAATTTCCAGGTGCAGACTACGCATTTTCACTGAAAAACTGGCAACAGTAGGAAAATAATATGCACAACTCAGCTAGCATTAGCAGTGGCTTCAGCTGCTGCAGTCTTTAAACCAAATTTTGAATTTTTTTCCAGTCATCAGTAAAGAAAGTTCCCCTAACATGAAGCTCTACTTTGAATAGGGGTTAATACAAGCTATCAACTAAATTCTGCTCTTACACCCAGTGAACCAGTGAATTCAGAATCCAGAATAGACTTCAGTACCTGAATTTAAAGTGAAGATGCACCTTTATCCGGAACGCAGTTATACACCCATTCAACCAAACACACACACAAAAAAAAGCCAGCAATAAAAGCTGATGTTTAGACTCCTTACAGTATACTTAGAGTCAAAGGAAAACAGTTTCTGAAGAAAGACTGAAAAGTCTAGGGCTTTTTACCTAAGCAGGAGGAAAGAAGACATGGAATATGCAAGTCAGGAACTTCCTCTCTCACACATTAACTTATGGCCACGTTCAATTAAGTAAAGATACAGAAAATTTGTGGGAAACAACAAATGATACAATTAACTAGCAGAACTCACAATCAAGAGCTCTCATGGAACCCAACACCATAAACAAGTTTCAAAAATGAACTGGATAGTTGCATATATCACATGAACACGTACAGTTACATATTAACGATTTTCAAGTCTTGGACTTGAACAAGAGCTAGGAGTCTAATGGGGACTGAAAACAGTCATCTTGTAAAGTAATTTTTCTAAAGCATGCTTTGTAAAAGAAACAAGCCAGAATGAGCAGAAGAAATGAGACAGACTATGAGACTACATGGACATGTCTGAGACAGTATGTCAACTGAATACGTAACGTTAATTGGGATGTCGGGGAGAAGCAGGATGAGGGAAGCGAAGGCGAATGCTACATGGGTGTTGTAACACAAGCCTGTATCTATTTAGAGTTTATACATACAGAATCTCTACAGATATAGAGATAGGTAATAGAGATATCTCCCTATCTCCCTGAAAATCCAAAGAGGTCTCCACAACAGGAGGCAGAGATATTTCTTTCCTCCCCTGTTCCTCATCTCTTCCATTGCTGGCAGCTCACAACCTAACTGCAGGCACCATGAACTGTGTAGCTGAAGACCCAGATTCTGGTTTAGGGCTATGGACTGGACCATCATTACAGAGGTTGCCAAAATTAAAACAGTCCTGGATCTGTACACAAGTGAAACTGAGATGGCTTTGAAGCTACCTTTCTACTTCTTACTCTGATGTTGTTTTACATACAGTGCTTTACCAGGAGATCCAGAATTCAACCTGTTCTTATAATATATTGCAAATAGGCAGAAATTTCAGACAGATCATTTAAACATCAAGAATTCACTAATATTATAGTCTTAAAACTGTAAAAATAAGTTACAAAGAAACCACAATGAGTTTAACTGGAATATACAAAAATAGGAATATTAATTTTTAAGCTGTATTTACCTTTTCATTTTCTGCTTTTAGTTTCCTTAATTGTAACAATAGATAACTGAAAGGTTTATAAGCTAAAAAACAAGAACTACTCCCACAACAATCCCACCCAAATCAACTAATATGACATTTCAAACAAAAACAAACAGTACAAACTGTAGAACTGTTTACCACATACCTTACAAATAAGAACTTTCAGTGTAGGATGTCTATAGATTGAATCCTTTTGAAAATGGTTCACCTGTTGCCCACAAGCTGTACAGCTTACAATTCCATGTAGTCCTTCCTCTATAGAGAGGATTATAAACCACACATTAATTTTTTTTTTTCAAAGAAATTTGTATATATCTATTTCATATTCTTATAATATTTTGGCCTGTTAGGTTCTTTACCACGTAGCATTAGTGAGATCTTTCCGCACCACTCACCATTCAAAGACTGAAAGAACTTTCCTCTGATTTTTATACTCCACTTGGCATCAAGACATGTTTTTTCCTTCAGGAGATTTAATTTGGATTAACTGGTCATCTCCTGAGAACACACCTAAATATGCGAGTCATCACTAAAAATCTTTCAAAGCAGCCCTGATATTCTGTATAACCTTCCTCTTTTAATCTTTGTTCATAAAATACCATTTTAATTAATGTTTGTATTATGCTGGTTCTTTCACATATAGTTTTATTTTCTCTATGAAAAATACAGGAAACCATTACAGGAGATACATGAAATGCTTATAAATACTGTCTGAAAAATCCTTTCTCACTTTTTGTTCCCTTCTTGATTTTTTGTTTTTAAACTACAATTTTGCTTTAATACGTATGTTCTCACCATCTTGTTGATTGCTCCAATAGTTTGTGTACCACTCTGGTGCTGTATCTATATTTGGTCAAGAAAGTGTCTCTATGTTAATCCCCCAATTCACTTTCAAAGGTGGTGAACTTAGGGTTGGAAGGCTTGCTACCTGCCAGGCTGTTAAACCAACTAGTTAATACTACGAGACTCTTTTCTTTTCAACAGCAGTGATATTTCCAAGAAGGAGAGAAATCATTTGAGAAAGCTTATACATTAAATTCATACGCAAGCAAAAACGTAATTTGGGATCAAGTGGACGGAGGTTTGATACGGGCTTGCTTGACTGCGACTTGCCCTTTGCTGTCATGTTCAGTAAGTAGTACAAGGAAATTATCTCAAATATTTAACTCAATGGTCATAGTCTGAGTACAGACTATACATAAAAAAATAACCACTACACAGAATTAGAATCAAACACCAATACAGCAATGTTAAGGAACTGAGTGAACATATGCAAAACACAACACAATCTACTAGCTATTTGCTATCGAAGCACAATCTCAAAACAGATTACCATCCAGGAAGAACAACTAATACATCCTTACAATTCAGTGGAAATACCAGGTCTGAAATTATGAATGCAAAATTTGTTGATTTTCACTTCAATACATGCAATCATGCATGTACTGCAGAGCTTGCAGATTTGCAAAGCACCCCTTACAACCTCAAAAGCAGCTCTAGAGCGTGTTCCAAATGCTGCTGGCAAATCTCAAATACACACATCCGTCAGACTGTACTACTCAGAAAAGAATACCACCTTCTCTTACACCAAGCAGCACAGAAGCCTGCCCAGACTTTTTCAAACATTGCAGTCCTTAAATGGGTGTAAGAAATTGAGGGAGAACAAGCTATTCACTGCCAAGTCCCAAGCCACTTCCACCTTCTCTACAACTTTGACGGGAAACAACACTGCCTCCTTCCTAAAATCTGCAAGTTGGCACTAGAAAGAAGAAGATATTTATGAGACAAACCTTTGTAAACCATATTACTACTACAAATGATGAAGGTCTGAAGAAATTAAGTAGCTATTAACTCATTAACACTGAGAAAATACTTAAAAAACATTCCTAACTATGAGTTTGTTAGTAAAAATACAACTATAACCACTCTGCAGACACAAAACTTGAAAACAAGGACTGGCACAAGGCCTCTTACAGTATTGGATAAGACCATTTGGATGCTAGAAAGGCAAGAGTTCCACTACTACTAACGTTTTTAATACAAACTAGACATGCAACTCCTAATGAAAATGTGAAGATGCAATCTGCAAAGACCAAGATGTACTNCAAAAGCAAAGAGTTCTTGTCTTTTTTTTTTTTTTTTTATTTACTCGGACTGTGCATAGAAATCAGGATGTCAAGTAGTTGGGACTACATGCTTACCTCCTTAAATGTTTAATCTTGCATGTGCATGGGCCAGACACCTCATTCTAGCAGCAAAAGAAAGTTAGAGGGCCACTTCACATAACTAGACCTGCTGCATGCAGCAAGTGTAGAATAAATGCATCTGTCCTATCTTTTCTGTGCATGTCACAAATCAAAACTGTTCAGATACATTTCTAATCCAGCTGCTCTTGAGGTAGACTGTAATCACGACCCTCTCTTGGCTACCCTTCCTGTTCTGGAAATGGGGACATGCAGGAGGAGACACTACCTATTTCATTTCCTTGAAAGTAGACAGGAGCTTAACACATGTAATGGATAGCTTTAAAAACAAGTCAGACAAAGATTACCAGTAGTGACACAAATATAACTGAGCTTGCCCTGGGTAAAGGCATGGTCTAAACAAACTCTTGATATTCCTTCCAAAACCATTATCTTCTGTGAGGCNCCCTCAAATTCTCTAGGGTCGGAAAAATAAAGCTGGAAGGGCAAGTCATATGAATTGTCCTGAGGATGCACACACAGGCCACAAAGCTCAAGCGAAACAGTCCTAGCTTTCTAATATTACAGCCCTGAAGATTTCAGCTGGATCTCTTGTAAAACTGTTATAAACACAAATGTAAAAAGCATTCCTATATGCTAAGTAGGATGTCTTCCATTTACACAACTAAACTAACTTTCAAAGATAAATAATTTAGAGAAAACATCAGTACTCAAAACCTGATTAAACATATGCATGAGCCCCTATATATGCACAAGCACATCTCCCCCCAGTTGTGTTTTACTTCTCTTCAACCTCAGATGGAGAAATAGCACTTACAAACTTATACTGACTTTGAAAGAGAAGAAGTGTCTCAAATGACACAATGGGAAGAGTGAATAGCGTGTACAAGAGCCGTTCACCTGAACATCCTGGGTACTGCTGGTGGTGTGTGAACTAACATATTGCTAGGAGTATAAAAGAAAATATCTGACTTCTTACTGGCTGATTATGACTGATATGTAATCCCCCCACACCCCCATTCAACTTTTGGAAAAATATGAGAGAGAGGAGTTTCTGTTATCACTAGAATCTACCTAACTTCTCCTCACTTTTAGCAGAGGCAATGGAAAACCAAGCAGGCAAAGCACCTTTTCAAAGATAGTCCTTAGAAGGGCCCACTGAAAGGGAATTTCCCACAAGTTTTAAAAAAAAATAAAAAAATAAAAAGCCATTGAATTCTATCAGAGGTTTTAGCTTTCTCATTAGCTCTCTCATTGGTAGTTATGTCTATACATGTCCCTGCTCAAATATGATCATTCTCTTGGTGAGTCAGTGAGTGTTCCCTCACCAATGGTGTTCCAATGTAATTCCTTAAAAAAGGGATACCCGTAACACCTGCTTGCAAGCAAGCAACTGTTCTCAATACAAAGCAACAAGGGTCCATATGGAGTACCTAATGATGCATCCTGTAGCTACCGAAAATAAGAAGTGTAATGAGAACTAATCTTAGCTTTCACTGCTGCATTGCAGGTGCAGCAGTGGAGGCTAATTTCAGCCAGCTAGAATCTTTAATGAACAAAAAGCCAGAAGAGTGGAGGTATTTTTAGGATAATTTATTAGAAATATGAACAATTTTTAGATGTACCAAATGTGGTCATAAGCAGCAATTTAAACCCGTTTCAATAAATGTTTTAAATTGTATTTACCTCCACGCTTTTTGGGAGCTTCAGGTTTCATTTTAACGGTATTTCTGCTTCTAAATTCGGGCCCTTTAAAATCATCTTTGTCTTCATTCAGCACTGGCTCAGGCTGTACAACCACTGTACCTAGAATAATTTCATTTAGAAATTGGAAACCATTACACATCCAAATGAAGTGCAAGAGTCCTGTTTAAATAAATGCCAACACAGTATCTTGAAAAAAAGAAAAGTGCAATTTGTTGACTAACACTCAAAGTTTCAAATGCACAGGTGTTCACAGCACAGGAAAAAAAAAAAAAAACACCACACACTTCAAACTATGTCCATTTTGCAACTTGCATTTTGTAGGACAAAATGAACAGGCTATGAGGAGCAAATTCTGTGCTCTCTGCCCTGATGTGATACGTGCGAAGAGGATTATCATACTGCTGGGACTGCATAGGTCAGGAATTTGCAGTGCAATGCTGCAACTAAAGGACTTTGGTTAGGTCACTTAAATCTATTAAAAGCCTTAAAGTAACAAATCTTCTCTCTCTCTCTCTCTCTCTTTTCCCCCTTCCATCCAGTTTCCCTCATCTTAATTTATTTCAGTATGAAATTAATGAAAAACAATAGAATAAAACCTTTTTTCCGTACTAAAATTCAGAAAATCACTTTTTATTTAAACAGAGAACAGTACTTATCAAAATTATGTGAATTAAAAAACATCTTTCCTACTTTAGAGCTCAGTTTTAATACTTTTGTTGTGAGGACACTGGAAATAATCTAACGTTCTGAAAAAAAATAAATTTAAAGTGACTTTTAAGGACTGCTACTCATGCAGTAAACAGTAGCTGTCCCTCCAACTATGCCTGTAACTTTCACAGGTAAGAAATGGACGAGATTAATCAAAATCACACTATAGCTAACAAGAGCAGGATGCAGGCTTATATAATAACTATTTAAAAGGGTACTTAAAAATAGATCCGATAATGACGTTTTTCCCCCCAACTTTTAGTCTCACTTCTGTTGATCTATTTCTCAGTAAGCTCCAAAGACAGAACGGTAAAATAAATAAAAACAAGTAAGACTTGCAAGTGACACAGTTTGACAGTCTCTATACAAGAAGAGAAATATTTTCTCTATAATATGTTGGTTTTATACAGATGTCCATAGGCATTTCAAATTAAGCCATCAGCACATCCTGGCATATCCACATATTAAAGTATGCTGGGTTCAAAATTAAAGGTGCTTGGAAACAGGATTTCCTCTTCTAAGTGTTTGTGCAGGGGCGAGGCGGGGTGTGTGCACACGCGCATGAGCGTGTATGTTTATACATAAAAGCCAACAGGACCTAGGAGAGGTATTTTATTAATACATGTGCATTCTAGTTAATTATTTACGCTGCATCATAATCTTCGCTAATTTGCTGAATTCAGATACAAAGAAAGACATGAACTACCTTTAGGCAAGCTTTTCATATCAACATCATTTTCTGAGTTTTCATTTGAATTATCTTCATTTACAGTCTCATCTAAGATTTGTTCATCATCTGATCCGACATATTTTGTTACAACTGTAGGTTTCCTGCACAGATAGAAAAAAAACCATACTGTGACAAATATTACATACTGTGATACAGATAAGCCTGGCGCTTCGCAAGCGGAACACCATGCTAATTGGGGAAACCTATATTTTAATTCATTTAAAAGATAAAGCGGGATGCTCTGAGTTATTATAATAAATAAGGTATACAGTAATTTTCTTGTAAGGATGAGGAACTCCCCCCTCCTGTGCGAAATAAAAAGATATAGTAATAAAGGATTTTTGTTTCACATGCTTGCTGTATTTTTTGGATATCAAGGTTTGATGCATTTTTAAGAAGGTATGCAGGAAGT
>VXAL01008552.1:868315-884303 GCA_013399475.1 Chauna torquata | reverse complement strand
AAAAAAAAAAAAAAAAGCCAGAATAAAACCCAAGTGGATGCCTGCTCAGAAATTTTATACGTCATTCCAAGTTTAACAGGCAGCCCGAAGAGAACACATGGATATTAGCAAATGACAAAAAGCAGCTTGGCAGAAAAGACACTAGTAAGGAAATAAAGGAAATGCAGAAAGAAATTAAAAAGTTGATTGTTGAATACAAAGATCAGTAGCCAGAATTTCACACAAAAATAATTCAGAACAGAACCCCTTAACATGAATGAATACACTATGTCAGGGCAGAAAAAAAGACAAAAAAAACTGAGCGTAATTTTCAGTAATACATAGGTATTACTGAAGGAAATACATAAACTACTTAAATCAGCGCAGGACGCTGTTTTTCCCAGTATCAGGCACAGAGTGATAAGTGTATGCGTGACAATATTTCTAATGATAAACAGGAAGCAAAAAACAAGACTACCAAAATTATATAAATAAAAAAAGTTTGTCAGGAGACTGGACTCAAAAGATGAGGGAGAAATTAAAGTCAATTACGAAATCACATTTGCAAATACAGAATCAAGCCAAATACAAAAGGGAGAATGAACAGTATTATTTAATTCCAGCAGACATGACACAATAAACAAACTTGGATAAATATGAGACTGAAAAGAGATATACAACACTTAGTTAAGAGCAGTAAGAAGGAAGCTGTTCAAACCATGCACTTAGAAGAGCTCACCTATCTACACAGCATAGTAGGACAATAAAAAAAATCATGAAGGACATAACCCGAATGAGCATCAGCTGAGAGCAAAAAATGAGGAGGAGTTTTACTAGAACAAGCCTGCTGTTATTTAGGCCACATATAATTTGTCTTCTGTAGGTACAAACTGGTAAACAGTTAACGCCATACTTTGATTTAAAAAAAAAAGGGGGGGGGCAGAGGGGCAAAAAGAGATTAAGCAGAGATATTGCAAATGACAGTTCCTGCACAGGACAACTTATTAGCACATTTTGAGTCTACAGTCTCCCAACAATAAGGTACGGAAAGCTTTTTTTCTGTATGCTCTAACTTACATTTTTGGAAGAAACCCATGTGTTGAAAGAGCAAGAGTAAAGTAATAATTGCATAAGCACCTTTGTCCTGAAAAGCCTGAAGATGCAGGATAATCTTGTTGTCTTGTTATAAATAAAAATCAAGCTTTACGATCTTAAGCTCTGACCCTGAAGGACTACTTGGATTTTAAATGCGCTGTAAGGCATTTGTTTTACCAGAACTCTGCTAACTTAGTGGACCTAAACTGCTGTGTACTACAAGTATCTGGCATAGTACATAGACTTTTCTATAATCTCACATGATTAACATTTATTTACTTTTATTTTCCAAACCAACCTTTTTGAACGTGATGATCCTAAGGATTTCGTTCTTTCTGAAGAACTACTGCCCTAAAAAACAAGAAAAAAGAGTCACCACATTTGTGACCAAGTGACCTGTCAACAAAATTACCTTCTTACATTAACTCAGACACCACCAACACATCTCAGAAGTCAACAGCTCTTACAAAAAAATAAAATAAAATCAACAAAAGCATTAACAAAAAGTGACACGCAATTTCAATAGTCAAACCAGTTCGGTTAAACTAAATCTACGAGTTTCAGACAAGTAGGAAGACTCCAAGAAGTCTTTTAATTCTTTTAAAATTCTTTTAAAATTAAAATTCTTTTAGAATTCTTTTAAAAACAGATTTTAAAATAGGTGTCACCGAACTCTAAACTAAGTCACTTATCTAATGCTCACAAACCTCACTAAACATATATCTTAAAGGAAATTAAGAGAGAGCACTGTTGTAAGTTGACACATTCTGAGAAGCACGCTGCACATCTCAAGTACTGAGTCTTGATGAAATTGAGGAAATTCTGTCCTTGCAATACTCAGCTTCCACTATCTGCTGAAAGTTCTCAGCTTTCTGGAGTAGGGAAAGAGACTAGCTCATGATCAATGGTCATTCCAAACCATGAACAGGTCTGGGGCCTCCCGGTCTGTGCATCTTCACTGCAACGTTAACTTCCACGATTAGCACACAGACGAACGGCCTAACTCACAGTGTAAAACCACACTGAGCCCAAACACCTGCCTGCCTCCATACTCCTGCACATTTTCACTTTTGTACAAGTCGCTGGCATTCCTCACAGCACTTAAGTGCTGCAGTAGCTTACGCAGCTATAAAATTTAAGTATCTAGTGTTATCTGAGTAACATGGTATAAGTGTAAACGTGGGAGACCAATTCTTCTAAGCCAAAAATAAACAGGAGCCTGTTTACAAACAACTCAAAGAACAGAATTAAGGATAAAAGAATATTAACTGAATTTCTTTAAAAAGAAAAACTTGCTTTCCAATACACTCAGTCTGAATAAACTAACAACATTTTGCATTTCTTAGCAAAAATGCAATTGCACGCTTCAGATAAGTAGAAGCTAACTCTCTGAAGTGTATTAGAGACATTTTACCCAGGAATTATTTTACATCAGAAAAACAATGAAGTTGTCCAAGTAAACTCGTGTATTTCAATAATTTAAAGAAGGGGATAAGGGAGAAGCAAGATTGCTTGCATATGCCTAAATCTCAGTATCATTCAGAATTTTACATTTACTTTTATTTTGTAATATTTTACAGCTGAAGTTTCTATTCAGCAGATAGAACATTTACTGCGTATGGTTCTGACAATATACTTGAAGAATTTATTGTAAACAGCAATGAAGTGAATTTTGTTTCCTACACATTAGCCATTCTGCACTAGTAACCCAACTAAAATCCAAAAGCGTTTTTATTCCTACCTCTTCTCTGTTGTTCTCCATTGACGTTGGACTACTTTCAGGTTCTCTACTTTTACCTATGGAGAGAAAGGAAAGGAATCCAATGAAATGCAAGAAATATTAGCAGTTCTTCACATTGTATCTCACAGCATTGTTTGTGTTTCATCAGCATGAATAAAGATGACTGTGTGACTTTCACAGACAAACCCTTGCACAACAGCAAAACACAGCTGACTGCATGGCATAAATTTTACAGAAATCATTTACGAATTACTTTCAGTTTTGTAAGTTACTGATAGGCTGAAAGAGAGCCTTCCCGTTGTTGAAGAAATGAGAGTGCAACTGTATATGCATGGATAATATAGTTACTGCATTTTTTTTTTTTAATCTCTAAGAAGTATTTCTCCTACACATTTTGACATTAAAAACACAATGTTAAGTCTGCGATCGTGAAACTGTGCACAAAAATCAGTATATGATAGAGAATTCCCATTTCTTAATCTTAGTAGCTGTGGAATATAAAACCTAAAGATGGGTAACTTATGACTATCTGTTCCATCCACCAGTCCAGGTGATGGAAGGGAAAGTTTCTAGTTCAGTGGTTTAATGATACTTGTATGAAGTTACTCAAAAGGCATAGTAATAGCAATATTTTAATAGATGCATTGAGAAACATGCAATTAAAGCGATAGTATAATTACAGGATAAATATCATTACCATTTGTGACTATAACATGAGATTGCTAGCATTGCAACTTACTATGTCCTGACACTTTACATTTGGGGGAAAAACAAAATATTTTATTTTACTTTTAAAAAAAATTAAGTGATTAGAAAATTTCATGCTGGGTATTTGACTGTCTGAAATGAACCCAAACAATTCAGCCTAAATTTTCCAGCCATTTCTGCCTGTGAAGCTGGAGGGGGGAATCAAAATAGACCAAAGCTTTTGCCCCCTTTAAATACATGAAATTTCCTCTCTGGAATATTACAGGCATTCACCCATTCTGAGGAAAGAACCTGAAATCTGGCAGAAGGGTTCCACTTCCTTTGGAGACGGGACCCTGCCCACCTTCTACTCTTGCCCAATTTTGTCGAAGTACTAAATCTACGGAAAATACCACAGTTTGCATATGTTCAGTACAGATTTCTTTGATTCTGGTAGATAAAGTCTCTGCAGATTCTGCCTTCAGACTGCCTCCAGACTGCACATGCGCTACTCCTGAAAGCAACTGAACATGCTCCATCATCTCACAGTTTCTACACGTGACTGGATTGTACATGCACCATCCCCACAGAATGACTGAGCATGCTGCATCCCCTCACAGCTCCTAGCGCTGACCAAACTGCACATCTCCATCCACTTCAGGGCTATGAGAGAGCAGGATTTCTCCTGTGACTGCTGCTCCAGGGCAGGGGCTGGTCACTTGAAACAAGAGCAGGAAGTCAGTCTCTCCTACGCTCTCAATGATCCTCCTGCTGGCACCCACGCAATGTAGAGAAGGGAGACATCCCATTCGAATGCAGAGAGGATAAAAAAACATTATTAAGGCTGTAAAATCAAGTACTCAAAAATTAAGAAAAGCCAGAATCAAGGTTATCAGTGCAATTTCACTTAATTATCACTCCTACCACACAAGCATTACAGTACAGTTAACTCCACAGCAGTGCACAAGATCAAGTGCTCAACGAGCAACTGTTTCATATCTCAATTGACCTGTGTGTGCGGCAAGGACACACTTCCAACTCCCCTGAGCCACACTTAACCATCTTCCTCATCTCCTCTCTCCTTACAACACCCCACCTAACAATTTACATATTCTCCAAATTCTGGAACAAAATGAGATCCTTTGCTATATAAACCTGATTTGACCTCGGTCACGTTCATCATTTATACATTGAATGAGCAATCTGTGGAAGAAAAAAAAATGTAAATAGCATAGTTCTCAGAGACACTAAAATTATGCACAGAAAGTTGGGAGGGGAAGTAAGTTTGCAGTTAATTCTGGCATTTCCTAATATTTAAGTGTTAATTCTTGACTTTTCAACTTTAATATGTTCTTTTTTTAAAAAGAATAAAATCTCAAAAACAACACTGAAGCATGTCTACTATTAATTAGTCAGTGTACCTCTGCTTCAAAGTAAATTTCTATTTTTCTTATTTGTAACTTGTAAGTAAAAATTTCTAACACCGAATTTGACCTAGTACAGCACTGTTTTTCAGAAGCACTATTTTGTTTTCTAATGTTTCTAGATTAAGTGTAGAAGTATTTTTCAAATAATTATGAAAGCATAATCTCCAGAACTTCTTTCCCAATTACAAGGACTTCAGCAGAAGAAACAAGATACTGACCTTACACATTCAGGAAAACTGAACAAGGAGCCCCTACCACAGCAAATGCATGCATGTTTGCCGTCTCATGTTTCATAGAAGGTAGATTACCAGTAGGATTAGCTTTACTGACATTTAAAAAACGTTCGTAACTGAAAGAAATACTGTATCAAAGGCTACATACACTTATCAAGATATCACCACTTAATTAAATCACATTAGGACTTCGCATAATTGCCCCAATGAAGTGTGACACAATGAAATCACAACACAAAGTTATTTGACTTTAGAATCATATATACGTTTAAACTGTAAACATAAAATGTCTTTTTACCTATGGTTTTGTTTTTAGATAATGCTGGAGGAGAGTTTGCGTCCTCAGATTCTTCCGATGAGTGAGCCAAGAAGTCATGGAGCTTCTGCACCAATGTATTCAACTTGCTTTCACTGTCAAAATAGAAGTAAAACTTGAAGTTACCTATAGATCTCACACTAATTTAGCAAGCTTGAAAGAAGCAACGTTGAGTCCCAATTAACACACACACCTACAGGAGAAACTCAGTTATTGCCTAAACATTTGTTTCCACAAGGCGGAACATCAAAGTAAATAAAAAACGTACAATTTTATTAAATCTGGTGTTAAAAAAAGATTTTTAAAAAGGTGCAGCCTTTTTGACAAAAAAGCACTAAAGACTCATTAACAGAAACCAATATATTTTATACTGTTTTAAGCTAGATAAATGACTTACAAAATTGAAGGAAATCTGAGTGGCAAGGCTACTATGACATGAACATAGTGGAAAAACTAATTTAAGATTCTACTTTGTAAGAAGAATCCGAAGAGGTAAGAAAATGAACAGGTAAAAATAATAAAATTTTGACTTTATTAAAAAAATGTAACTTTTGGAGATATAAAACTAAAAATAATAGCGAATTTTTTATCTACAATGTAAATAACAAACAGGACCTTTGAGTGTGACAGATCTACATGCTTACACAAAGCTTATATTAAATCAACCTCATACATACACACATACACACACCATGCATTCTGTATTAATTTTGTCAAAAAAGAACCATGTATGATCAGATCCTGTCATGATCTCTTTGCACCAGTATTCATAATTAATTTATACACAGTATTACCCTGGGAATTTTCACTAGGCAGTTTTAGGCACCAGGAACTGTTAGTCTTGTATCTATACTCATTACAGTAAAAAGGCAACACTTTTCCCTTGTGTTTTTGTTAAAAAGGGCTACCTCTTCATGATCTACCATTACTGCCTCTCATTTTATGTTGCTTATTTCAGACTTTTTTTTTTCCACCCAAATGTTCTACAAATTCCTGAGACCAGCACGTTTTTTAGCTGCAACTACCCTGACTAACACCAAGGGCGGTCATCCCTTCAGACCCCCGTTATCAGAAGTTACCACTCTCTAGTAACTCAGGGCTGCTTGTCCCTGCTTCCCTCCCAGACGCTATCAATTCTCTAAAATCTGCCAGCTGATATGTCTGAGTCATCATACCTTATCTGCTATTAGATATGTTTTCTCAAACTGCTGAGCCACACTATCCTCTTCGTAAATTAACCCAGTTAAAGGACACAGGCGTCTCTTCTTCTTCTTTTTTTTTTTTTAATCTCCCTGTTATTTTCCAAATAGTCTTCTGATAGCAAGAGAAAATAGTAATTTCTGTCCTTGTTCTACTGTTCGTAGGATCTTTTGAATATTTATCAGAAGCTCAATCCACTCACCTTTACCATCTCCACTGTTTTTCTGAACTCACCTATAAATTTATTAACCCCTGACTTTCAATTTAACTACTACTACTAAGAAAAATCACCCATTGCATAAAAAACAAAAACAAAAAACAAAACAAAACACATGCAGGTGAGAGATCCCTTGAGCAACGTGTAAAACGGCATTGTCGTATTAATTCAAATAACTACTTAAAAAAAGTGAAAAATAACTGTCTATGCAACATCATTAAGCATTTGTCTCAAAAAAAAATCTTTTAGAATGATTTCCTGAAGTACTCAAAAGAAAACAAAACAGCATTTTGTCATGAAAAGATTTTTCTGAAGGAGTAAAGGACAGTTTTCTTTTGAGACTATACAGATCCCATCAGTCACTTCAGCAACTCTGAAAGACAGCAACAAAGCCTGCTTTACTCTCAAGTGCATCTTAAAATTTGTCTCTCAATCTAAAAGTCTTTGTCTCTAATTACTGGATTCATACTGCTACGCAACGGCTGATCCCTAAACTTGTGCTTCCCCTTTTCTCATGGATGGAGGGCACACTTGGAAAACACTACAGAAGATGACAACAGCTTTAAGAGACGGCATGCTCTTTAGAAAGGAGTTTAATGACAACTGATTCACATTAAGTTAAAAAAATTAGAGTTGCTCAGAATAGTTTATTGATAGTATATATGATACATATACTATATGATAGTAGAAGTACTTAAAGAGATTTTATTTCCTCTCTAGATAGTCTGAAGAATTCATGCATATACAGAAAGGTGACAAAAAGTACATTTTTGGTAGTAAGGAAAAAAAAACGTGTGAAATTGTGCTCTGTTAGTTTATAAATAACTTGTTTTGGTAATAACATTTTAGAAAATAAAATGAGAACTATAGTCAAGTTATAATACTATTGTTCTCAATATAAAACATTCAGAAGAGTATGCATACATCTTTGTGACTAACAACTTGGAACATTATCAGCCACTAATTACTGCCTTTTATCCTAACTAGCCTAGAAGTATTATTTTCAGAGCAAAAATGTTCATGCTGACAGACCAAAAAAAATCTACAAACTAACACTAAAAAGCCTCCTCAGCTTTCTTTTCCTCTAGATTATTCAGCTTTTTTTTACCATAAGCCTGTATTACGAGTAACAGGTCAAATTCAAGCAAAGGTCTTACACTTACTATACTTCGACACAAAGAAATTGTGATTTAGGGCAATGCTTTTGCCTGCTTTTGTACAAAACCTTCTACTGCAAAAATCCTTATTCTTTGTAATATATAGTCGTAAATTGACACAATGAATTGATCACAACAGTTAAAATGTGTAGCAAAAAAAAAATACACAGAAGCCTAAAACCTTAGAAACATCTCAGAAGCACTAAGTGAAGCAGTCTCCCTCTACCATGAATCAACTGTCCCTATGTTATTTCCTAGTGCTTTCAGGCTTGCGTGTTCTAAGGAAACGGCTTCACCATCAGTCTAGAACTATTTCAACACTGTTCAGCCTAATTAGAACAGGAATGAAAGGAGAGGTGTCCTACTATTATTGGTTTAGCAATGAACCTGATTTGTGACCTTGGGAAGCTATCATGCAAGAATACAATTTCTTACCTAAATTCAGAGCAAGCGCTGTAATCTTAACCAGTAAAGGCCTGGCCCTTCCCAGGATAAACAAAGCCTGTATTAGGCAAAGCATGTGTTAGGCTAAATGATGCTACGAACGAACAGAATATAGGAGAAGAAAAAGGAGCTGGGGGTATGGGGGAGAGATGGAAGTGTGGTATCATCACCCAGCTAATTTAGACACAACACACATAATTCGACCTGGCTGTTAACTGCTGGCCCCCTGTGCTTACCCAGTCAACTATGTTAGCTAACGATCACCCTCTGCATAACGAGCCCAATCACCTCGGACAAAATAAAATGTTAAGGAACAGTTTCCATTCGGATCCAACTTGCTACACATTCAGGTGATCACTCTGATGGCAGGTGAGGTGCCGAACAAACCCAGGTCACACTGGATTATCCTGTGAAACTGCACTGGAAGAAACTTGTTATTGCATTCTCAGACACCCTGAAAGTGTAGGTGGTGGATATTCCATCTATTTTCAAGATCTAGAAGAGCATTTTTAAACTATTTGCTTTAAACAAATGAATTTCCCTTTCTTCCACAGGATCCCACAAACTTTCAGACTACATAAGTGCCCCTCATCTAAATTTCCATTGGCCCTGGGAGTCAGCAATGCAGGAATGCTTCCCAGCTTTGTATCCATCTCAATTTGTTTGCAAACATGCTTTTGCAAAATTTTTCCTTTTAAGTTCTCAGCTGCCTTAAACTCAGCACTTGTCTAAAATCCTTATGTTTACACTACAAAAATAGTTCAAGGGCACAAGTTTTTTAATCCATCTTTACAATTGCTTGAAGTTAAATCCCAATTATTTTTCACTTTGGAATTTGAAAAGAAATACTGCAGAACAACTATTAAGCAGACAAAACTAAACAAACCTTAAAAAATAAAGAAAATTAAAACCAGATGTTCTTTTAAACCACCAGACAGTAGACTACCATCCCCTATTTCAAACAGTACCCCTATGTTAATGACAAATACGACAGCCCACAGCAAAACTCTGTATATTTTAATTAAGACAATGGGAAGAGAAAAGGAGAGAAAAAGACTGTCTGCATTAGAGTGCAAGAAGGTTTGGTGCTGATGACCCAATATCCACGCTATGTACACTTCTGTAATTCAGATTAGCTATAGTCTGGTTCTGCAGACTGCTCAAGCATAAACAGTTGGAGCACATCAGGACTGATGGATCACATCTTCCAACTTAGTTCCACCCAGAAGAAATCCAGTTTGTGCACTCCAAGGCCCCTTCATTTTCAATAAAACAGCATAAGCAGGGACAGAACGGAGACTCCTTAAAAATGCACTTTGTATTTCAAATGCTAATATAGATGCATTCAAAGCTCTGAAAGAGACTAGAACATATTTTTCCAAAGCTTTCTATTTCCATTGTGTTACTAACAGGATCATCTTTAAAAATGTTTTATTGTAAATAAAGCTGAAAATGACATAATTTAATTATACAGTTTCAAAACTGTTAGGAGGCATCCTTTCTTCCCTCAAAATATGTAATTTGCTTTCACACTGCTTAAGTCTTGTTCTAATCAGGCCAGTATTCTGTCACCTGCAAACCCTCATAGAAGTTTTTCCTGATAAGAGGTGTTAGACCCGCCCCAATACAAAGATTTCAGTTTAAAGGGCAGAGCTTACATTGTCACCTCCTAAAAAATGTGTCAACATTGTTGCTGAACACACATGAATGAAATAAATGAAATGGCTCAAGACTGTCAAAGAGAGCGAAAGATGATAAAGTCTACAAAAGAAGTTGTTCCCTAATCAGAAAAGGAGTGAACACCTGAAATACCGTAAGAAACCTACTTCTCTCAGAAAAAAAAACACATAACCAGCAAATAAAACCAGCCTATCATTATATCACTTGAACAACAGTGTGTTTTTTACATGGCAGGGAAATAAAGCACTACTATCTTTTGTATTTTTTTTTCTTTTTTTAAACTCAGCAACAGTTTTCCAAGGGCAAAGCAACACGATATTTTATAGCTTAAATCAAATTAGTATTTTGCAAAATACTCATATTGATACACCAATTACACCAAAACAAGTGAAGCTTCACAACCAGGATTCACGCAATCTGTTTGAGTTGGCATGAACCAGCTCTAGCGCCCAAGGCTACAAACCCTCATTTCCCACACACACCTGATGCCACAGTCCTCTCCTTCCTCCTCCACTTCAGTACAAGTAATTGTTTTGGCCTAGGCACAGAAGCTGATTCAGATTAAAAGTAGCTGTTTCTTCTGCTGAATCTAGATTAGTTTCCCAATCCAGTTTACTGCTCATTTGTACAAATGTTTCTGCAAGCACAGGTGACAGTGGGTATGAATCAGTCTGAGCAGGGGAAGTTTACAAACTTCAGTGGCAGCAATATGATATGTGAACTTGAACTATCATGCAACAGCAAAACTAGAGCTCGTCAGGTAAGTGACGCTAAGAATCACAGAATCATTTAGGCTGGAAGGGACCTCTGGAGATCATCCAGTCCAACCACCAGGCACAAGGAGGGTCAGCTACCCCAGGCTGCCCAGAAACACGTCCAGCTGGGTTCTGAACAGCTCCACAGATGGAGACTCCCACAACCCCTCTGGACAACCTGTTCCAATGTTTGGCCATTCTCAGAACAAAAAAGTTTTCCTGAGTTCAGATGGAACTGTACCACACTGAACTTACTACATCAGATACAGACAGAAAATACCTGAACGCTGAAGCTCTGATTGAAAAGAGACGCAGACATGTAGCACTTCACTGAACTTGCAGATTCTGTGCTTAAGGCTTCATTAACACGGATGCACTCTTTTATTTTGGTTAGAACTGACTTTTATCCACAGGGGCTTAATCAAGTGATACCTAATAGAGTTCAAGACACTTGAAGATACGGATGGATGAAATAACTCTGGAGTGTAAGTACAGCACAACAGGTTCAGACAAGTAAACAGAATTAGTTTTCTCCAGACACACAAGGGGAATGGTTCAAAGTCACTAAGAGACCCTTTATTACATTCAAGGAAGATTACACAATTTCTTTTTCTTGAGATGGTATCCAAACAACCATAACAGGATTTGGTTGAATTACCACTCTTCTCTGAAAAGTGAAGTTTAAAAAAAAGACAACTTCATTGTCAGTAGGCTTGAATGCTAGATAGAAGTCTGTAACTTTAATGGCAAAATAATCTGCAAGCTTAAAAATGCTGACTGAGGTCAACCATCTGAAAACCTCCATACAGTATTTTCACCTTTATGAGACAAAAATCATGGCAAATTGAGTATCTTAACATATTAATTCCAGAAAGGAAGCTGAAACTAACATATACTTACCCTATAAGATAAAGTACTGTTAAAAAAGCTTAAGTGTGCTTCACTTAAAGGGAAAGAAGGGCTCCATCCAATGGCATTATGTCCCTCTAATTATAAAACTACCTTCTCTTTTGTTTCATTTGTCTTCCATTTTCTGGAATTTGTCAAAGATTCTCAACGAGACATCATTCACTACAAACTCTAAGAATTAAAGTGTGTTCCTTAAAGTCTCCCAGTCACTCCCAGTCAGGTTTGCTGTCAGGTTTTAAGGGTTATAGTCTTCCTGAAGCATAGTTTATTTTCCAAGATAACAGTCATCTCAGTTTGCCCCATTAACAATGATAAATTTATTGCCAAAATTTCTGTTTCTGCTTTACATGATATATGTATCTGCCCAACAAGGCTTCTACTGTTGCATGTATTAAGATAGAAATTTCTACAACTGTGCAGCTTTCAGACAAATAAACTGCCTAAATGGCACTGAATTTGACACTGGGCAACAACCTGTGAAATTAATTTCCTGATTTTTTCACGGTTTCACTCCTTTTCTTTAAAAAATAATAATAATAAAAAAATCAACATCAATCCATCATCCATCTTGCATGACAACTGTCTGTGGCTAAATGTTAAAACTAATTATGACAGCTTAGTACTCCTCCTTTTAGTAAGTTAGAGAACTTTACCTACCATCCTTGTAAGTCAATAGAAAACCTTCTATTATACTTGCCAATGAATTTTTACAACTTCATCTTTTCCCTCCTGACTCACCACCAGAACAACTTGCACCACTGACCTATCTGTGAACCGTTTCATATTTCCAAACCACCCGCAGGCACAAACTCCAGTGATATGAAATGCGATTTCATGAGGTTCAGCAGTATCCTTAGGATTTCCTGTTTATAAAAGGCATAGCATATCTAGTGATCCTATCTAAAAACATCATTTGTCATAGGCATTTGTTTTTATGGTGAACACAGCACGTTGGTATTATTTTCTGTTTTGACATTTTCTTTTGGTGTGTTATATACAAGTAAAAAGCACCAACTTTTCCTGCTGTCAAGAAGAGGTTGCAAGCGCTCATGGAATCTTATACTCATCTGTAATGAAAACGGGAATTTCAAGTTTCAATAGTGTTAAGGCCACCCCTTTGTCACACCAAGTTATTTCACAGAATACTAAGATACCTTCAGCTAAGCCCTGTAGAGACCATGACACAAAGTTTACAAAACCCTAAGAGACAATACTATACTGAAACAGAAATAATATAGTCACTGCATTAAGATTCTCCCTTAGAGGAATTTCACTTAAGTAAACACATTGGCTCAGGGGCACATCTGGCACAGAAGATGACAGCCAGCTTAAAGCTTTGACTCTTCCTCCAAGAAGAACAAAGAATCTGCTTGTGCCCATTTCACATGGCTGTGTTGTAAGACTGCTAACTTCCACTGCACCTTCAGAGAATTGGGGTGATTACTACTGACTTATTTCCTGTTAGTTTATTATGGCATTAAAGAACATGCCTTACAGAATCCTGTTAATAACACTCACTCAGAACAAAGAAATTCAAATGACTCAAAAATGCAGAAAACTTTAAACTATACTGCAAGTTGGAAAGTCTGAAGCATTAAGGAGTTGACATGAAATTTATTTTACCAGCTTAATATCTGGTATCACTACACTGCCTCCTGGATGGTCCGAGTGAGTAAGATTCAAAATTTGTCTTCTTTTTCTGTTGTTGTGCTTATATAGTACGACCTGTGAACTGACTGGCAGGAACAGGTTAGGTCACTATGATGAAGATTCTGTCGCTCTTAGAAAAAATAAAAATAAATCAAGCTTTATATACAACTTTTGTCCAAAAATCTTCATCAACATTTACAAAGGCAAGAATTTTTAAGTTTCTTAGTCAGTTACTCCTGTTTTCATCATGTTTCTCAGCATTCCAAACTTCTCATCTTGGACAAAGAAGACATGCCTAGGTTCTTAAAATTAAATAAAGTTATTCCCTATGTCATAACTTTAATGCTTCAAAGTCAGTGAACTAGGATAGATCAATTACTTTCCTTTTAAACACTAGAAGTCTATCTTCCAGAAGTGATGGGAAGAGATTTTCATCAAAATTATACTGTCTGCATATCCTCCAAACGATTCTACCAACAATCTCCTAGCTGTGTTTCTGCACGCTTCTTACACAAGCAGATAGCAGAAGATGAAATGAACACATAGGGAGCCAGTGCAGGGTGACAGAAACACAGCAGCTGCCAGGCCAACAGGTCTTGCTGGAAATGGGAGCAAAGAAGAGTGTGTGTGTGTGTGAGAATAAAGGGAGGGAGAGCACCTTTGCTTCTGTATCAAGACATGAGCACATCAAGGACTCATTCATAGCGCTTTTCCCTCTTATTCTCTCCTACTCTAGTATTCGTAGAATTTGAGTTGACAGAAAGTAAGAAAAAGTCCTTGCAATGTATTCATCAGCTTATAAACTTAAACCACAGTACTCTACAACATCATGCCTACTTCCTAACACAGAACTGTTCTTATACAATAAAAACAAACTCCTCATGATGAGCTCTGTATGGGATGAGATCATCAAAAACATTTGGACTGACTGAGAACTGGATTCCTGCACAGAAAAAAAGTCTGGAGCACCAACAAATATTATGCCCAACTACTAAAAAGTAGTTTGTTATAGGGCCCACTTACTATGTGGGCCAGATTCAACCCAAAGATTACGTACAATCTCAAATCTCTCTCGTACATACTTTTTGACCTTCAAGGTTACAAACGAAACTCTGAAATAATCCAATTTACCTTTCTGTCTACAGGTAACCTGAAAAATTGAGTGGAAAAGCTATGAGCTTCTGTACCCTCTTAACTCCACTGAAGCACAAGCCAAAGCAGTGTCTTGGCATTAATGCTAATTCTTGTGCTAATGACAATGTAAGAACATGGAAAGGGTTAAGTACGAAACCTTCATAATGTAGACCAGGAACAAGAGGTTGAAAAAAAAAAGACAGAACATGGGAAAACAGGGAAAAAATATAACAGCGAAGATAAACAAAAAGCAGAGCAGTCCAAATGGAAGAACATTTTTCAGAACATGCAATACTAATTATGACTGTAAAACAGTCAATCAATATAAGTAAGGCAAGATCTTTTTGCTATACAGAAATCAAACTCTACCCTTGATTTTCAAGAATTGGAGATGAAAGAGGAAAAACCCCTCTACTAGTATTTCAGTCTACGCATAAAATAATCAATCCAATGCAAAACTGGTTTAAGCTGTCAAAGTACTTTAAGGAACCTTGGGTACGAGGAGAAATGAGAAAGAGAGAGATCGGCAATCCTTGTTTTAGAAAATGAGGTAGAAAACATGCAGAAGAAACTGTTAACTGTTGGGAAGTCATGCACCACGTAACAAATTTGTAACGCTTGTGACTTACACCTAGCACATAATCAACACCAATAACAGCGATAACCTTTTCAACATTTTTTGTTAGATTACACACACATTATTTCCTCTGAAATTGAAAGTCTTTAAAATCAAACTATACACAAGAGGAAAAAACTACTATCCACTTAACTTTTAGCTGGAACTAAATGGTAGTTGTGAACTACTCAAGAGAACTTTGAAACTGGCATTGAATATACAGAAATACGACCACAGCAGAAACTTTGTCTGAGTTTCAGTACCTCAGACGGTGTGATGCTGCCCTAATATGTTGTTTTATGTTGAAGACATACGCAACATTTGTGAGTGTTCAGTGATGATACTTTACTGTTTATACACTGCCTCAGGCGTTTTGTGTATTTGTGTGCAACTGACAGCGCTGATCAGACCCCTGAAGATATCTATAAACTGAAAACATACAAAGCTAACTATTTGTTAATAGTTTAACATGGCGTCTCTTTTTTTAACACTGGCTTGGTTTCTAGCAGCTTATTTACTTTATGCAGCAAACCAGGAGCGGTTCATCACACTTAGCGCGGTAGGAAACAGCAGTAGGATAGAGTGGCATGTTTGTAAACCACCACGAAAACACATCCTTCGCTGGGGGGACGAGCAGTATAGGAAGGACTACTACAGAACACACACGTGGGGCGGGGGCTGACAAACGGAGGGCACATCCCCACGGCGCACAACGGCCGGGGCACGGCGGCCGACGCCGGGGGGCGAG
>VXAL01008552.1:857525-868021 GCA_013399475.1 Chauna torquata | reverse complement strand
TCGCTTCCTCGCCTCAGCGGGGCCGGTGGGCGCCGCGCCCCGGCGCCCCGGCGGGGGCGGGCTCCGGGCCGTACCTCATGGGCTCTGCGGTCATGTCTCCGCTGCCGCTGCTCGGTGCGGCCGGGCCGGGCCGGAACCGGGCTCAGGCGCTGAAAGGAGACAAAGCCGTTATTGCCGCCATCGCCAGCCCCGCCGCCATCTTGTCGGAGGGAGGATGAGGGAGACCTGCCTCCTGCCGCCTTCCTCTTTCGCCGACTCCCATTGGCTCCTTGCCGCCCCCAGCGATTTTCTAATTGGGCCGCTGCGACGGGGGCTGTTGCTAGGGTCGTTCACGTCACGGTCCCAGCTTCCCCACTCCGATTGGCTATGGGGAGGGTTACATCAGCGGGGTGGGGCTGACGTCATGCACCAAGTCCCGTGACATCATTCCAAAACAAAGTGCAGTGACGAGTTTGACCAGCAGGGGGCTCCAGCCTATTGGTGCCCCGCCGGCCTCGGCCGTGGCCGTGGCCGCCACGTGCACACGCAGGAGCGTCGCAGGTTCGCGACAGGGCCGCCCGGGGCAGCGGCCGGGCAGCGCTAGGGGCCGGTGCCCTCACTGATGCAGCTCCGCGGCACTGGGGGCATTAGGTTGGGCAGCAAATCACACCCGGTGTGCCAAACGCATCGCCGGCCCGGTGGAGGGTAGCACCACAACAACCCTAGTCCCTCTCGGAGGAGCAACCAGTGAACTCGAAGCAGACCGGGACACGAGTACAGAAGCAAGCTTTGGAGGACCTAATTTTCCACCAGGTAGCGAGATATGAATAACGTAAGCCGTACTGGGAATAATCAAGGCTGAACTTGTTGGGCAGCACCCAAGTTTTCCTGCTAGCTAGAGCCTCACTTAAGCCCAGCCTTGCTAGGACTATAATTTTTTTAAACAATTCTTCAGATACAGAAACACAGCAATGATTACTTGTTGGCAGCAACACGTAAGACCCAAGTATGCCAAGATTACTTTCCCTGCTTGTACTAGCAGCTTCTACGTTCCTGTCAGATAGTAAAACCCAATGAACAGAAGAGGACTGGGATATATTGCTATTCAGAGGGAAAGAAGTGACGTGCTCTCTTGAGAAGACCGCCAAACTCCATGGGCTGGAGTTCTCAGGTCAACTCTCGTCTCTCCACCTGACCAAAACAACAGAGCACCAACACCAAGTCCAGTATAGGGTAGACTTAGAACCAGGTGGCAATTACTTCTTATAAAGATATCCAGCTTTGAAAAAAATTTTTTTTAATATTTCTGCAGGAAAAAAAGAACTATTAAACATACCCACTCACCTACTTTCATAATGCCATGTGCAAAAATGAGGAAAAAAATCTTAAGTGGAAGCCTTGTCATTTGAAGTATAACCTCTCCTTAGTACATATTTCATTCTAAAAGGCAACGGCAATAGAATAAATAGCATTCTCAGACTTCTCAGACACATACAAGCCTATACATCCCAGTGAAGTTCTACAAACTGGTCTAGAATTTGCTTTAAAGTTTAGCTTTTTACTCACGAATTGCATCCTGGATTTACTGAATTTTATTAATACCAAACATCAGATTTAATAACAGCTTTAGTTACCAAAAGCTATCTCATGGTCAATGCTGCGGTTCTAAAAGATCAAAGCAGCACTTGCCTTTTTAGAAGTTTTAGAGGGAAAAATAAATCAATGTTAACTGACTGCTACAAATTCCATTAAAAAAAAAAAAAGCCAAAAGCCATCTTATTTTTTAGCCACCCAACAGATTAATTAAACTGGAAACATTACCTATTCTTAGCTCTGCATTAGTATTTCAGTTGTGATTAAAAATAAGACAAAACATTTATTTTCAAAGGATTTAGTCTTCTTTATGGCAGACTACTGATTTGGAACTATATAGTAAAAAAATACTACAGTAAAAGTAATAAGTACATCTATATCCTTGGGAGATGGCAGGAGGCATTTAAAAGCAGTTTAAAAGTAAATTTGCCTTGAATTTCTAACTTATATCTGAAGATGCACATTAGAAATTTTATTGTGAGGAAAGGGCAAGATAAAGTAAATCTCCCAGCAACTGCTCCAGAAGACAAAACTTGACTCTATTATCAAGTTGTCAAAAAACACGTTGGAGGAGCACACCAAAATCCGATATGGATAAATATTGTGTGCATCTCCAGAAAAACATCCTGCACATCCAGCATACCTACAGTCAAGTTCGCCCTGCACACAGGACCACTTCCCCCAGGGCTCTACTAATAGGCACTGCTGCTCCAGGACACTTGGAGGAATAAAGATTCAGAGCTGCTAGCGAGAGAAACCAAAGGACCACTGTTGAGCCTCATCACTGTCTCATTTCTGTCATAATAGTAGTAATTAGTTTTCTTAAGTAGATATTAGCCTACTTTTAAGAAAAAATGGCTGAAAGACATGTATAGTTATCAACTGATGAGAATATTTTATTATCTGTATGTGCTCCTGACCTAGAAATATGAACTACGCATATATACTTTCAGATTATTCTCCATGATAAAAGTAGCACAATTAATCCAGAACAGCACAACACTGTTTAAATTAGTTTTATAGGAACGGTCAAGATCTGAGCTTTTAAATAGGATAGATAACGTGCAATGAAACTGATTCTCTATTCATTAGAGAATACAGTACGAAATGAAAACAAATCATTGCTTACTCAAGAGCCTGGCTTGGTTCTTTCTTTTGCTGTTATTCCAATCCCTTTAATAAAGTTCAAAGTTACGGTGTGGAATTGGTTCAGTAGTAGTTTGTATTCAACAGTTAAAGCTTTTCAACATGAGAAAGCAGTAAACATCAGGGTACAACATAGAAACCAGTGTGCCAGTACTTTTCCAAATCATTTGTGGGAATTAATTTCTCACAGCAGATGAAACTCTAACCTCTCAAAAACAAACAAAACACAATTTCAGCGTGATTTTTGGTTAAAGACCTGTTAGTTTTTTTTTTTTTTTAAATGCACCATCAGAAACCATAGCTAATAAACCATAAAGGATCACTACAGACCACCACTTTCTTCCCACCGTCTGTAAGAAGATGCCACGATCCAGCATATGTCATCACAAGCAGCACATCCAAACAAGCCTACAAAATTCAGGCATCCAAGTTTCTCTGGATGTTCCTACGCACTTAGGAAGTAGAGCAATTGACTTTCTCTTCAGTACTTCTAAAAATTCTACTTCGATTTGTCAGGAATATAAATTATGAATAAAAGTTTATTGTTACGCTTACTTTTACACCTTTTAACTAGGCTCAGAATGGATTAGAAGTCCAGTAGTTGTGACTAGATAGCATCTACACTTTTCTCTTAAAGCCTCTGGGCAGCCATCATCTCATATTCCCCAGACACGGACGGCTATCCTGTTGCCTGCCAGAAGGTTTAACATGTTCTTACACTCATGTTTAAATGCATACTTTAATCATGTAACTGCATATACACACCCAGCCACGCAGATATCACCAGCCATGGGATTATGGTATTTACATGAGCACCAAACCATACACAGCAGACAGACCTAAGCCTATTTTCCATTTTCTCGTAGGACTGAACAGTTGTGCCCCTGAACAGCACACGCTTCTGAAGCTCCTTTGTTAAAGGCTTAATTGGAGGAATGAGGCACCACTACTACGACGTATGTTCTCTGAACACTAGTATGGTTTTAAGACAGGAGCTTCCAGTAACCTGTGGATTTAAAACGAACCATTACCTAGATTAATCCAATTTGATTTACTCACTTCCTTTGGGCTTAGCTTATCAGAGAACTGCTTAAGTTTTTTCTAGCTATTCCAAAATACCTAAATGCACCACAGCCTCTTCTCAAAAGCAGAAAAAGCAGCAATCTTCATGGCCAGCCACATTAACAAAACTGCACAGTTCATTTGCAACTACAGACTATATCATTTCCTCCTTTTATTATAATAAAGGTTCTCTAGAAGGTGAGCTTTTAGTTATTTCTAAGCTGTTTAATGATTCACTTTCTAAAGAAGATGGCCTCAAACGCCCAGTTTTGGTATTCCAGTTTTCTAATGCACTGCTTCTTCCACCTCTGTTCCACTGGTCTAAAACTGTATTACACTAACTAGTTAGGCGAGATGCGTGTGCCAATGGGCCAAAATAATCACTGTGTCCCAGTTATAGCAGGCTATTGCCTCAGCTGCTATACAAGCCAAATGATTTTTTTCTAGGACTGCATGCTTTCTAAATCTGCTACAGGTCTGTGGAAGCACTCAATCTTCTGCTCAATTACCATGCTTGTCCCCTTCTCCGTGTGCTTCAGCTTCAGCCTAGAGAGCAGAAAAACCTTTGGAAAAAAGCAAGCATTATTTTAGTTTCATGCGTCAACATTGGAAGAGAAAGAAATCCATAAGTCTCAACAAGTATACCACCTTAAATGCAAGGCCAACATGTCCCCACCGTCCACCAACATGACGTGCAACTGCTTAAAGTTAGCCCATATATGATTAAATGCTTTTTAGAGGGATAGAATACAGTCCACACCACATCAAAAAAAAATTAGAAACAAATCTGAAAGCTTAAGAAAAGAACATTACTTCTTTAGAATGAGACTGTAAGTCACTTTCGCCTCACGGCTAACAAGTGAAGTACAACCAACCTAAAAGATTTTTGGAAGCATTCTCAAAGTACTAACAGGGCAGGAGAATAAACAGTATAGCAGTCCAGAATTGTTCCAAGTAAATCTATAGTGCTCGCTACATTCCACCTTGTAAACATTACCTGTCTAGGACTCCAGGAAGCCAAGACTTTTACCTCAGGACAGCTGTCAAAGACAAGTGAAAAACGTGCAACCCTTATGCTGTTAGCTGGCTACATGAAGAGACCTTCAGTAATGACACTTTGGGCTCCAACTTCCTGCATAAGCACACATACACTATTAATCCAGTCTACTCAGCCATATTCAGGTTACTTACTATGTACAGACGCTTATTAACACACTGAAGCAATAGTGGAAGAAAACAGGTGTCATTTTTTATGTTAAAGTTTAAGAGACACAGGAGCATGGATTAGATTAAAAAATTTATTGAAAGTTGTCCAAAATCCAGTCAAGCACGCTATTTATCCATTCCACTAAAATTTGTCATTCTGTATGGCATAAAAAAATGCATCTCACCAACAACTTGAAATGTCAAACAACTAAATTAGCGAAGTTAAGGCACTGAGAGGTGTGTTAATTTAGCAAAATTGCATAAGAACAACATTCTACTTTGAACAATATAGCCCTTTTTGAGCTTAAAGTGTCCAAATCCTGTAACCCCTTGAGACAGGGGACAGGCAGAAGCAGAAGACAGTCTCATATTTTCCTCTGACTAGTAACCTCCAAGACCACCATAGTCTGCAAAAGGGAGTATTACTGAATTAGGTTGCAAAGATTTCCTGTAGTACAGAGGCTGAGTTACACAACAGTGTGGGCTGAGGTACAAGGTCTTCTACTTGAGTATCCTTAAGACAAAGCATCTTTGTGATAAGAGAGCAAAAAGCACATCCACTCAATTGCAAGACTAACAAATCTTTCCTGGAGTAACTATTTATCCTGGAATTAGATATCTCTGCCCACTCCCATATCCTCCTAACGACATAAGGCTGAAAAAAATATGGAGAAAATAAAGAATGTGAGAACTTACATAGTGACCAAAAATCTGATACTGGTTGGTTTGATCAGTAACCTTAAAGCCAGTTAGCAACCTGCAATTCATGTGACAGATAATTAGTTATTTTTGTAATGACCTTTTCAGTTTTGGTTTTTGTATTTTTGGAAGTGTTGATAACTATGAGAGTATTTTTTCAGCTCTAAGCCAACGCTTAGAAATTAAATGATATAGTTTCAGTATTTTGCAAAGAAAGTTTTTAATTAACATTTAAACAAGTTAGTCTGTAACACATAGGGACTTCAGTCAAATCCAGGACAGCAGAGTATCATAAGTTTTGGTTATTTACTGGGGGGGAGTTGGAAGTGGGAGAAGACGAATAAATACACCTGATTTTGTTGTTAATTCTTTTCAGTCCTGAATATCAATTACAAAACTCATTAATATGCCACTCTGACATGTTTATTTAAACTTTAATGAGTTTTTTCTATGTTAAAGATTCTTCCTTCATCTGTGAAGCAAATCTCTTGCATCATACAGCAGTTCACTGCTCTTCTCAAAATTGGGATACAGCTCTAGGATATGCACATTCTGTAACGGAATCTGGAGTACGCTCCAAGGGTCACACACAGACTGAAGGAAGAGATATTCAGGTACATGATGAGGCTTCCTCAGCCATGAAAGGCACGACAGAGAAGCTACTGTCACCTGCTATGCATGAACAGGAAATAAAAAGTATTTGAGGGGAAAAAAACATATGGAAAACAGATTATCCAATTGAATTTAAAGTACTGTTCCTAGTTAGTCTAAGGAAACACTGTAGTTCTAAACACAAAGTTCTGAACTTCATTAGATTTGAGATGGTTTCAGAAGACGTAAAGCTTGTGAGAGACTGCATCTTAATACTCTGTCCTTCAGAGCACATCGCTTGTTATATTTAAGGCACTACATGTTGTCTTTGGTTCAGTGTTTAACTATCTCATTCAGTGTAAAGAGAGGTAGCATGAACCATACGTATCGAGCTCTTCCTTTCCATTCCATTATGCATAATTTCAGAGTCACCACCTTTCTGATGTTACAGATTCTGGAATTCCTTAACTCATTAGGAAACTGCAAGAACAAACAAACAAAGAAGCATTCTTATTAAATTTTGTAAGAAACAAAAGATGTACAACTTTCTATTTAGCTTTTACATATACCCAGAAAATCAGAATGAGAAACTGGGCCCGGTGCAACTAAGATATAAATAGCTGTGGAGAAGTCACTTAAAAGCAAGTCTTCCAGTACCTCTAAAGCCAGAACATCGTGCCTACTACAAAGTTAGAGACCGTACATCAGATTTCTTTTCATTGCATAGAACAGAGTAAAGGCCAATCAGTTATTCAACAAAGAAGAAATTCAGCTCTTTTCTGGTCTTAGAAAAGTCTTTGTGAATAACATTTTATTATTGAGGTATTTACAAATACAAAAGAACTGACATCGGCCATGATATGGCGTATCATATGGATACATACAGATCGCAACAGTGCTTTCACAGGATTCCATAATACACATGATGGATGCTTTTGAGGAGTTGGTAGAACACTGAAAACTGCAAGAGGCCTTTTGGGCAGAATTTCAGGAGCGGCAGAAAAGTATTGGGCTGGCTTCTCACAGCACGCCTGTATGCGCTTTGCTAACAGCTGTTAGGCAAGAAGCACACAATGCTTCACAGTGAGTTAGAGCTGCTGCCCTTGAATCTCACAGTCATAACAACAGCCAATAATTTCAGGAATTAAAAACTAACTTCAGACCTCTGGCTTTACTACAGCTACAGCAAAAACATACACTCCTAGTCTCAGAAAGCAAGATCACTGAAGAAAGACTTACAAAGAAAACAGTTAATGAGGAGGATGATTCCAATTTTAGCAACTGGCCTTCTGCCTCCACCTCATTGCTTGAATCTAATCCAGATGAGACACTTTTTGCACCGTATCACATAACTCCCAGCTCCTGCTGGAGACAAAGGCACTCCCCCACCACCTCAAGTCATGACCACCACTACAAACTTTAAGGCAGGACAGTTAAGACAGATACCCTCACAGTCTGGCAAAAAGCTGAGCGAGGACCTGCCAGAAAGGGTGGCATGGTGCTACAAATTGGGAGCTGGAAGCATCACTCTTAGTCAGAACGAGGCTAGACAAATAGTCATGTAAGGAGGAGTAATTCTTCAGAACCCTAATTTAAGTGGTAGATAGAATACTGTTCCTCTCTTATCTTCAATAATAGATGCTGCACTCCCTTACAGGGCCTGGCTCTGCCTTAGGGCCAGGGTAGGAGCAGCCATAAAGGGTGACCTGGCTATAATGGGAAAAATACTAACAAAAAAATACCTGCTACAACATCAACAGAAAATGCCTGCCACCCTGAGAACCAGGAGCATCCCTGGAAGGCACGGCTGGTCTATCTGAAGTGCAGCTGAGTACCAAGGAACCAGACACATCCTGAAGGTACCATCCGTAAGGGCAAAAACAAGGAACCGTAACAACAACTTGCTGTCTGAGAGGGCAAAAGTAGCCTCAAAAGAGCAACATTTCATCTGAGAGAATAGGAAACGTCATCTACTGGGTGCCTCAGGCAAAACAAAGATGTCAGCAGCACCTATCGGCTGCTCTGTGAGGTGGTGTCCTGTGCCCTCCTATGTCCCTGTGATGCAAAAATGACTTGTTTGCTACCCAAAATGGAGCCTCTCGGAGATCTTCCCATGCTGCACCAACTTGTCTTTCCCACAGGATTTCCTGAACAAACTGAAGCTTCACTGCAGATGCCTGGCTGACTCCGAACTCTGTGGCACAGATCAACTTCCAAGTGAGACTCATCCATCATTTGTTTGCTCCCGCTCCTGGGCCCGCTTCCAGGAGGCGGAGGGGGTGTGCAATTCTGAAATCATTTTTCTTAGACCTGTTTGAGGTCAGTTTTATCCCCCCCCCACACTTCTGGGATCGGACCTGGTACCAGTCGTTTTATGAAATACCTATGTATGTTTATAATCTGTCATAAGTGTAGTCTTGTAAGTATAACCTATCATAAGTATATTTGCTGTTATAGTATTGATAAGTTTGTAATCCATAATAAGTATATTCACTGCCATGGTATTATTTACAAGTTTGTTGAACCTACAAAACCAGTCTGTATTTGCTGGTTTTATATTACTGGTCTTTTACTACCTCTAATTGCTTTTATTATTAAACTTCTATTATTACTCTCAATCTTTAAGTCCTCATTTGTATTTTCCCCACTTTCTCCAAAGTGTCTATGGTGATGTAGCTGTACTGCAATGCACACGAAAATGATGACTGAAGCAGAAGCAAAGATGTACCTGTATGGGTATCCGTGGTATTTTGATCTGAAGACAGACAGTAGCCAACTGAAGAACAACACCACCAAGCCAATACCAGCAATACACATGACTGCAAGAGACACATAATAAGATTATGGTAAAGTGACAGCTCTCTCCAAAAATACCACAGTGACTGGGGTTTTCAAAAAGCATTCTACAATGTTTACAAGTTTGGTGAAATGAGACTTTTAATATAGTTCTTCTAAGTGATTATAATAACATCAATTTTCTTTCAAATTCCTACTGTAAGTCAATTTTATAACACCAGTTTAAGAAAAAAATCAGTCCCTCCTTCTCTCCCTTACCAACAAAACGGTGCAAAGCATCTTGACATGTCCCTTTCTCCCCAGACTGCTTTGAGTTTACCTTGCTCTTCGCTAAGCAACTCCAAATGCTGCTGAAATAACAAAGGATTCACTTGTACTAAGGAAAGGACAGCAGTAAGCACACGTGCATGCACTGCTGAACTAAAGCAGAAGTCTGTTTCACTTCATTCCCACCAGTGGCCCAAATGTACTAACGAAATCTAAAATACAAAACTATTGTTGTTGATTTTGCTGCTGTTGGGACTAATAAGAGAGGAATTGGTACACATTCAAAAAAAGAGTTCTTGAGCATCTCATGTAAGACTGGTATGGGACCTGCCTGCACTTTATGCTGCAATACCCCTCAATACCCCTCCTTAATAGCAGCAGAGAAGGAAAAAAACAGGTATCCATGTACTCCAAATCAGAAATAATGCATAGGACATGTAGAACCTAACAAACGGTTTGATTTTTCCTGACTGAAGCATAGATATCAAAAGCAATAACATGGCTATAAAATGGGTCAGAAAAAGAAAATTCAAAGTTCTTTCTCCTGGACAACTAAAATAATGAAACCCTTAATAAACTAGTGCATGGCGTTTTCAAGAGTATTTTGTTTGATGATTATTTTGTAGGGTTTATTTTCTTTACAGTAAGAATCTTAAAATGACTTATTTCTATTCTTAACAGATTACCTCGATATTAAGCAAGGCCATGAGAAATATTCTAGTCTTACTTTTCAGTTATCGTAACATTAAATAACTGCAAGGTTGAAGGGCAGAGTCCATAGGACCCCTGAATATCATTGATTGCTAGAAACTAACAGGAAAAATAACAATAAAAAAAACAACCAATAGTCACAATAAAAGAACCACAGTGTAAAAGCATTTCTATTAAATATTGTATCAAAAATCTTTATGAATATAACTTCTCTTGATAAAGAGAAAAGTATTAGTACTTACTTTTTCTTTTCCCCACATCCAGATCAGAAGTAGCAGCTTCATGGAGGAGTACCATTCCTAAAGTAACACCACCATCTACGAACACTGCTTAAGGCTAAATCGACAAAATACACTACACTTAATACAACAAACCCATTCCTAATTTCATAAATTAGCTCCCACCCCATACCTGGGGAATTAACACTTACTGGAAAAATTAAAGGC
>VXAL01008552.1:843897-855720 GCA_013399475.1 Chauna torquata | reverse complement strand
CTACTATCATGTGTAATCAGCCCAAAGTACTGTTCAGATTATAATAATGTAAGTGCAGCTACAACCTTCATGATCCAGATTCCCTGTTAGACAGGGCAAAAATACCGTATTTATGCCCTCCTGCAGCCACTGCCTTCCAAGTCTGATCCACACCCTGACTTGGATCCTTTTCCTGCGTACCTGTATTCTCAGCTCTGGGACAGTCTCTTCAATCTGCACGTAAATCCTACTCACTTAGCTCCGGTGCCCAGCTTTTGAAATCTTTTTCATGACATCACAGGAAAAGGAACACCACTACCAACACCCTTGAAGCTTTATTCTTCAGTCTTTGCATTAAGATCAAAAAGGGTTAGGAACAAGGTAAACAGAAGCAGAATTACAAAACAAAAAGGAGAAGTGCTTCCAAGAAAACATTTCAGAGATGAGAACTTCTATTCTAGGTTGGCTCAGACAGGTCCTTGTCCCCCCCCTCCCCAAAGTTTACCAACTGACTGGGTTAACAGAAAATTCAAAATTGTGGAAGTTAAGACTACCATTGTTCAATCCCTTATGGGAAGCTCTACTTCACTATGGTTGTGATGTTATATCAAAGTAGAAAAACACATTTGATAAGCAGATCAACTTTTTACGGACGAATACAGAGGACCTAACCCACTTAACCAGGCATGGAAGGACATTTCACCAAATTAATTTTGAGTAAAACACATGAGAAGAGCCAATATGCTATGTGTAAGTACCTTGAGAGATACAATGCTCTCGGTACACAGACTACTCTTATAGTGCGTCTCCTTCTGTATGTATGTATATACGTATGTATGTACATTTCAAGACATTGAAACTGATTTTTTCCCAGTATTGGGATTTCAAAAGTTTAAGATCAGTAGACATTAACCTACCTCAACAATCTCAAAGCAAGAGGTTTTATATGGAAGTCATTAAACAGGTGTATGAGCTAGAGAAGATCAGGTTATACATGAAATTGCCAGCTTCAACAATAGCACTGTTTAGCATGTAAGACCTAACAGACACCTTTACTTTTGCCATTAGCAATTTAGAATGTCTTTTCATCACTTTATCATCAGAGATACAATATATATACACACACACACACACACACACACACACACACAAGACAGAGGAAAGCAATATCACAGGTAAATAAATGCTGAAAATAAAACAGGAATGGTTAAGAGAGGCATAGGAGGTCAGAGAGATGGAAGACGTCATTTACAAATAACCTACCTTCAGAAACTAAACAAAAAGCATTCTCATCCTTCCTCCAAAACATATTACTTTTTTTTTTTTTTAAATATATATACACCTTTACACTTTGAGGGAAGATGGGGAAAAACAGGATAGACGGAAGAAATGCTTACCTTAGGTTCTGAAGCACAGGGGAACCCCTATCCCAAACATCTTGTTAGCAAACAGTTTTGGTGACTCTATGCTATCCTCTTTACCCTAGAGCATTATTGTAGTATCTTCTTAGCTTTGTGTAATGACTAGAATAATCAAAGTTTCCACACACAAAAAGACCCTGAACTCTCCTGGTATTAAAAGAACAAAAATATACTCTAAGGCAACACTCTTGAACTAGTATTTCCTGTTTTCTGCAGAGTACCATCCATATGATGGCTGTCCAATGCTTTACTGCATGGAAACCACTTTAAGCTGTTTCTAACATGAACCTGAGCATGTTGCTAGATAGTAAATTCATACTTCTAGTCTGATTAAGACTAGATTAGTCTAGTCTGATTAAGAGTAAGACTGCTTACTCTTATTCTAGCTCCCAAAAAGCTTATTGCTGAGCACAGAAAGCAATATACCTAAAAAACTAGGCAATGTTTGTCCTTACTCTTCAAATATCATAGAACTGGTAACACCAGTCTTGTAGAATTAATGAATCACTGAACTAGAAATTGTAGCAATAACCTTCCAATCGGGATAGAATTCTACATAATCACACAGCAATTACACAACAGAGCATTTTGTTTTGGATTAAAACCAGTGTTTTGTGATTGCTTAGCAGCAAAGTAAGAGTTTGCAAACAAAGCTTCTTTTGAGCCAATAAAAAGATAAATCTAATTGGAGTGAACTCTAAATCCTGACTGCAGCTCCAACAACCCTTTCTGTTCACACAGCTTACCTGCAAAACCTCTCTTTCACAGGCATATTTTAAGAGGAGGCAGATCCTCTCTAAAGCAAATCTGAAGCTAAGTTGCCTCGCTCACTGCAGGACAGATTAGCGTCACTGACTTACTAAGAAAGAAGCCAAGAGCAGAATTTGCGCTCTGACTTGCCTCTTTTAGTATTGACTTTAATCTGTAGAAATACAATAGAAACACTGAAAAAGTAAATAAAGAAAAGAGACTTACCACTTGTCCTGTATGGGGGTTCTTATGAGCATAGGGTGGCCCTCTAATGTGGTTCCACATCTGGCCTGACGTCATTGCTAATACAAAACACTGAAAAGGAAAAAAGAAACAATACTCCATGAGGATTTTTTTTTCCACCCAATTTCTTTTCATTTCATACTAAAAAGTACTGGTTTGGAATACAACCTTAAGCTAAGCATTGTCCTATCTTTTATTAGTATAAAAAGCATCTAATCGAGCATTAACTGAGCCAAAGAGATCGAGATCAAATTATATTATTAGACTACCAAAAAGGAAAGCTAAATGCACCTCATTTTCCTGTAGCAGCTTTAAGCTTCTTTAAAAACAATAGCTTTGAAAAATCTGAATCGCTATGAAACTCTTAACAGGCAGACTAGAGTTATAATTACTCACCAAAGCAGCAAATGCCCAGCCAGTTTTGTTATACAGAAAGTCCAGATTGCTTCCACGTAAATACACAAGACCTCCAATGACAGCCAGCAGCAGTCCTAACATCAACGGTCCAGCATAGTTTGGTGGCCTTATCACACGAATCTACACACAGAAGATACTTACGTTACTTTCCCTCAACAGGATGATACATTACATCCTCAATTCTAACAAAAAACACAATATATTAGAGTGGAAAAAATAGCAACACACACAAAGAACACCCCCACAGCTTTCCATACAATAACCCTGACTAGAGAAGTATGTAAAGTTTTTTCCCCATTTACTGTTTTACGCACCATTACCTCATCTAATACCCGAACGACTGTTTTCCTTTAACAGGAACAGAAGAGGGAGGAAGGAAGGAGATGAGTTTTACCATCTTATCAAACACAGAATTACACAACATATTAGAACACATGGTAAGGAAGCTTAAAGATGTAGCTATGTGCCCTCACAGAATGGTGTGGGTTGGAAGGGACCTTAAAGACCATCTAGTTCCAACCCCTCATGCCACGGCCAGGGACACCTTCCGCTAGACCAGGCTGCCCAAAGCCCCAACCAACCTGGCCTTGAGCACTGCCAGGGATGGAAGATTATGTAGACAAGAACCATTTAGAGTATCTAAGAGTAGACTTGTCAACAAAACAAAACTAACAGATATGTCATAGCCAGAATTATGTACTAAGGGAGTGCATCAGAGGTGGCAGTGGGTAAAGTCTCTCTCCCTCCCTCTCTATATAAACACACTTACATTGACATCAGTTCTGTCAGCCACCCAACGAGCAAGCTGTTCAGCTGCAAAGCCGCGCACCTGAAGTTCATACGTGTCACCCCGTTTAGGCTTCCCTTTAGCAGGAAAATTAATGAAGGTTGGAGCAGAATTCATGTTTAGCTGTATTTAGAAAATTCACAAAACACACAGCACCATGAGAAATCTACTCAGCAACACATGCTTCCATTTCATCCGCAAGGTGCAACAGTCACCAAGTCAATTAGAAAGAACAACTATTCAATAAACAAATTTCATAATGAGTTAGAGTACATAACACACAGTAACTTGCACTTCCGTATCTCATAAAAACAGACTAAACTCTTGCCTGTTCTAAGATAGTAATTAATAACTCCTGTAGTTTTCCCTTGCATGTTCCATGCTGTTTTCTCTTTTAAGCATTCAGAAACAGCTTTTTTGATCTCTACCACCAGCTGTTCTGGATGTCTTGGGAAAAAAAAAAAATTTACTCCTGAGGGTTTTTTTCTGTTTTGCTTAAAAAACACAATTGACCATGCTTTCTGAAGCGATTGACATTTCTTCATTAGTATTCAGATCTGCAGCTAGCATTTCAAAAGGTTCAATCCAGTTAGCAGGAGATTATAATAAATAAATAAAAGTAGTTCTTTATAAAATGAAGTTCCATCATCTATTTCTATCTTTTTATCTTTTCTTGATGAAGATCTTTCCCCAACACTGTTTCTCCCATAGCATTTCAGGTTTTTTTTTTTAATCCGTTTCTTTTATAAGTACCACTATCTGGAGAGCAATCTGCAAAACAGGAATATATGTAATAATATACAAACACCATAGCTTGGTGAATCAATTTTTGATGAAAAACTATGAGAAAAATTTAACCAGAATATTAAAAAATTCCACTTTTCCTTTCTAAAAGCTTCTATTGAATAAAGTAGCATCACCTAAATTATGTAGCTTTTAAATACTGAGGTGAGCATTTCTTTAAATAGAAGATTTGCAAAACCCTAATGAATTATTAACTCTATCGTTCTATGCATGCTTGCAATTGTAGTTTTCCAGTATTTTTTAAAATCTTGTTATATAATGTTAGTACAAGAGCAAAATGAGTTAAAAGAGCAAAAGAAATCAACCAATACTGACAGGAGACAGACCCAGAAGAAAGTCAGGTAAGCTAATACACTCCTTGTGCCTATTCCACATTTGTCAGTGCTATTAATACTACTGCCAAAATGCTTCTGCCTTCTGCTCTTCTAATTTCTTCTGAATCAGTGGTAGCTTTTAACTTTTCAATTTAGTCACTGTAATACTACACATCTTTAATCACTGCAACGTATACATTTTGTATTATGTCTTTACCCTCTTGCCCTCATTCTCCACAACATGAGTTAAAAATAAACATTACAAGAGGGGAAAAAAAAGAACATTACCATCTGAAACACATCTGAGCCTTCATCAAAATCTACCATAGCAAAAAAAATCTTATTGGTAAATGCACTGGAGTATCGCCAGGAGTTTGCCAGAATCTGGTATTCCTCATCAGCTTGCCTGTAAAAACACAGGAAGTCAGATGCTGTATCACATTAGCACAAAACACAAATTACAGAACAGCTATAAGACCTGTAACCATCCATCCCATCAATGGGAGCACCCCCCCACACACACACACATTTATTTTCTCGCATTAAAAACAAAGTTCAAGGCCAGATACTCATCTAACAATCAATGAAAGCATTTGGCACTGTTTTTTTTAATGGCAAGATAAAGGGCAAGCTTCATTGTGTCCATAACCACAAGCAGTGGTAATTAATTTCCCACGAAAGTTTGAAATGCAACCCAGCAGCTCATGATTTGCTAATCCTTTGAGCTCTGAAACGAACACAAGTGTGTCCACCTTTCTGTGTCAGAGGATGGCAAACCAATTCATTTTAAATAATTTGGCACAAAAGTTATCTTTACAGAACCCTGTCACCTCCAGATTAATACACGAAGGCCCTAATATATTTAAGGATCCAGCATATTATCAGTGTAAATACATGTCAATCAACATTAATTAACAGCAACTTATAGACTGCAAGGCCAGCAGTAATTCTGCAAACATTTTTTCAGCAGCTCATGCCAGGAAAGCTGAGTTTTCACCCTCTCTCTCTCCAGAAGCCTATCACTGAGAGCATTTTCTCTGCATAACATCAATTATTTTAAGAGGGAGATAAACAAGGACTAGACTGTTTTCCCAGAAACACATCACACATATTCCCACAAACAACTTCAAAGATAATCCTACTATAATGTGCTTTGGTGTCTTCCTCCCATGTATATGAAAGTTTTACCCTCTTCTTAAATTTAACCTCCTACACAGCATATGATGACTTTCAAGTTGCAGTTTATGAATTAAGCCCATACTTGCACACAACACATTGTCTGTGAGGCTGAAGAGCGGTGAACATCACAATCACAGAGTAATTTCTGGGTGGTGCCTTCACAAGGCGTCGAAACTTGTCTCCATTCATTCGGATTACAGATCTTTTACTAGCCCATTCCATCAGCTGGTTCACTTTTTCTGATAATACCATCTGAAAATAAAGTCAGAGAAATACTGTCGCGTTTTTTCCTCCAACCTGTTACAGCACAGACCTGAAGGTTTATATAGTTGATGCAACAAACAACTGCACGGTATTCCATAAGAACACTGACCATATGATGTGATATTTCATCAAGATTCTCGAAGGCATTCACAGAGCCTTCTGACAATCAGATTAATGATGGTCATTTGCTTCAAGCACTTAGGTACACGCTGATGAAGGCTGTCAGCTCAGGGGTACTTTCTCATGCTGCTAACGGTAAGATTTATTTTAGATGCGCAAACCACCTAGTCTCCTCTGTATTTATTTGAGGCTAAGCATCACACTTGGGGAAGATTTCAAAACTAGGTGGAACAAGTGCCAAAGCCGGAAGCACAATGGAAATGAGCTCAACCTTTAGTTTCCAGGATAGCTGGACAAACTTGGTTCAGTACACGTCTGCAGGACTCAGGAGCTCAACACTTTCTCCTTTAAACCAGGCAAACAGTTCTACAATGGCATACAAGAATTGTAACCAGCAAAAAACAAATATTTATCATAAACTACTTGTCTACTCCATGTAAACACTATTCTTTAGGAACTGTGAAATGTTTTACGGTAAATAGTTACTTTTCATTAGCTTACGCCTGAAACCAGTGGATACAGAAAATCTTTTTTAAGCCCCTGCAGCCAAGCATGCGGAAATAAGTGACACCTTCGCGATTACAACCAAACGCAGTCGTGTCCCCCGCCTCCCCCAGATAAATCCCGGACAGCAGGAAGACAACAAGAGAGCTAAAATACATTCTGCCGGTGCTTTTTACCACGACAGCCGACCCTAGCACCACGCAGGCTCGAAGAAAAAGCACAAATGCAAAACAGCGCAGCAGCCGGATCCCCCGCTGGGCCCTCCGGGCTTNCGCGCGGCCGCCGGCGCCTCCCCGGGGGGTGGGGGGCGGGGCCGGGGGAGCCGCAGG
The DNA here is from genome assembly GCA_013399475.1 of Chauna torquata. NCBI lineage: Eukaryota > Metazoa > Chordata > Aves > Anseriformes > Anhimidae > Chauna > Chauna torquata. Next base: position 848,609 of record VXAL01008552.1, on the reverse strand, counting down.
CCCTCAGGCTCCCGGGATGCGGTCCGAGGGGCCCCGCCGCCCCCTCAGCCCCCTGCCCGGGCTGGGCGCTGCGCGGCGCCCCGGCTGCCCCCTCACCTCCTTCCGCTTCTGCCCCGCGGCGCGCGGCCCGCCCCAGGCCAGCAACAGCAGCAGCAGCAGCGCCAGCACCGGCTGCGCCGCCATGGCTGCCCCTCGCCGCCGCCTCGCGCCTATTGGCGGACGCCCACCCGCCGGCAGCACGAACCCGCCCGGCCACTTCCTATTGGTCGCAGAGGCATCCCGGGTCTCACCGCCGGCTTTCGATTCGCTGATTCCGCCCCCGGCACGGGCTGCCGCTAGCCAATAGGAAGGAGGCAAGCTGGAGCCGTTCGATTGGCGGAGCCGCGCGGGCGGGCGAGGGGCGCTGAGGCGAGCTGAGACCCCCGCGACATGGCGGCGGGCGCGTCGCTGCTGCCTCCCTGAGGGTAACGCGATCCCTCGCCGTGAGGCTGTCATCAGTACCCGCAGCTCTTGTATGAACATTGCAAACCGCTGCACAGCCGCGGTGTGCTCGGGCCGCCCGGTAACAGCCCCCCCTCAAAAAAAAAAAAAAAAAAAAAAAAAAGCAAAACCAGACAGAAACACAGAACAAATAATAAATCTATAAGGAACTTTACAGCTCCCCAGAGGCGTAGGCTTGCTTAATTTTATAAACGCACACATATCGCTGGTTCGTGTGTTTAAAAGGTGATTAAAATTATAAATGCACGCAGAAAACCTTAAACCTTCAGTCGGCGGGCAATGGGCTGGGGGATCCCGGACGCCTCCTTGTGCTCACGCTCCCCTCTTTCTGTACGTCTTTATCTGAGGACGTGCGTGAGACAGAATGCCATTCTGGCGCAGCGAGGCTCGCTCCAGTTTCTTTTTGAACTAAAAAAAAAACTTTACATTTAGCTTTTTAGGCCTTTAATACATTTAAATTCGCATAACTAGATTAAAAAAAAAAAAAAGTGGTGTCAGAAGTGGGATTCGAACCCACGCCTCCATACGGAGACCAGAATACCCAGCCCGGCACGGGAAGGCGCGGAACGCCTTGAGTCTGGCGCCTTAGACCACTCGGCCATCCTGACACTGCGGCAACAGCCGCCGCAGGGAGGCTCTTACTCCTTTCGTCACGGGTGCGCCTGCCCTCCATCGATGCCGTTTTTCCCAGCTTTTCGTGAAGCGGCGCTTCTGAATCTGCTGGAGAGGAGGAGCCCCTGTCTCTCTCCCGACTACAGAGCTTGCTGCGCTACAGCTGCATCATAGACGGTACTTTTCCCGCTCCGCTCCGTGGCACCTCGGGGGGACTACATTACCCACGGGGCTGCGCTCGGCGGCGCGGCGCATTGCCGACTTCCGGCGCGGCCATTTTGTTTTTCACGGCTCACCAAGGGTACCAGCGTCCCGCCGGTGGTAGGGTCGGATCCCGCTCGGCGCTATGTTTCCTGTGGCCAGGGCTGCTCTGAACCTCACGGGTAAGCGAGGAGGAGGTTCTCCGGCGTGTAGTTGTGACTGAGGCAGGTTGTTTCTTCAGGGGGTCTCTCCGCGGTTTCCTGCCATCTCTTTCAGAGCTGTCCGTGAGTAGTCCCTGGACTCGCTTCGCCCTCGGGGAAGGTTCATGAGGGCAAGCCAGGGGCTCCAGACGGCTGTTTAGTCCTTCTTTCCCTGCTGCTTTTTTTTTTTTTTTCTGCCTTCTCCCTCTTCTACCTCCTAGTTGTGTTTACTCGAGCTGACCTTGGGTTCCCTTTCTCGGTGCTTTTCCTCCTTGGTAGTAACTAAAGGGACATACAGATCTTGTAATGTGTATAGTGAGGTGGCAAAGTATGGTCAATGCCAAATGCTTGAGCTCAAGGGTAAAGTAACCTCTTTGCTGACAGACTCACTAGTGCTTAACCCGGTTCTCTCAGATCTGGTCCTGGTTCATAAGCACATACGATGTGCCTAACCTGAGATGCACACACCTAAAACAAACGTGCTTAGGTGTGTTTCTCTCAGTCGATGTTCAAGTTTCTTTTGTCTCTTTCAAAGAAGCTTGTGTTTGTGTAGCCTCACAGAGCATGCTAGGGATGTAGTAACATTTTGAGTATTATTGCTGTCTTGTCATGTTTGCGTCAGCATGAACCATTGATGTGAAAAAAAAAAAAATTCACCATGATGGTGAAAAGAAAATGGTTATATTGTGTAATGGCTATTGTTATGCACAGATCACTGTTTTATCAAATGTTTTATATACAAGTACTGAACAATGTCTGTCTTTTGAAGTGGGTGGTTTGATCCTTAAGTCCATCCTCTCCTAAATAAGAGTACCTTGTGTACGCTTTCAATGTTCATACATACATCCTGTCATCTGAAGAGATTCTCTCGTATTTAATCCTCTATTAGTTACATCATGCAAAGGCCCCTTGGTATTTCCACTTCCTTCTTCACCTCCCATCCCTCCCTTCGAAAATCTTACAGGGAATGAGAAAGGTGTTACCGCAGTCTTTCAACCACTTAATTTGATGGTGGGCTTCATCCTGAAAATGCTTATATTAAGTACGCATACTGAAAATACTGATTTTTAAATAAGAAATCTCAAGTATAGATACCAAAAATAAACTTTTAAGTACTAAAATTACCTCCTTAGAGAAATAGTCATACTTAAAACTGTAATTGAACTTCCACATTGAGGGTCCAGAGAAAACATTTAATGAAAAAGGTAATTTAAAGGATTTGCTTACTGGAAGCAGACTTCAGGAAAAGCTTTGTAGACAGAAGTTGGGATAGCTGAAACAAAACGCAAGGGTTTCTGTACATCCCAAAGTTTGGAATCATTCCAAAGCTTTAAAGATTATTTTATTTCCTAGCTGTTCTTGGTCTCTTGATGCTGTTGCTTGCCTTTCTGTTGGTGGGAGATGGGGATTGTGAATGATTTGAATGCATATTTTAGTTGACTCCTGTATTTCTAATTCTCTTTAATATTCCTTAGCTCGTGGTGTTCAGCATACTGCAGTAAGACAAGCTCACCGCAAATATGAACCTAACTTTCATGATAAATATGGAAATCTGGTACTGATTGGTGGAACTGCAGTTTTTGCTGCTGTCTGGGGATATGTAAGTCTTTTTTCTTCTTCACCACTCTGTTGTGATGTAGCTGTAAATTTGCAAGCTATTTTCAGAAAGGCTTACTTGTAATTATCTTAAGTGATCGGAATTTTGGAGTTTTGTTTTGTTTTAAGTGAATAGTAATATGACAGATGAAAGTTGTATTGCTTCATTTTTTGATTTTGAGTTCTTAAACAAATTTCAGTGTCAGGCTATTCATTGACTTTTAAAACGTAGTAGAAACAAGTGTTGTCTATATTACTTCGGTTGTCTAAGCTATTCAGGCAGAAGTTTTAGCAGACAAATGTGTAGGTTATGGTGAAAATACTGTATGGATGGTACACGAAATCGATTTTAGTGATGTGGTTTTACATTCCAGATTCTCTGTTCTAAAGCTAGGCATTTGGAAATAGAAAACCGTAGTATTTAAATAATGTTCAGTATAGATATATTCCACTTGCTTTATCGAAAGGTGAATGAGGTATCATGTAATACAAGAAATCTAAACTGAAAACAATAGAAACAGCCGTGTATCAGAATGTTTCTTTGATTTCAGAGCTAATAATCTTGATTTCTATCTTCAGGTGTTTACACAAGCTGGAATTGAGTGGGGCTTGTCACCTGTTGGCAGAGTCACTCCAAAAGAATGGAGAGAGTAACAGCCTTTGCTTATAATGAACTGGTCTAAACTTTCACTGAAATCAAAATGCTCGTGCCATGAACAGAATGGCATTTGTTCCCTGAGTACCACTTGTACTGTGGCATTCCTGGTCTAATAAACATACCTAGAAACCTGTCCGGCTCTTCTAGGTTTCCTTTAAGTTCAGTGTCTTTTTGTTGAAGTATAAGAAATATAAGAAAACTCAAAATAATTACGTTATTTTAGGTAATCCCAGTTGTTCCTGTCACTAGTGGATAATGGAGAAATCTTGAAGTTCAAAACATTGTGTAGTCCACTTAGCCAGGTATGCGTATGTAAACGCATTTCCACTGCAGAATTCACATCACTACCTCTGACTGCTGCTGCACTTCTGATGACAAAGTTTGTATTTTCCTTTTTTTTTTCTTGTGTTTGTTTGAGGGTTTTTTGTGTCTCAAATCAGTCTACAAATAAGCTGTTTCTCTCTGAGGCCTTTTGAGTGTTGTGAAGAACTGTGTATTTCTGTCCCTAAATCCAAGTTAGTTTTTGAGTGGGAGACACTCCACGGTCGCTGTCAGTATCTCAGCACTGCTCTTCACCGACGTTTAGAGAAATACGACTTGTCAAAGGAAAGTCTTGCGTAATTAAAATGCTTGGGAGTAGATTAGCAGTACGTGCAGACATCATAAACCTCGGAGTCGCTCCGAAAACCACGAACACCCCGCGTTCCGAGGCGGCAGACGCGTCCGACTCGCTGCCGGTGTTCTCGGGCACCGCCAGCCGGCCTCCTCCCGGCTGCTGCTCCCCGCCCTGACCCGGACGCGGCCCTCGCTCAGCCCTTCGCGCGGCAACTGCCGGGGTTGCGCGTAGCAGCGCGCCCCCGCCTTCCGGCGGCACCGCGCCACGTGATCCGCGGCGCCTCGCCACGTGACGGCGGCGCCACCGCCCCCGTCACGTGAGCGGGCGG
>VXAL01008552.1:816385-843664 GCA_013399475.1 Chauna torquata | reverse complement strand
CCGCCCGCCCTTGTGTTCCCCCCCAGCCGCAGCGCTGGCGCCCCGGGGTCGCGCCGTTTCGGGTGGATGCGCCCGCTGCCCGGCGGGCTGGGCGGCGTCGAGGAGGGAGCTGCAACGCGCCGTTACCGGCTGGTTTCGTCGTCCTCGATTCTTCCTGGCGTGCAGTAGGTGTGCGGGCGCGGAGGGGCTTGAAAAAGCATTCCTTCGGCCTCGGGGGTCCTCAGGGAAAGGCTTGAAGTGAGTGCGAATGCGCACGCCGCTAAGGCTCTGCTCGCATCTGAGCTGCTTAACTTGTACTTCTGAAAGACGCACGCTTAGCATTTTGCCTTGTCACGGCTGCACGGTGTGCACAGGTAAGATTTTTCCAGTATTTTCATTAAAAACATAGAGTAAGTATTCTGGAAAAGGGCAGGTACCTGTTTACGATGATTTGGAGTCAAATTTCACTCAGATGAAGCAAATCCGGCTTAACTGTAGCCACTCTGTATCAATGTTGTGGAAGCTGTGCATAACTCTTGTTAGTGTAAAGCTGTAGTTCTTTAAAGTATTTTACGCAGTCATCAAAGATTGTATTTCCATGCTTGAATGCTTGTTGCAGTGTATTAGTGGATGCAAATAGACCAACAAATATTGTAAAAGTTAAGTGTGTGTATTAAGATGTACTGTGTGAGCACCAATACAATTTGGTTAGAAATTTCTAAATACAGAGTGTTTTATTTAGTTGTAGAGGAAAGACATGACCCTCTTTTCCTTTCCATGTGGTGAACATGGAAAGTAAAAGCGAGCATAACACGCCGTTTACTGGTTTTATTCTTATTTTCACTCTTATAATGCATTCTGCATTGTTCTGCATTGCATTTTAAGATGAAGCTCAAGAATGATGAGCATCGGTTGACTTGGTATGCTTGTGTAACAAGGGTTTCTAAGATGTATTTTGTTCCTAATGTTTGTTATTATTCTTCCAGGGGAATTTTTATGTTCTCCAAAATTCTGACTTGAACAGTTAGTGGAAGGACAGGAGCAAGGGAAAGGATTTGCAAAGAATTTGTCTAGAGTGTTATAAAACTCTTGTTGGAACTGAAATAAGATGTTCTTAATTTGTACTTTTTTTTTTTTTTCTTCTAGCTTGTATAGAAATGAAGTTCCTCAGGGAAATTTCCATAGTTTGCTGACCAAGCAGGAGTTGCTAAAGTCTTGAGCAGTAGGAATTGCAACCTGTTCAGAGTCTCACATAGCTATCTGTGATAGGTATTTATTACAGATGTGCAGTTTCCCTTCTGATAAAGCCTCGTGTCATACTTTCAGATGTAACCGTTTGCCGCTGCAAGTAACAAAACCCTGTTCTTTTCTATCAGACCAGACCACCTGTCACCCATTCTCCAGTATTTTCATAAGCCCAACGAGATGATACAGCTTTGCCTTTTTATGCTGTCCTTTGTTCTTTTTTTGTATGTTTTTGGAGACATTTAGGGACAGGTACCTGTCTTCCACTTAATGTAATGAGGAATTTGTCTTTCTGCTGCCATAAATAAAGAAAGATAAAGTAGAACTCAGCCATTCGGAAATTTAATAAAGTCCTGAGGCTGTAGTTAAATCTGACAGATTCTGTTCCTGGTATTTGTTTGACTTTACCTAGCTTTTGCTGATGTCTTTCAGCAGCTATAAATTCAAAATATTTATAGAAAACTTCGGTGAAAACCAAAGTTGTACGCTTTGCGAAGCACACGATATTTCTGTTACATATCCTTACTGATTCTAGAAGACACATGAAGCGTATTTGTGGTGCACAGTGCGTTGTTATACTGAGATGCCTGGGTTAGCTCACACAGTAGAAACTGTAAAGCATTTTTTGTGGTGTAAGGTAGGAGTCTGGGGTTCTACCAGTGTTGTAGCTTCCACTTTACTTTGCTTGTCTTTTTTTGGTAGTGTGAGGTTGTGATTGACAGCTTTGTCTTCATCTGGCCTTATCGTGCTTCAAGATATTTTACTTAGGAAGACTGCTGTTAGCTCATCCAAACAGATGATTTATAGATGTGAGCCTGAGTTTCTCAGCTGCCTTGTGCGTGAGCACTGTTTAATTTTCCTCTCCATTGGAGGAAGTCACTATTAGAGGTAGGTACTGTTTCTCTTTCTGTTGCATCATTCGCTTAATAAAAATATTAACTGACTTTCTTGAGGAAAGTGAAATGCTTGGATTTTAACACAGGCAACCCAAGCATTAAGCCTGAAATTAAACCTGCAAAATCATACAAGCACTTATGTCTATTTCCAAATATCTTTCTGGTTTTAGTTATCCCTTGTACGCCACCTGTTTTGTCACTGTGTGTTGCTGCTCCAGGGTTAACGTATGGTGTTTGGCTCTACATTACTGCAGAGCCAGATTTTCTAGGGCTTTGCTGCTTCATTGATGGTGTTAATATACAAGGTAGGAAGTACTACCGGTTTGTGTACTGCAAAACACAGGTGAAAGAGTAATGAAAGAATTAAAACATCTAAAAAGGGAGTGTCGGAAGGTATTAAGCTGTAAATAGTACACTAGGGAATACAATACACTAACAGATGCTTTTACAAAGCTTATTCAAAGTCAAGGCTGAGATGAACTTTAGATAGTATTCCAGAACAGCAGTAGCTGAAGCCTAGTGTTTTCTTGTGTTCTAAATACGTAGCTGTTAGACTAAGTGTGTGTGAAGGGGAGTTGGTGCTGTTTGTCTGTGTTGTCAAATCCCTAACTGATGATCAAGATGTTCTACAGATGAAGCAATGCCCTGGTTTAGAATACAACCATTACTTTTCTCTAAAACAATGTCTGATCTATAACTGAGCATCTCCCACAAAAGAATTGTGATTGTCATGACCCAAAGGGTTACTTGGCCTGCGAGCGTGCAGAGATCACAGCAGTGGGTTCGTGGGATTCCGTAATACACAAAGACACGGATGGTTTATTTTCTCAAGACTTCTGTTTATTACAGATTACCACAAGTCACCACTAGCAAATATACTATGATTAGTAAGGTGATATACTGATAGATAATAAGCAATTACAGATGTTACCAAGAAGCAAGTATATATGTAGTAGATATTAGGAATATAGCGCTAATTAATAGCAGCAGCAATTAGAGGTAGTAAAAGACCAGTAATATAAAACCAGCAAATACAGACTGGTTTTGTAGGTTCAACAAACTTGTCAGTTCTGTTACAGTGCGTATGCATGTGGATTACAAAATTATCAAGACTGTACTTATGACACATTACATACATCCATGCATTTCATAACACGACTGGTACCAAGTGCATCAAGCCAGTTCCAGGAGCGTGGGGCGGAATAAAACCGCCCCCCAGGAGTGGGAGCAAACAAATGATGGATGGAGTGTCGCTTGGAAGTGGAACTGTGCCACAGAGTTCGGAGTCAGCCAGGCATCTGCAGTGAAGCTTCAGTTTGTTCAGGAAATCCTGTGGGAAAGACAAGTTGGTGCAGCATGGGAAGATCTCCGAGAGGCTCCATTTTGGGTAGCAAACAAGTCATTTTTGCATCACGGGGACATAGGAGGGCACAGGACACCACCTCACAGAGCAGCCAATAGGTGCTGCTGGCATCTTTGTTTTGCCTGAGGCACCCAATAGATGACGTTTCCTATTCTCTCAGATGAAATGTTGCTCTTTTGAGGCTACTTTTGCCCTTTCAGACAGCAAGTTGTTGTTACGGTTCCTTGTTTTTGCCCTTACGGATGGTACCTTCAGGATGTGTCTGGTTCCTTGGTACTCAGCTGCACTTCAGATAGACCAGCTGTGCCTTCCAGGGATGCTCCTGGTTCTCAGGGTGGCAGGCATTTTCTGTCAGTATTTTTCCCATTACAGCCAGGTCAATTTTGTGGCTGCTCCCATCAATGGTAATGTTGAATTAAGAGTTATTTATTAGGATTTGTTTGCCTTGCTCTCAGGGGTAATTATCAGAATCTTCAGTATCAGTATATAAAATAGATATAGTCGCCTAGAAAGCTTTTTAGAAAGCTTTTGATTTGTTGATTGTTTCAGCTATGTGCTACCAGAACCACAATTGTTCCTTGTACGTTGAATTTCTTTTGAGCGAATGCATATATATGTGTGTATGTGCATATATTTGTGTGTGTATATATAGACAGTGGGGGGTATACACAAACAGAGAGTGATGGACAGCAAGAGTGAGGAAATGGGAAGTTCCAAATTCAAACCATTGCTGTAGCTCACAAAGATTGCTACGCAGCATCGTGCAGATCATTTGACTTCTGCGTCCATTTTATTGTCAACTTGTTAAAATATTAACGCGTTTAAGGAGAAGTAGGATTAACTTGTTGATATTTGTATGTTGCTTGTGTGCATCTAGTCATAATTTATTGGCATAACATATTTTTCAGGCCGTTTAGTTGTGAATTTGTCTTTATTTAATGTTATCAGAAGGAGGAAATTATGACAAAAATATTCCTTTTAAATTTCAGCCAAAGTATTTTTACCAGGAAGCACTTGTAAGGGAGGTGGAATGATAGAAATGAACTGGAATATAACCAGGTAGAGTACTGTCACAGATATAAGAATGTATTAGCTTGTAAATTCAACTTGTTACTGTGCTGCGAATTTTGTAACGGGAGCAAAAAGGGAGTGTGTGTGCTTACATTCACTATATGTTAACCTTATACCTCAGCAAACAAGATCTCTTTAAAGCATCGTAAAGGGGGGAGGAAAGAAGTATTGGAAATCCAGACAATTCAGCATTCGGGTATCTCAGCAAGCGTGCTGGAAGGGTCTACGGAAAAGTTCGGTTGTGAGTGTGCTGTCAATAACACAGCCGACTTGAAGAGACAGCATTGCTTACAGATGGCTCACTTCCTACCTTTAGGTTTGGCCACAAATCATGTTTTAGGAAGCAGTCTGATTTTAACAATGGAGTGAGAGCTGTTAGCCACTTGCAACAAAGCAAATAAAAATAAAAAATTGTTTGTCTGGTTTGCCTCCCCCCGCCCCACCGGAGAGCTGATGCACATATCCTATAGCTCCAGCAGTGGTTCTTAGTTACAAGCTGGAGAACAGAAGGAAGAGACAGTCTGGTCCAACAGATAGTTCTGTGACAGAAGTTCTGGATTCAGTCCTAGTACTTTGGGGCCTTGAGGGGAAAAAAATTCTTTTTCTCTCATGCCTTTATGCCTTGTGCATGTTTGAATTACAGCTCCGTCCAGGGGAGGGTTTTCTCTGCCGTGTCTATACGGTGCTTAGTGCCATGCGGCCCTGATCAGTTGGTCCTAGGAGAACACTTCAAAAAGCCCAACCAAACGTACAAAAAGCCCTCCATGGGGCAGTGGAATGAATGAAGCTCGGTTGTTTTTGATTTATTATTTAAATTCAAAAGCAAGCAGATTGTTTTATCTTAAAGGAAAGATTGTGTCTGTACAAAACATGCGTATGAAATTCTATTGACATAATAGGATTTTAACATGCTTTATGGTCCTAATGTGCTTATTGAGGTCCTGAATTACTGCAATCGAATTATTTTCTTCCACTTCCGTAAATACCATCCATCATATCTGAAGTCACTTTACAAACTTTATTTAGTTATATTAGGCCAGTGAGGCAGAATGACTAATTCCCATTTCCCCTTTCCACATGCTACCTTTTAAGTGGGAAAGCAGGAGGCTGTGTAAAAAACGGTGGAACTGATTGTATGTAAAGTGAACGGCAGATGGGGAAGGAAACAAACTGAGAAAATAGAGGAAATACTTTTCTCCGTCCCAGGCTGTAATAATACTAGATATCATGTAAGTATTTTTATTGCTACTTCTACATAGGTAAAGTTAATTCCCACCCATGCTTTAAAAAAAAAAAATCACTAGCAATGCTATTAGGTAGCACTTCAGTAATATTACTTCACCGTATTGTGTGTGCGGCTGCTGCTGGTTTGACACACGAGGTGTGGAACAGACTACGTTAAGGCTGTACCCTTGCTGGCTGTGACAGGTGAACGTAACAGTGCTGCAGCTTGGCTCTCTTAACCCGGAGAACAGGCAGGACGCAGCCAGGAGCTCAGCAGACTTTCTCCCTCTGGCCTGCGCTGTGCGCCGGCTCTCATCCGAGGCAGTGTATCGTACCAACCTTTGATTATTTTAGATAGCAGCCCACGTACATTGTTTTCCTTAATTTAAATTTCTCCAAGATGTAGTAATAGTGCAGTTGTCAGGGCGGTTCGGGCTGATAAATCGGAAATGTTTTTAAATGCACCTCTGTCCAGCCTTTACTAGGTGACAGGCGTAGGCTGCGGCGTCTGCGTTAGTTCTCTGTATCTGGCTGTGCTCACGACATACCCTGCAAGTCGAGCACTCCTTGAAACGTTACCTGCGCTCTAGCCTTGCGCGAGGATTCGTTGCTCCCTGTCTGTGGAATTACAACTGCGTCTTTGTTTGCTCTACGTGGACTGAGCATTCCTTGTGAGAGAACTGAAGTGTCGGTAAGGGTCATTTGATGAAATGAAAGCGTGTATTTTCTTAGCTTTGTAGTGTTTTTAAAAAATATCTTGTACCTCAGAGTATACAGGTGAGCTTGAGAAAGGACCTGTCGTATGAAATACGACGTGTTCTTAAAATATACTGTTCTCCTGATTCGTAACTCCCGTGCATGCCAAGTGATAGCTCTGTATTTCTGTAGGGGTGTAAATAACTACGTATAAATATTTGTATGTGTTGCTACTAATTCACATCTTACAAGAACAGGCAAGAAGTGAGACCCGTACTAACTCTCCAGGTGGTTATCCTGTTAGTGCTTTTCTTAGCACGCCGAGTTATGTTCCTGCTTTCTGCTGGCTGTAGCACGGTGGGATTGAAGCTTGCTTCACTATGGTAGCTTACTGGGATTGAAGCTTGCTGCACTATGGTAGCTTACTGTCGCTGCTTCATCTTCTGAGACAGCAGAGCCCCATTAGCACAGCCAGGGCAAGTGTTAATGCTGATTTTTTTGACCAGTCGTAGCAGTAAGCAAAGCTCTCGCTGCCTGAGACTTTTCTTGGAGCTCTTGGCAGCGGGACCTGTTTGCATCCGCGCTCGTGTCCGGAAGCGGGGCTGGAGTGGGAAGCAGCTTTTTGATTCTGACCCCGCAGCTGCCGACAGCCTGGAGTTGCACGTGCAGCCCTTAAGGCTTCCTGACTTCATCCGTGAAGTGGGCAGAAGGATGAAGCGTTAGCGCTTCATGATACATTCGGAGTAAATTCTTGATGCTTTCAGGAGGGTCAGATGTTGTAGGTTGTTCAGGGTTCTGGTGAGATTTGAACAGCCATGGGAGTGTTGCTCAGGCCTTCCATGGATGTCAGTGGAAAATGTTCCGACGTTGTACAGCTATAAAGCAGCTCGCCAAGGTGTTCAAAGTCCTTGTGACTGAGGTTTTCTTTATGCCTTGCCGAACATTCCTGTCCACTAGCCGTTCTTATCATTAATGGACACTAATTCCTGTTTTCTCTAGTTCAGGAACTACACAGTAAACCACAGAAGTCCTATTGCCTACCAGGGTATAAAGGCTCTTACTAGAGTTGAGATCATTTAGCTGGTCATTTGAGGATTTTAGGGGATGCATTAAGGAAATCCTTAAAATCAACTTTTCAGACTATCTTTTATGATGTTTGCATAATTAATTTTTTTTTGACCTAGCAATTATAGTTAAATTCTCCTATGTTAGTGGCTGTCAGAGAAGTTTGCAGTATGTTCCTGGCTGTTCGCATAGAATGCATTTAAAGAAAAAAAAATTTCATCCTTGGAAATTTCACTGTAATTCAAAGGGTTGTACTGTCTTGTCTTGTTGATTAAGCTTCAGCATCCAGTTTTTGAGGTTTTACGCATCAGTGAGGTCAACCTGGTTCTACAACAAAACATTGTGGTGTTCGTGTATGGTTTTCTAATGTATCAAAGCAAAACCAGACACTTTCAGACCTTCTGTAGCAGGGAGCAGTTGTGAAATGCCACCAGGGAGAGAGCACATTAATTTTATTAAACGCTGTTCATGCTTACTGTAATCTAGTTTCCAAGAAAAGTCCCCAGGGTAATAAACCAGTTAAGCACATGTTCAACTTTAGCTGTTCGGTTAGTCATCAGAATTTGTTGTGACTCTCACTGCAGCCAAACGCTAAGCAGCTGACTGGTTATTTTCCTGGTCATTAACCTCCCATGCAATGGAAAAAATGTGAATTTTCAAAGGTTAAAAAAAGTCTCAATCTCTTCTTTTGTCCTCTTTTCTCCTTTGTTACTTAATTTATGCATTGGACAAAAAAACTCATTTGCACTAGCCATTATTTCTACCGATGAATTTTATTTAAGTTTAGTCTTTTTTTTCTGGGCTTGTTTTTACAAGCAAGAAATAAGCATGATAATCTGCAGAGGAGCAGAGATTAGTCTGTTCTGAGTGAGATTTGGAAAAAGCCTGATTTACTCCCTAGGACTAATTTCAGCATTACTTGTTCTTGCTAGCATAGGATGATACCAAAAGAGATGCGATTATGGACAAACACGTTTGTCTTCTGTCACTGTGCTTTACATGCCGTCCTCTATCGTTGTGGCGTTCCAGGAGCTGGTGTGTGTCCTTGCTTTCTTCTCCCGGTAGTTTGGTCACGCACCACTGAGTCACAGCTTGCTGCATGTGATTAAATTATCTTGAATGTAATACAAAGCAAACTATAAATTTCTGAATAATTTTCTCTTTGAAAATACATAGGAGCAAGTAGCTAAGCACCTCCTTCCTGTTCAGTTTCGCTCAGCATCATGTTTTGATCAGATTTTGACATCCACTGGAGTTGCGTGGCTGTATGTTATATGTTATCATCTGTTAAATTGCTGTGGACTGGTTTGATTTTGATCATTGAAATGATTTAAGAGAAAATGTCTTAATTCTTTTTGGCCAACAGCAATGAGAAGACTTGAGTAGAATTCGACCATGGAGGCAAGATCCATAGTCATCGGCGTGGAGGGAATGACATGCCATTCCTGTGTCCAGGCCATTGAACAGCATGTCGGGAAGATGAGTGGTGTCCATAACATTAAAGTGAGTAACGCTACACGTTTGTTATAAAGTATTGTTCTTATATGAGAAGCCGTGATAAAGTATGCACCAAGGGAGGAAAACGTGGAAAGGCTATATGCTGTATGTTTCAAGGGAAATTGATCTTAAGAGGTGCATTACTGTATTTCTGGCATAAGCAAGAGAAAACAAGTGCTTACTGTACTGCAGTGGGAGCTGAGCTGTCATTTGTTACTCCTTAAGTAATTGTCTGGCTCTGTTCTCTACTATGAATTTCAGTGCGTAATTCACTGTTGTGAAGTAATGAGAAAAGTTTAAAATAATCCTGCTCCGATTTTTTTTTTTTTAAATAAGATGAAGCAAAAGCAAAAGCCCTGGAATTTTTACTGATTTAAAAAGCAAGCTGTCCTTGCCCCTTAAATCCAATAAATAAGTGTTTTGCCCACAAACCTCCGGGCCTTTTCTTTTAAACTGGCAGCATGCAGAGGTCACTTGCAGAGGTTCAAAAGCATTTGTGGGCCTGAGGTGTCCAGTTAATCTTGAGCTGGTTGGCCACCATGAAAAATACTGCTGTTTTGTTGTAGTTCATGAAATAAGGGTAGCAGGTAATCCAGGGGACAAAAGAAACTCTTGCTATCCCTTTCAAGCATTAGAAGTTCCCTTTCTTTTGTACTGTCCATAGAGGGAAAGAGAGGGAGCAGCAGAACTATAGTCTTAAACAATTGACAGGTCTACTTGGTTTGCACTTAATCCAGACTTTGTTGATCTGACTTGATTTTAATCTCTTTTTTTAATGCTTTCTTGGCACAGAGGAGATACCAGTATTGTTAATATTTTTCTTCTATCATGAGCAAAACAGTGAATTGTAGAGTATTCCAGGGTGAGCTGACTAGTCCTAAACAACACTCTACGGTAGTTTTCATAATGAAGACAATTTAAAAGCTGGGAGATTCCTTTTAGTCTTACGACCTCATTTGTGCAAGAAGGAACAGTACTAACAGTTACAGCTGCAGAAAGTTGCAGTTTAATTACTGGGTATATAGATTATGAAATCCTGCTGTAACATTCTGTAGTAGTTGATGTTACTCTATAGAAAGCAGTATTCTTCTGGTCTCAACAAAAGTCGGTTCCATTGTAGTAGATATGTCTGAGATGGACGCTGTCCTGCCCAGAATCGGGTACGCTCTCTTAATTTGAGGGGGCATGTGGTTGTTGCCTCTAGCTTATTTCAGAGGGCTCATTGTGGTGCACCATTCTGTCCACAGGCAAATGGTATGCCAGTTAGCACAGTTTACTTTTGCACGAAGTAGGAGTTCATGTATGCTCACAGAAACTTTGGCGAAAAACAGTAGTATTGACATGACACATTGTTTTTCATCTTCCGTCCTTCCTTCATCTTTTGTTTAGGGATTATGAGTTAGGTCAGCAGGAGAGATGAATATTGGATGGCTAATACAGACAAACAGAGCTGCATTTAGGTTGTTTTGCCTCCAACCGTAATGAAACCAATAAATGTCCATGTTCCTAATTCTGCTAAGGCTCATAATTGGGACAGAAATGAAGAAAGGTGGTTCTTAAAATCATTTAACTGGTGTAATTTAATCACGGCTGTGGTCTTTAGGTTGTATCTTTGCCCAGAGTAAAGATAAAATTGAACGATAATGTGTTGGGCCTCTAGCAGGCATTGGCTTTTCCTTTTGGAAACTGCAATAATTGTGTTTAATGTATCATCAGTTGGGAACAAATTAAATTGAGGATATTTGTACCGTCCAATGTGAAAGGTTAGTACTAAATCAGGAAGTCTCTGGGTCACCAAAATGTACAGAGAGGTAAAACAGCTTCTTTGATGTTTGTCATGTATCTAATTTCAAAATTGAATCTTGCTCTGTTAAGTCTGATGCACTTTATTCCTCATGGCAAGGTAATAGCCTGTGCCTAAAACACCAAGAGTTATTGGACTCCTTTCACTGCTGGTTAAATATGTGGGATTTTTCAAAAAGCATTTTATTCCATCCTCGTAGCCTAAGGGTAGTCACTGCTAACTGCAAAATTGTACAAGCGATTAGAATTTTTTTCTGTGAGCGCTTTTGCTTTTGATTGAGTTATGCTGACTAACTCAATTCAAGAGAGTTTGGCTCCGGATATTGTTTTTTTTTGTTGTTTTTTTTTCCCCCATAAAATGCATTGATGCTGTCTGGATGTCATAAGTAAAAGCGGCCAGACGGACTCTTTGTAAATGATTCTGAAACTGTTGGGTGGGGGGGATTCTGTTTTGTCCAGCCATGTTGTTGCACAGATAAGCAGAAGTTGCTGTATGGTGGCCGTTGGTATGGCTTAACTGTCACTATCCACCTTGAAGAGTAAAAATTATACAGAAAAAGTATTACTAACACCTGCAAATAAAAGCTATTCATAATCTCATGCAGGGTATTAGTTCCCATCTCTTAATATTGCAGTTTGCTAAATTGTTTTTTTTCTTCCCTTGCAAGGTATCTCTAGAGGATAAGAATGCCGTCATTATTTATGACTCAAAACTGCAGACTCCAGCAGCACTGCAGGAAGCAATATATGACATGGGCTTTGATGCTACATCAGCTGGTTCAAACCCACAACCTGTTTTACCTGACACTATTTTTCTTACTATTCCTGCTCAGTCAGCTCTAACGTCTAAACAGATTCGTAGTACACTCCTGAAGAACAAAGGTATCCTGGATGTAAAAATGTCCTCTGATCAGAAATCTGCAGTGGTGACTTTCCTTTCTTCCATTGTGAATGGCAAGCAGATTATCCAAATGGTCCCGGGAGTAGACTTAAATATTTCAGCACCAGAGGTGACTCCAGGAACGTGTGAAGATTCCAGCTGGTCTCAAGCAAGTAGCGTTTTGTTGCGCCTGAAGGTAGAAGGGATGACCTGTCATTCCTGCACCAGCACTATTGAAGGCAAGATTGGCAAATTGCAAGGAATTCAGCGGATTAAAGGTAAAAACTTTCTTATGTATATTTACGTAAATTGAAGTTGACAATACTGTCTTCTGATGACATTGTGGAAATACCTTGGATTTAGGTTAGTTTAATACAACAGTTACTCTTTGTGGCACCAGATATTTAGTTAAATGTTTAATTTGGACTAGAGTGAAGGAGGCCCAAGGTGTGGTGAGGCTGTTGCTGTTACGTGTGTGACAGCATTCAGTGACTGCTTTGTATTTTGGTAGGGACGCTGGAGTAGTAGAGTTCCATAACTTTATTCTTAGTTACAGAAATCTCTAATACCAGGTGTCTTTTTTGTATTGTAATTAATGTTAGTGTATATTTTCTGTTCAGTTAAAAATTAATATTGGCATATGTGACTGTATCCAAAAGGAAAGACAAAGTTATCTGTATAAGTCGCTTTAATGTAAACATAATGCGGTAGGCCCTAGTTGAAAGGATGCATTTAGTAAGAAATAGTGATGTCATTTGTGAAAGTCCTGGGGAAAGAGCAAAAAACTGAGAAAAACAGTATTTGAGCATTGTTGTATTATCTAGACAATAAATGGTTGAACTAAATTACATTGAGATTTTCCAAGCCACTTAAATCTCCTTTCCATTGCAGTTAAATTTCTGAGCATTCGAAGCATTCTTGGAAAACTCTGGCAAGATCTGTCCCTTTTAGGGCAACATGCTGGTTATGCGTAGGGCAGTAACGTACGCTTCTTTTTACTGTTTACTTTTCAGTGTCCTTGGACAATCAGGAAGCTGTTGTTGTGTATCAGCCTCATCTAATTACAGCAGAGGAGATAAAATATCAAATCGAAGCTGTGGGTTTCACAACATCTGTCAAAAAGCAACCTAGACCCCTCAAACTCAGTGCTATTGACCTGGAAAGGCTGAAGAATACTCAGACTAAAGGCTCTGAGATAACACCACTGAAAGAAAACCCGACGAATGTGAATGATACGAAGACCGTTGTCTTCAGAATTGATGGCATGCATTGCAGTTCGTGTGTCTTCAATATTCAGAGTACCATATCAGCACTCCCATCAGTAAAAAACATAGTTGTTTCATTAGAGAAGAAATCTGCTATTGTAAACTACAACCCAAACTTAATTAGTGTAGATGTACTGAGAAAAGCCATAGAGGCGGTGTCTCCAGAGACATTTAAAGTCAGCCTTCCTGACCGATACGAAAATGTAGCACTTTTCTCTGCACTGGCATCTCCACTGAAGTCTCCTCATACAGCTTTGATGGATGTTAGCCAGCCACTTACTCAAGTTGTTGTGATAAATATTGAGGGAATGACTTGCAATTCTTGTGTGCAGTCTATTGAAGGAGTCATATCCCAAAAGGCGGGTGTAAAATCTATTAATGTCTCTCTGGCAAATCGTAATGGGACTATAGAATATGACCCTCTGCAAACATGCCCAGAAGACTTGCGATCCTCTATAGAGGATATGGGATTTGATGCATCTTTATCAGGTAATGACGTATTAAACTTTTAAACTTAAAAGAATTATGCAATTCTGTTTGGGATTTGGCACCACCCAAGATGAAATTTAGCAGTTTACATGTTGTACTTCCTGCATGTCTAGAGAAGCTTTATATTTTCACTGTCAGTGAGGTAGTTAAGTACACATGTAACACTTCTTTTAAGACATTAGGTTAATGAAAAATGATTGAGATATCTGGAAATACAAATATGTCCAGTAAATATTGATATTCAAATAGTGCTCCAATTTGCTACTGTCTAATATTTATGGAGTAAGTGTGGAAAGTAAATGGAGCTTTGCTAACTGCTGCGAATAGTAGATTGCTGTGCTGAAGTTTCTTTAGTAGCAAATTATCAGAGATTTAACTTGTGTGGAGTAACTGAAGGATTGTTTAACTGGACTCAGGCATGACTGAGGAGTGACAAGAATCTGAAGAGTGTGGATATCACTGAGGAAGTTAAAACGATGCTTACCATGGTGTTCAGTACACTCAAAGTAATTGCACAATGGGAACAGATGGCTAGATAGTAGTATCCAGAGTATTTACAGAGAGAATACAGATGAATATTAATGGAAAGAAGTTACTCAAGAGAGCAGTGAAGCTCCGTTTCTTATTTGCTAAGATTAAATTTTAAGAAATACAGCAGGTGAGATATTTTATGACAATAACTGAAGAAGTGAAGTCAGGTGCTCACATTTAATTTCTTTTTTTATACTGCTCCTGCATAAACATAGCTTGTCCTGAATTGCTGTAAGAAGCCACAGTTCTGTGCTGCTTCTCAAGTCTGTGGCTAGAGAGCCCTTCTCTAAGGTCAAAACCAATGAATTTGCTTACAGGACACTCATTTGCTTTGTGCCTCGGGTAAAGTCAATAAAATTGCATGTAAAACTAAGGTTACAAGGCAAAGGTTTAGCTTGCAACCTGCCAAAGGATGTACAACAGGACAAATGAATATGATGAGGGAAAAGCAAAAGAAAAATTGTAACAATACAGTTGGATAGAAAGTTTATCAGTGGCCTAACCATTGTCGCTTGAGGGTTAGCAAAAGAAAGCTAGACTCACAAGCACATGAATAAGTCTGATTAACAAGGCCTGTACAGTTACTGGTTCTTGGTCTGAAAATTTACAGCAACGTGTATTAATGCCTTACGTAGTACCAGGTCATTGCAATGGCTCTTCGTAATGTCATGAATTTCAATCTCTTCTTCAGCAAAGACAGAACTCCCTGTGGGGATAACTCAGCCCTCACCTGTAGAGCAGCTGGAATCTCGCAAAACTGAGTCTACCTCCAAAATGTCACCAAACCATGTTGCTGAACAAGAGACAAAGAGCATATCGAAGTGCTATGTCCAAGTCACAGGAATGACGTGTGCTTCATGTGTAGCCAACATTGAGAGAAATTTGAGAAGAGAAGATGGTAAGATATACGTCGGTATAATCTGTTAAATTTCTAAGCATTTCTTTTGAAGGATCCATGTAGCTTTTGTACAGTGTTTTTCATTGGTGGGTTGTCAAGAGAAGTACCATTGCTGGTGCATTTCGTGAGAGAGAACATAGTCTACTTGCAGTTGGTTTGTAGGGTGAAAAGAGAACGTAATTCTTGCTGCTTTGTTGGCATGCTGGCTGGAGATTGCCCTTGCAAAAGCAGGAGTTGGGGTACTCTGAAGAGAATATAGAGAGATCAAATATGGATCATCTTGAGACTAAAACAGATCTCTTTTACTGGAGTGAGTTGCCCAGGTCTGCAATTTAAAGGCAGAAGCATACGTGTCTGTATTGGAAATGGATCTATTAGAGAATGACATTATTAGCATGGGTTAAAGAAATGCAAGTTAATTGTAGCTTCGCAAGTCAGCATAATGATGTCTATCGTTCTGTCGGAGTGATGATGATATTTGCAGGAACAAATAGTTGCATAACTGTAACAAAGAGTCATTATTATAGACTATGTTTAATTATTGTAATGAAGATGGATATATTCCAAGTTAGCCTGGAATTTTATTTCTTCATCCTAAAAGCTTTTTGTACTTACCTTTTAACTTAGTGTACAGTAGGATTGCACATTGTTAGATCTGCCCTTTCTGAAACGTGTTCATTCAAGTTCTCTCTTGAAGGAATGGATTTTAGAAATGCTAGAATTAGATCAGAATAATATGCCAGAGTATATTTTAGAAGATTTTTTTAGGTAAAAATGGGTCATTTTTTCATATAGAGTAAATTGAATGTTTGTAATTAGACAGTTGGTAAACATGAGTTCTGTTTTTCTGTTGGAGGAATACTTTCATCCTTCGCACCTGTACTCCCAAGCTTTTGCTGCATTGTTGATGTATCTTCCAAAAATGCTTACGTTTTTCTTTGTATGTACCTACAATACGACAGGTTTCTTAATATTTTGGATTTCTATTGTGCTGCCACATTATCATAAGCAGTGCTTGTCTTAAACATGAACTCCTATTTGTACCTTTTGTTTTCTAGGAATACATTCAATACTTGTTGCCCTAATGGCAGGAAAGGCAGAAGTGAGGTATAATCCTGCTGTCATACACCCTTCAGCTATTGCGGAACTCATACGGGAACTGGGATTTGGAGCTACTGTGATGGAAAACTGTGGCGAAGGAGATGGAATTCTGGATCTTGTTGTAAGCTAGTAATTAAAAAATAACCACCCCCATCTTTGTTACTCTTATCTATTGGACACTCTTGTGTAAGCATCCACTTCCTAAAGTTTTAACCATATAATAGAGCTTAATTTACCCGGAAAAAAAAAAAAGTAAGAGTACATCAGGTATGTATCACAAACTGTATCTTGATTTTAAGATTGTCCTTCAAACTGTGCTGGTTCAAACTACACTGAAGTCAAAAAGAAATACTCCTATATTTTGGGGGAATTATTCTGCATATGGCAGGATTTGTTTTTATTCAGAGCTGAGTACATGCTCAGTGTTCCCAGCTCTGTGCATGAAGAGACAGCAGAGGTTCAGCAGAGCTTAAAACCTTGTCTGTATGCCATGCTTTCTCTGTAGTGCTCTCATCCTTAATAAGCGATCTCCATCTCACTGCTTCAGACCCCAGACATAGGCAACAAGTAGTTCAGGGTAGCCATAAGCATATTTTCTTTTCCCGTTTCATGAGATGCATTGACCAGTGGTTTTGATAACCAGAGGGAAACTTTATGTTACAGGTGAGAGGAATGGCATCTGCTTCTTGTGTGCACAGAATAGAATCCACCCTCATGAAGACTAATGGTGTTTTATACTGCTCAGTAGCTCTTGCAACCAACAAAGCACACATTAAATATGATCCTGAGATGATAGGTCCTCGAGATGTTATACAAGTGATAAAGGTAAGTTTCATGAAGGCACCAAGTCTCATAAAATACCCAGTGTCCTTTGAAGAGTTACATACCCCAGAACAGAAGGGAAGGCTGTCAAAGGAAAAATTTTGTCTCATCCATCATCATCTTAATCGCAGTGTAGGTTTCTGTAGATAATGTGTATGTTCTGGCTCAAAAGCAATACTCCATTATGACTTTGTCCAAGTGTTTAAAGACAGAGACTGGGAAAGCCAGCCTATGGTAGAATTGAAGATAACAGCCTATAGGTTTGTGGAAAAGTAAAGCACATCCATGAGTACTGTAGCAAAAGAAAGATGGCACAAGTTTCTTGTCATTCTTCCTTAATTTCTGTACTTCTGTGCTTCAGGAATAACCATTCTGGAAAGCCACATTTTAGAGTAGTATTTTAATGTTATAGAAAAGCTGATTTCTACATCAGACTACTACTTTTTTGTTGTTAACTTGCGTAGAAAGAAAAGCAATCGTAGCAGAAATGTTAATGAAATAAATCAAATGCGAGGCTGGCAACATCAGTAATCTGTCCATAAGTTTATAAGAGCACAAATTGTCTTTAGAAGTTGACTGTTCTCTTTTTATTTTTATGCTTTTTTTCTTAGGATTTAGGTTTCACAACTACTTTAGTCAAAAAAGACAGATCTGCTAGTCACCTAGACCATAAACGGGAAATAAGGCAGTAAGTATTGCTGAACATGTTTAAATTCTATATAAACATTTTTGATTACTCTTTTTTTGTTTTCTCTTTCAATCAGTAGTAAAGTTAATGAATTTTTTGTTAGTTTGTGCAGATTTGCTAGCTAAAATGTTACTCAGCACTTGACTGCAAAACAAATAGTTTTTTATTTTTGTTTTTTTAAATCTGAGGTGGAGAAGGTCTTTTTTTGTGAGTCTGGCTTTCTGTATTCCTGTCATGGTGATGATGATTTACATGATGGTTATGGACAGTCAACTCTCAGATGCTCACGCCCACCACAACATGAGTAATGAGGAAATGGAGGCCATTCACTCCTCTATGCTCTTGGAACGCCAGCTCCTGCCAGGATTATCTGTTATGAATTTTCTGTCATTTTTACTCTGTGTCCCTGTACAGGTAAGTAGGAATGTGGCAACTCTGAGTTTGGGGTTAGACATTCAAAATAGAAGGCAATGAAGAAATTAAATCTGACAAGTGACTGTAATTATGGTGATTCAAAATGCTTTTGAGGTTGTTAAATGCTATAATTGCTGCTAAACTAAGTGGTGGTAGGGACTGTTATGGGCAGGTCAATCAGCGAATAGGTGCTACGCAGTCAGCATCTGTGGCAGCTTGCCTAGCTGTAGCTAGTGGGCATGGGAGGGAAGTGGTAGAACGGCATGGAGGTGAGACGATCTGAGAATACTGAGGTAAAGATCTAGCTCTTGGCTAGGACTAGGACTTGTTCAGTAAGTGATGGAGAAGGCAAATGACAAAAAAACAGGCGCCTTCCTCTCTTAGGGAAACGCTGCTGCTGTGTGTCACACGTGTGCATACAGGATATAACTGGTACCGTTACTGTTACAGATGTTTGGAGGCTGGCACTTCTACATACAGGCATACAAAGCACTGAAGCACAAAACTGCCAACATGGATGTGCTCATCGTTCTGGCAACCTCCATTGCATTCGTCTACTCATTTGTTATTCTCCTGGTTGCAATGGCTGAGAAAGCAAAAGTAAACCCTGTGACTTTCTTTGACACACCTCCCATGCTGCTCGCGTTCATCTCATTAGGCCGGTGGCTAGAGCATGTTGCAAAGGTAAGGAAAATAAAAGTACTTGTCACGTGTTGGGCAGAAAAAAGTGTAGCAGCGGGAGTTGTGTTTCACAGCTTGCACTAGTGCTGGTGAAAGGCTGAAGTTTTTAGCTGTCTACCCGACGTAGTAAAACAGATTTGTTCTTTCAATTCAGTGAAGATGTCAAGCATCGTATCTACAAGCTGTAAGACACTGAGTATCATTTCTGAATGTTGCATACTTTAAAAATCAGATGAAAAAGCTTTGTTAGGTTCTTTTGACCTTTTTTTGTCATAAAATCGTCTACAATAACTGAAATAGTAAAAACATGAAATGACTTGATATAAATCTGTTTGCAGTAAGTATTTTCTTAACAGAATAAATTGCAACATAAGCAGTTGTCATTTACCCTGCAATTTTTTTCCCCATACCATAGTCAGAAAGAACACAAAATTTATTATTCTAGGGTAAAACATCAGAAGCACTGGCAAGACTAATTTCGCTACAAGCTACTGAAGCAACTATTGTTACCTTGGGCCCTGATAACATTCTGTTAAGGTACCTTACTTTGCCATTTGCTTTTTCTGTTGTTCCTTTTTTGTTGTCAATATGCTTAATTCACAGGCAAATGTTGTCATTCTGTAGAACTATGAAGAAAATAACTTCAGATTTGCTGGCAGATTCATAAGATGTAGATGTTAAAATGCAGAAAAACTAACACTATTCCAGTTTGTTTTATGGAATCTTGCTAATTTTTGCTACGATAAGGAAACTAGTGGATTTTCTCAACTGGAAAGTAAATGAAAGTATGGTAAGCTTAGCTCTCTTACAAAATGGACTTTAAGTTGACAGTGTTAACTGATAGGATTATGCTTTGTGTATAGTGACAACTGCTTTTGCCTGGGTAACTTTGGTTAACAATCTCTTGTTTAAAAACTCTAGTGAAGAACAAGTTGATGTTGAACTGGTTCAACGAGGTGACATTGTCAAAGTGGTGCCAGGAGGCAAATTCCCAGTGGATGGTCGTGTTATTGAGGGGCACTCTATGGTAGATGAATCTCTTATCACAGTTGAGTGTGTGTATATATATATATATTTTTTGCAAGTATAAACATATTTTTCTTTTCTTCTATATGAATCTGAAGAAGAAAAGTTGAAACTGATGTTCTCTTTATTTTTTTTACGTGTATGTTAGGAGTTGGTAGTTTTATAATAAATAACATCACCAAAAAAGCTCCTTCGGTATCTGTTGTTGACCTTTCCTTAGGTGAAGCGATGCCTGTGACTAAAAAACCTGGCAATACAGTTATTGCAGGTTCTATTAATCAGAATGGATCGCTGCTGATTTCGGCAACCCATGTTGGAGCTGATACAACTCTCTCACAGATTGTTAAACTTGTGGAGGAGGCCCAGACCTCAAAGGTAGAGTAACGTCAACTTACGCATTTGCATTTTGTCTTATTTAGGCATCAGCGCACCAACTCACTTGCAAAGTGGTTAAGACTGTTTAGATTTGAATTGCAGCTGCCTAGTGAAGTTCTTTTGCTGAGTGAGGACTTTGATATGGTCCACTGTTCTAAATCTCATCATCTTATTGAGTAAATATGTAATTACAGTGTGCTATGCCAAATGTGCTGAGAACAGAAGCTGTGATTATATCTGTCTGAAGGCGTAGAAGAGAATAAGTGTGATGTTGCTGGAGCTGACACTTGTTTCTTCTTCCTAGGCTCCTATACAGCAATTTGCAGACAAACTTAGTGGCTACTTTGTTCCTTTTATTGTGGTTGTTTCTGTGGTTACCCTTTTTGCCTGGATTATAATTGGATTTGTGGATTTTGAAATAATAGAAAAATACTTTCTGGTAAGTAAGTCTCCTTAAAAGCCTTCTGAAATATTTCAGAAATAATTAGCCTACAAATCTATTAGGTTTCAGTGGTTCCCTATTTGGATTATCGTTGTAGGCAGCTGCTGGGGGGGAAGAAATTATTATATTTTTACGCTATTTTACACCATAGCACCACTCTTTACATTTTATTTAAAGAATCTGCAGTAATTAATCAACTTTTTTTTCTTTTTTAAACTAATTTTCAGAACTAAATACTAAACCTTAAAATTTCCCAATTTCCATTCTTTCTCTGTGGGGAAAATAAATCCCTTGTGTCACAAGCTCCAACTCTGCCTCTAGTTTTCTTAGTATAGCTCTGTGTAAATTCACCTTTGAAGTCAGTGGAATTCATATTTCTTATGGATGTCAGAGGAGGATCAGAATCCTAACTTGTACCTTGTGGTTGCTTAGATCTCGGGTTTCTTGGTGGACTAGTATTTCTGGTTAGAATTTATTAGTTGCAGGAGAACAATCTTCATGTCTTTGTTATTGCATATACTGTTGATAAAGTATGTTTTATTACAGTTTAAAAGAGCTATCAGAGTGTAGTACCTTATTTAAGAAAATCTCCTGCAATAAATCATGAGTACATGCAATATAGAACAGAATTTAGCCACTAGTCATGAATTTTGTTGCTCATCTGAGCTTTGGCATAATTTTCCTGTGCTTTACTTTTTAATTTTAATACTTTAATTTGCGTGTTTGCAATTTTTTTACATCAAAGGCAATGTGTAGTTGAATTCATTGTTTTCATTGTTCAATTTCTTTTGTCACTAAAATGAATTTCTATCACTAGGGTTACAATAAGAGCATTTCTGCAGCTGAAGTGATAATCCGCTTTGCTTTCCAAGCTTCTATCACAGTCTTGTGTATTGCGTGCCCCTGTTCCCTGGGGTTAGCAACCCCAACAGCTGTGATGGTTGGTACTGGAGTAGGAGCTCAGAATGGAATACTGATCAAAGGAGGAGAACCGTTGGAGATGGCACATAAGGTAAGAAATGTGGGTTAATTTTACAAGAACTCCAAGGGCTGCTGTCAGTAGCATTTTGCTGATTCCTGCCTGAGCAGATCACTACATGTTTGTAAGCGGCATGTTAGTAAGTTTGGTTAAAAGCGGGGTATTCTGAGGAAGCTATACATTAAAACTTTGTTCATTGAACGACGTCTTCCTGTTTTGCTGCAGGTGAAGGTGGTTGTATTTGACAAAACAGGTACAATTACTCATGGGACTCCAGAAGTGATGCGTGTGAAATATCTAGTAGAGAGTAACCGAATGCCACGTAATAAAATGCTGGCAATTGTGGGAACTGCGGAGAGTAATAGCGAACATCCTCTTGGAGTAGCAATAACAAAATACTGCAAAAAGGTAAATTGTATAGGAAAAGGTGTTTGTATTACAGAAGAATCTCTCCTGCATTACTTAATATGCATGAATAGTCTTGCATCGTTTAGAAAGTAATTGATGTATTCAAATGGAAAGCTGAAAATTGTGAGGCAACGTAAATCACTTGATACCATGTTAGATGCACTGGATACTCAAACTTACGTTTTGATGATTGGTTGAATATTTCTCTGCTCCTGTTAGAATTGTTTAGGCTACACTTTACTTTGTGAATAATTTTTAAAAAAAAAAATTGTTTGCTTCCTTTTTCTTTAGGAACTGGACTCAGAAACCCTTGGGACATGTACAGATTTTCAGGTAGTTCCAGGCTGTGGCATTAGCTGTAAAGTCACCAATATTGAAGCATTGCTCTACAGGAAAAATAAAATGGTTGAAGAAAACAATGTTAAAAATGTGACACTTGTGAAAATTGAGGAAAATGCGGAGGAATCAGTGCAGCCTGCTTTGATTATTGATGCTGACTTACCAAGTAAGCTAACTCCACTTTATAGAATAAAATGGGTAGCAAGACACATCTTTGCTTTCGGGTCTTAGTCAGGATCCTTAAGAATGGGATCACTTTCCTTCTGCCCTGGAGAACTGGGCTTGCAACAAGGCACATATGAAATAGAGTTGGTCATTTGTTTATTTCGTGCTCACACATCACTCAGGACTTCTGGATAAAAACATTCTCTTGGTATAAATACAATTGGAAGCTGTTAAGTGCAGAGCTGGAAAAAATTGTCTCTTAGCTCTCTTTACTTTCCTTTATCCCAAGTTGCCATTTGCTAGCCAAAATGATGTATATTTGCACATTTGACTGGTTTTCAGTCAAGAGCAGCTCATTGTTAGATCTTTCAGCTGTATTAGGATGTTAAATTAAAAGCACGGACCTTGTCTATTACTGTGCCTTGACCTGCAGTTCTTGGTCCACTGAAGTGGTAACTACCTATTACTGAAGAAATGTCAATAGTGTTCTTGTCATGAACATGTGAAAAGATTGGTTCAGCAAAAAGAAAGAAAGTATCTCTCTATTATTTAGATTCTTTAATAACATTTCAGTGCATACTGAGAGAGCCTGGATAGGGTTAGCTGGAGGGAAGCTTCCTAGTTATCCACATGATGGCGAGACTTTTATTCTTTCAGGTACAATGGCTTCTCAAAAATACTCTGTTCTCATTGGGAACCGGGAATGGATGAATAGAAATGGCCTTCATGTTAAAAATGAAGTTGATAAAGCCATGATTGAGCATGAGAAGAGAGGTCGCACAGCAGTTCTTACAGCTGTCGATGGTAAGTTCATTGCTGTCTCTTCATTCAGATGTTGATTTGTCACCATTTAAATAGAAACTGATGAGTAATGCCTTAGCAGTTACATCTGAGGTAGACTAATGGGATGAAAAGACATGCTTAGCTAAAGTCTTGTAACACTTTCATATGAGAAAGGCCTCTTCCTGCCTTTCTCAGTTGATAGGAGGGTTGAACTTAAGGCAAAGACTTCAAGGAGAGCAAAGTGGAAGAAAGGAGGAAAAAAAATTTATTGTTGGAAAGTCTGCAGTCTGTATGGCCTTTAAATATTGCTTCCCTGATACCTGTTCCAATTCTACCTTGTATTGTCAATATCACTGTTTCTGGAATTGGTCTCACTGGAGAAAATGTTGCTTTCCCCCCCCCTAAAACGATAAGAGTATTTATTACAAACTCCTTTGTGTTTTTTAGGAGTGCTTTGTGGCTTGATAGCTATTGCTGATACTGTGAAACCGGAAGCTGAATTGGCAGTCTACACTTTGAAGAGTATGGGATTAGAAGTTGTTCTAATGACTGGTGACAACAGCAAAACAGCAAGATCTATTGCCTCTCAGGTTGGCTGTTACACATGTGTTTGGGTTTGAAGCTTGCTACAACCCACTTATAGAAAGGGTGTTACCGTATTGATATTGCTTGTGGCTAGCACAGAACTGGTCTGTGGTGAAAAATGCTAGCATAAAACTCGGAATAAGAGGGGAACTGAAGAAACCTTTTTGAATAGGCACAGTATCAACTTTGAAATCAGCTGTTTTCATATCAGATGGGTTTGGTCTTTGACTCAAGAGCATAACATGGGTTTCAGTCTTCACAGTCGTATTATTAGAAGCAGAGCTTTGATAGCTAGTAGGAAAATTACTCGTGTTCTCTCTCTCTCTTTTCACCTCCTCCTCTTCCTCCCTGTAGGTTGGCATCTCCAAAGTTTTTGCAGAGGTTCTTCCCTCCCACAAAGTAGCCAAAGTGAAACAGTTGCAAGACGAAGGAAAACGGGTGGCCATGGTTGGAGACGGTATCAATGACTCCCCAGCACTTGCTATGGCTAATGTGGGAATTGCTATTGGCACGGGTACTGATGTAGCCATCGAGGCAGCTGATGTGGTTCTAATTAAGGTAAGAAAGAAGAATGTTTCATGAAAGTGAAATGATGTCTTTAGTGATTCAGACCATTGCTGAGGTAGTACCTTCATAAGCCAGTGCAACTGGAAATTATCGTTGTCTTGCTTGTTTAGTAGTGGTACTTGTCCTGTGAAGGAAGCTTTCTCCATTCTCTGGCTACTATAAATTCAGGAGTATTTACAGTTTGAGAGTTGGCAAACGAGGAAAAAAGTGAGGTGACCTTTGGCAAACATAAATTGTATTTAAGGAACTTATCAGAATATCTCTGAGGTGTAGTTGCTTCTTCCTATGTATCAACAATACCTTGACAGAAATTGTGGGAAGTGTCTAGAGCTGTACCATACAGATAGTGCTGTGTACATTATTTGGGTTATGGTGACATCTGGAATAAAGTTGGTGCTCGTTGTGTATGGGCTCTGTGCAGACTGAATAGAGCTACCTACAGAATTCTTACTACGTGTAGCCTGTTACGTCCAATGCGTGGTAGGTAGCTTTAAAATGGGAGTGTGGAGACACTACATGTATGCTTTTTATCTCTGACTTCTCCAATAAACATTACCTTCCAGGATGACTTGATGGATGTGGTAGCAAGTATAGATTTATCAAGGAAGACTGTCAAAAGGATCCGGATCAACTTTGTCTTTGCTCTAATTTATAATCTCATTGGAGTTCCCATAGCTGCTGGTATGTGAATGTTTCCCTCTGGTAATAAAATTGTGCTGAGTCAGTAGATTACAGTGATTTACTACTGTATGGAATAGTATCCATTTTCTTTATTTCTGACTGACGTTAAGTGCAGAGTTCTTTGCCTGCAGAGGTTGCAGTGGTGTATTTGTGCACTGTCATCTCTGACATTACAGCTGCTGTGGATATGCTCAAACCGCTTGTTAAATGAGCGTGATCCTGTGAACAAGCAGTTTACTGCAAGGCTGGCAAGACGTGCCTACCTCTGAATTTCAGATTGTGTGTGACATGTTCAGCTGTATTCACCTGTGGGTTCTGCCTGAGATAGAACATAAATGACAAATATTCAATGCAAATATTTAATGAGACTAAAATCATATTTATTAACATAATTTAAATGGAACCAAAATTAGACAGCCCATATGAAGTTTTATGTTTTTACACAAGGCATTGGATTCATAAATGACGAGTGCTGTGTTTCTGCTCTAAACTCATTATTTTCTTTTTCTAGGTGTGTTCCTGCCCATTGGTCTGGTTTTGCAACCTTGGATGGGATCTGCAGCGATGGCTGCCTCCTCTGTTTCTGTTGTGCTTTCTTCTTTGCTGTTGAAGATGTGAGTATGAACAATTTTGTTATTTGTAATTTGGATTGAAACTCAGGTCTTTTCCTCTAAGTGGCAGAAAATGAGTGTGGGACTATGACAGATTTTAAAGCTTTTCAAAGAACAATTTGGGCAGGTCTGTGTTTGGCAGTGGTTGGTTTTGTTCTTGCTTGAGAAGAGGAGTCAGTCCAAAATGCTTCAGATGGTAGTGCTTGAAAATGTAATTTCTAACATGAAGAGAAATGTAGAAATCAGAAGTGTGTTCAAAATTTAAAATTCCTTAGTGCCCTTTGTGTATTTCTGAGAAATCTTTTCAGAACATGCTGACTTCTGAAAAGTGAGGCTTCCGAGACAATGCAGCTGTATACACTGCACCAGTGCTGAGGATTGCTGAGAAATAAACTAAGCTGCATTTGTCAATTAAGAACTTGTTCCTTACTTCGCAGTTAGGAGCAGTGTAGCACTAGGGTAGGAATGGTATCTTGCTGTCCAGTTAACGCACTGTTTCAGAGGAAGCGGAGCAGGAGACCTGGTAAATGTTAGCAGATACACTTTGCTGATACATGTTTTGCAGATGCTCCACACCACTAAAGCAGTTAAATACTGAGCGATACCTGTCTGCATTACCTGTTCTACATCCTGGCCAATGAGCACGGAATTAGCTTCTGGTTATATAGTAGCCTGACAAAATCTGAAACTTCTGTCGCTGTATAATGGATCATATTATAAATGTCTCTGGCTTGCACGTGATCGTGGCACTTACAGGCTAGCTTCTTTCCATATTGTAGTGTACTTTACTTCAACCTGAGATGTNGTTACAGATGCTTTTCTACCTTACTGGGGTTTAATCTATACAGGTATTTCTTCCTTAGTGTAGAAAATGAGTTTTTGTAGTGATCTTCCAGTGTCCTTTTTTCTTTTTCTTTTTCTTTTTTTTCTTTAAATTAGACTTTAAAAAAAAAAAAAAGGGGGCTGGGGGAAGAAGCTGTTAATGCTTGCAAACAGAGCTGTGTTACCATTCCATGAAGCTTGCAGTATAGCATTTTTTGGCAGAATGTCAAAATACAGTTAAGGAAACTAAGGAACCAGAAATGCATTTCCCAGCCTTGTAACAGGCTTCTTTATGCATAGTCAAGTTTAGTACTGTGTTTAAAAAAATTACTGCATCTGTGAAATACTGAAAGTTCTGTGTTTGCAGATAGATGTGCCTTACTTAAAAACTTCCAGGACCGTTCTTGTGTCTATACCAGAAATGGTTCCTCTCGAATGCCACAGTCTCTTTTTGTAAATGTCTGGTTCCAGCTTTTCACACTCCTAGCTTCAAAACATGTCTATGTCTGTGATCTGGATTTCTGTTAGATGACTNCCCCCCTTCCTTTAGGTACCAGAAACCAAGTTCTGAGAAACTTGAGTTCCGGGCCCGTGGCCAAATGAAGCACAAGAGCCCATCAGAAATCAGTGTCCATATTGGAATTGATGAGACTGGGACAAGCTCTCGTAAACTGAGCTTAATGGATCGAATCATCAATTACAGTAGAGCCTCTATAAATTCTCTCTTTTCAGACAAGCCTTCAGTGAACAGCATAGTTCTTAATGAACCAGATAAGCATTCACTGTTAGTGGGAGATTTTGGAGAAGATGATGACACAACATTATGAAAGATTCATGTTCTACACCCCCCATCCCCACCCCCCCACCCCACCAAAAAAAGGGGGAGGG
>VXAL01008552.1:804477-815374 GCA_013399475.1 Chauna torquata | reverse complement strand
TTTTTCTTTTTCTTTTTTTTCTTTAAATTAGACTTTAAAAAAAAAAAAAAGGGGGCTGGGGGAAGAAGCTGTTAATGCTTGCAAACAGAGCTGTGTTACCATTCCATGAAGCTTGCAGTATAGCATTTTTTGGCAGAATGTCAAAATACAGTTAAGGAAACTAAGGAACCAGAAATGCATTTCCCAGCCTTGTAACAGGCTTCTTTATGCATAGTCAAGTTTAGTACTGTGTTTAAAAAAATTACTGCATCTGTGAAATACTGAAAGTTCTGTGTTTGCAGATAGATGTGCCTTACTTAAAAACTTCCAGGACCGTTCTTGTGTCTATACCAGAAATGGTTCCTCTCGAATGCCACAGTCTCTTTTTGTAAATGTCTGGTTCCAGCTTTTCACACTCCTAGCTTCAAAACATGTCTATGTCTGTGATCTGGATTTCTGTTAGATGACTGTGAGATTTTGGGTTTGCATCTTAACATCGTACCCATGTTTAACTCCTATACATCCCCTGCCCCAGTACACTCCTACTAAGATTGTGTGCTTGAAGGTTGAATGGGTTGTGATGTTTGGTCTTTCACAACTTCTAAGCCAAAAGCTCTTGCAACATCTGAGTATATGAATGTGATGTGCTATTAGCTGAAATGTTTAGCTTTTAAAAAGGCAGCAATGTAAATTAGTGCTTACTACCAATATCAACTAGCACTCCTTTAAATGAGCCAGAATAGTTTAGTGTCACACAGACTACCTTTAAAATATTCACAGTTCAATCTCTGCGGATATCTAACATCATGAAAGAATTCATTATCTGTCAGATACTGCACTAACACCAGTTGCCTGTAGAGATAAGTGGGCCAGGAATGGTCCAGAATCCACTCCATAGATCCAGAACTCCTTAGTTTGGAATGTTCAGATTCAAGCTCTGTGAATTAAGACCAACTTCATTTGTTACAGAACTGAAATCTCAAAATGCAGGTTTTGATCATTAAATCATGAATACGAAAAAAAAAAATTCTCAATGAGAAATAAAGTTGGTGTTCATCACCCACTAGCTAGCTACCTGTTTGTTAGTCAGTAAATCTTGTTCTGTAAATCCTGTACTGAGACAGCTATCTAAACCAATTACTAGGTTCAGTAACATTGAATTAAATCATAAAATACAATTAATGGTGTGAACATGTAATTCCCAATAGTGCTATTAGAGAAGAAATATCCAATGCAGAATATGACAGAGATCTCTGTAATGGTCTGGTTTTTAACTTGAAGTCTGATGTCAATGCATAGATTGTGCACGTAGAAAGTCATAAGTAAGTAGTTTTTGCTTTTTTCTTTTAATTACCAGGAAAAATACCAGTGTAAGAAAACAGCAAAGTTGTGCTGGGGGTTATGTTGTTAGTAGATCAGTACACTTGTTACTTTGCAGTGAGCGCAACATAATTTGTAATCGCTGCTGCCACTAGTTTCAGAAATGAAGTACTTCTGTTGCAGAATTAGGTTCTTAATATCTCTACATGAATATAGGTTTTAATTTTAATTAGATTGTATGTATATATTGTGTTAAGAAATGCTGAGATGCATTACTGCAAAGCCATTCCATGAGATGTTTTTCTCAGTTTTCAGCAACAAAGCTGTTTCTTGCAAAATAGATAATTACCTGAAAGCCAACAGAATGCTGTCAAACAGCTTTTAGTGCTTCAAGACCATGCAGACTCTTTCCAAAGAGTTCATTTTTCTTGTTAATCCATGCTCATTCACGGTGTTGTTCTTAGCAAGATTCTGCAGATGAAACAGGAAGTATTTTGCATTTTTTTTGTCTGGGTTTGGCTGATAATCGGTCATCTGAACCATACAGTGAAGACACAAGGCAGATCTTGACGTGCTTTCAGATGGGAGTTCACTACTGCGTGTGCTCGTCCGGCCCCCAGCTATGGTACATATGGAATGTAAATGGCAGACATCATGCTCTTCCTGCAGGAAGCACAGTAGTAATATAGGGTTAGATTCCTGCTTGGTAGGTAAAGCAGCATGAAGAACTTGTTAAATTCTTTCCAAATAAATTTTTAGAGATAGTATGGGTGGAAACCAAATTGCTATCAAGTTTCTGAAAGAGGCTTGTATGTAGCGATGCCTGCAACAGCACCGGTGAGGACTTCCTGAGTCCCTTTCAATCCAGTTTTCCTCTTTAGGAAAATCTGTCTGGAACCGTCTTTTGAACTTGAATTTAGTACACGGTGCATTTGAGTGTTGAGTAGCTGATTAAGGAATTCAGAGTCCAGATTTTGAAAATAGG
Source organism: Chauna torquata (assembly GCA_013399475.1). Lineage (NCBI taxonomy): Eukaryota > Metazoa > Chordata > Aves > Anseriformes > Anhimidae > Chauna > Chauna torquata. Next base: position 813,090 of record VXAL01008552.1, on the reverse strand, counting down.
TTGTCTGTCGAATCCTGTCCCCCTCCCCTCCAAGTGTGTAATATTGACTTACAGAATGTTTGTCTTGTGATTAAAACGTTTTATAAGGTGCTTTATGGTGAAGAACCAAAACATTCTTCAGTTTGAATATATGGTGCAAGTGAAATAATGTGGGAGGTAAATGTTTTCCTAAATGTAAATGTTTTAATATGTAAGTATCTTATTCCTGTTGGAAACTGTTCGGATGCAAGAATTTAAAATATCACTTGGAAACATAGTTACAAATGAAATTATGTATTATTAGTTTGTCTATTTTATTGTTTTCTATAACTAGCTATTTATAAAACCCATACTTTATTTAAAAAAAAAAAGAAAGTACATGTGCTCAAAGCTTTAAAAATTGCTCTTTGAATCTTAACAATAAACTTTTAAAAGTGTAGACACTTGAAAATTTAAATGAAAAAGAATGTGAAGCTGGCAAAACAAACAATTCTATTTATTACAGATATTGCTTAAAACAGAAGTTCCATCCAAATGCTTTAAGCTTAAGATTTTTAATTCAATTTTGGTATGAAAAATGGAGAAACGAATGCTATTATGGAATGTTAATTCAGTGCTGTTACATTTCTTTATATCTAGAAAAATGTAGTCTTGCACTTCCTATTATTTTTAAGACTGTGCCTCCATCAGTAATGACAATTGTAAACTATATAATAAAAATATAATATCCAAAGACTTTTAAAATCATGTTCTGTGATCTCCTCTAAATATTTCTTGTGCTGACTTTATAGATTCTACTGCCAGCTGTGCAGAATTTCTTCCCATTCCTTCCTCCACACTGTTCAACTGAAAGGCAACACATGGCACCTCCGGGACATGATGATGTTGGATTGCCCTTCAGCAGGTTGAAATGTGCGTGTACAGAATCAGGATTTCAAAAGCAGCCTTTGCATGTTGCATGCATTTCATCTTCACCAAGTAAGAGCTCGCTTTGTAACTGGAAAGGTGAAGCAATGTCAGTTTTTTGCTTATTTGGCAAAAGGGTGAGAGTCAGTGTTTCTTATGTATGTTTCCAGCTCTACTAAACTGCATGACCTTGAGCAACATGCCCAGCCTACATGAAAGAGTAGGGCTGTTGGCAAGTGGTATTAGTGAAAGTTGTGAGGATTATTCCACAATTGCCCATAAAAAGCATCACGTTGTTACAGAATCAGAGTAGTTAAGGTTGGAAGACTGCTGGAGCTCATGAAGTCCAAATCCACCACAGCAGATCAGCTACAGCAGGTTGCCCAGTATTGTGTCCAGTCAGATCTCTGAGCATCTCCACCACCTCTCCAGGCAAACTGTTCCTGTGGTCAATCACCCTCACAGTGTTGAGAGGGAGGGGAAAAAAAAAAGTTCTCTTATGTTCAGATGAAATTTTCTCTGGTTCAGTTTGTGCCTGTGGCCTCTTGTCCTTTCACTGGGCACAACTGAGAAAAGCCTGGCTGCAATCATTTATGCAGTCATTCCATGTCCCAAAAAAAAGTGCCAAGCATGCAGTGATGAGAAAAGTTCAGTGTAAGTACTCCTGTGTTCCTGTCATGGAGATGGCCAGGCTCCCATCCCCAAAAGAATAATTTGACTGGGCACGAATCTGGCACAAATCCCCTGCCACAGCATAGGTATTATCCTGAACAGCACTTGAAGCAGTAACTGAAGGAGAAGAGACCCTTCTCAGCTCCTCAGCCCAGCTGCCCTCTTTACCCCAGCGTATGACCGGTCCTCAGGCTGTGGTGTATGGCTGGCATTTCTCCAGGGAGCTTTCTACCTTCAGTCTGTGTCAGGATAGAAGAAGGGTGCAAAGCCTGAAGAGGTGTCATATCTTTATGAGCTTTCTCAAAGTATCTCTCAAGCGTTGGAAGTAACCAATGATTGAACAATTAAAAAAAATAAAAAACAACTCAAAACCTGCTCTGTCCAAAACACTTCTGTGCTGTTTTTATTGTATTGCTGGAAGAGGAGTTCTTTTTTTTGTTTTATCGATCACTCAGGCCAGAGTCCCGTAAAGATCTCTCTTCCTGGGACCTCAGCTAATCTTTGCCTAGCACTGAGCTGGTCTCACTTGGAGATGGTGCGGGGGTTCTCGCGCGATGCTGCATGATGGACACCTCCCCTGTGTCTCCTCCTTGAGATCACTGTCAGCTTGGCTGGAGCTGGGCGGGCAGATCCTGCTGCACTGGGGAGCAGAGCGGGAGAGGGGCCGTGAGATGGTGCTTCTAGCCTTGTTCTGAATGAGCGAGGTGTGAGAGAGCCCTTAGGCTGTATAGTCGTGTCTAGTGACCGCTAATTTTAGGCATAATGAGCCTTTGTCTCTGCTAGTCTGCTGTTGTGTAGAAAGCTAAGTTTGGATCCAAGTCTTTCCAAGACTGAGAATTTGGCTTTCAATTAAGACACAACCCTGTAATTTAATCATCTTGGACTGACTCTCATGGCCAAACATGCTCCAACAGGTGTGGAAACCTACAGGTTTTTAGCCCTCATGGTTTTGAAAATATGGGCTTGTTGCACAGAAATAGTAACCAAAACATTTAGGCCTAATTTAGATCTTTAGTTATTTTGGGTTAAGAGAGCGTGTGAACCTTCTTGTTTCAAATGGAACAGTCTATTTTAGCTATGACTGAATTTACTTATTTTAAGAAAAGATGAATGAGGACGCTTTCTTTGCTGCTTATGTCCAGCTATGGTTTTGCAGCAAATTGTTTAGTGAAGTGGATCAAAAGCACCTCAGTCTGCAGCTTCGGGCTTCTGTCCCTGTGCACAGCATGGATGCAATACCACATCACTTGTGTAAGGAGAATTCGACTAAAACCACAGCCAGTCTGCCAAGGTACAAAATGCATCTCAGCCTCATTTAGGATAAGATCAAACACTTGTTTTCTAACACCTTTTGTTATTCAGCAGCTTTTATAGAGCCAAGGCTGAAATGGAGTAATGTAAGCTGTATCAGTGAAACTGCGTTTTGAGGTCTGGAAAATCTTAATCTTTGCAGTCTCACAGAAAACATCTCATTCTCATGAGCCTTTCCAGCTTCACTGCTGGCCAGCCTAGCTACAGTGTCACAGTATCACGTATCAGCAAACCAGGCCTTTATACCTGCTGCAAAATTTGAACTTGCCTCACAGCTATATATCTAAATTGCCTGATGTCACTGGAATTGTTAAATATCTTAAATAATTAAAAGTCTTTTGTCGAACATACAATAGCATTTCTTTTATAAGCTGTTCCTCCTAGATTCTGGCATCTTGGCGAGAAATACAGGAGTCAAGTCATCTTAATCTGATGTGAAGTTGCATGATCTCGCTGAACAGAAAACTCTCCAAGTTAACACATCTGGATCTTAAGCTTATCTCAGCGAAGGTTCCCCAGTTTCAGGGAAGATCATTGGTGCATCTGAGGAACGCTGATCTGGATTCATTGAAACATCTTCTTCATAACAACCTTTGCACAAAAAGTAGATTCTCATTAAGTAGCCAGGAGTCCCAAAATCCTGGGTCAAATGCTTTTGGGAACAAGATACAACACACCACTTTCTGTATTCATCTTGCCAATATACATTATCTGTGAGTAGAGTAACACCAAATTTAACAGATGGATACAGAATTAGAATTGGTTAGGAGTCTCATGGAATTTGAAAACTTCTCTCCTCCCCTGAAATCTGAGGACTTAAGGATTTCTCCGGAGTAGAAAATTCTACTGTGATGCACCTATTTAAGTTTTAAATTAGCTCATGTAGCTGTTTACTACAGCAATGTCTTACCTGCCTCACATCCACAGATGCTTGCTGCCACCAAGGGGGAGTGAGTGGTGAGGAAAATTCTTACATGCAATATTACTGCTTTATTGAAAAAAGTCAAATTACTTGGATCAAATATTGTTTCATTTTACCTGTACGAAATCAGTGGAACAAATATCAGCTTGTAGAGCTCTGATGGGAAATGATACAGGAAATAATGCTAGGATTAATATTATTCTAATATAAAAATATGAGTGCGAAAACTTAGTTTGTTGTTTGTCATTACAGAAATATGCAGAAATGCTGTACTTCAGCAGCCTGCCATAGTCAGGTACTCCATTGGTTAATTCTGGATCCTCTGTAGCTGCAGCCTGAAACATGTTTTCAGGCTTGATGGAGTCTGTTTGACCAGCACACAGTTCCTGCATAGAATTTTTTTGTTAACCCCTGCCCAGGTGCTTTCATTTAGCTAAATTTTCTTAATTTTCTTTAAATGTGTTCTTCCTTGTGTGTTTTTTTTTTTTCCCCAGTAACATTTTTAGAAAGCATCTCTGTACAACAGTCTGACAAGCCCTAAAGATCAGGCTTTGATTCAAAATTCAGCATCAGTCTTGACGCCAGAACTGCGCTACTGGCAACGTTACTTTTTTCCTTCCAGTTGACTGGATAATTAAAGTAGCTATGAATTTGTGTCACATCTACTAGGTCACGAATGAAAACTGCTGAAGAGGTAAGACTTCTGTACCCCATTAAACACATCTCAGAAATGAATTGCTTTAAGGAGAGTTTGAGAGCCATGTGCATACATGTTCAGGTGCAAGAAAAGAGACAGGACATAGAACAGGATTCTTTAGCTTCCTTGGAATACCTTTTAGTATTTTCAGTTTACCCCCCCACATCCAGTTTTATACTTGGACAGACCTGAAGCCCTTCATTCCCTGCTAATGCTAGAAATCAGGTTGCGTATAATCATTTGCCAGCCTGCTGACATTAGGCAGTTTATGGGAACAGCCAGGAGATGTACAGGTTTAATTCTCTGGCTACAGTGGTGTTAGAAGCTTAGAATTTTGCCCACGCTTTGGGCCATTTTCTCCCTGTTGCCTGACTTACTACTCAAACTGCATATTCCAACGGCTCGTTAGAAGGATGAGTTGGGAAGGATCACAAAAAACAGACAATGCTAGAGCTGCCAAGAACATCTAGGATTTCTGTTCACATTATCTTTAGTCTATAGAGCAGTAGTCAGTTTATGGGTATAAAGAATATTTTTGCCTAATTTGTCCTCAAATTCTAATACTCGTAGGTGGTATGCTCACAATGCAGTGAATGCTATGCAAGCACATATGGAGACAGGCCCTGCCTTGCCCTGAAGGGCAGAGAAGTTTGCCAGCAGGTAGCTCCACATTTTATTTAGAACAAAAAGGCAAAAGCTAATCTTGTGTGCACACTGTAACAAATCCTTTGTAATTTCTCTACCTGTAAGTCTTTGTGAATTGCCCAGAGCCACTGTTGCTGATGCTTTACAGAGATGGAAGAAATTTCCTTGCTGCAAAATGCTTGAGTTCAAAATAGGTACAGTCTGCTGTGCCACTGAACTCGATAGACATCCTCAGTGATTGAAGAACTGGCTGAAAATAATTACATCTCCTTTGTTAGAAAGGCCTCACCTGCAGGAGCAGCAGAGCAACCTCCCTTAGCCAGTTTCACAAGACAAAAGCAGTGGAGAATTAGAGCAGTGCTTCCTTCCATCTCCTCTGTTTTACTTTGTGCTGGGACAGCACAGTGGCTCTGTGAACTCCCGCAGCCTGCCTGCCCTGAAGCATGTGAACTTTGGGTTAGACTGTAAGAAATTGTCCTCATTGAGGAGGTAAGAGAAACTCAAGAAAAGGACAAGATCTGCTGTTCCTTCACCATTCAGTGGTTTGTGAGCCAAGTCAATTACAAATTAACAAAGCAGACTTGCGTGTCCAAAAGTTTAAAATAAGTGCAATTAAAAAAGTATATTTAAACATAGTAAATCAAAGTGGAAAATGAAGCGAATCAGGTAACTAGGAATAGGAAAAGAGCACAGAAGAGTTTTGGGGAGGAATTTTCTCCCTGAGAGGCAGAAAAAGCTTTTCATTGTTCCTTGCAGGAACAGGGAAACCCTGGTAGATCATTAATATTTTCCAGTGAGCTCTCGCCCACCTTCCCCTAGAGGGCCTTGTTTCTTAAAAACTCTGAAACTGCATCTGCTTCACAAAAAGCGTGGGTGCTGGGACTGCTTCCTGGGCTTGCACAGGAGCCTGGGAGGCCCATGCGGCTGCTGGCTGCGCTACCCAGCACTGGCGACCTGACATGGTGCTCGCTTCTGGTTTATTCCCCCTCCTTAACTTCAGTGGGTTTTATCCTGTTCACCTGCTCTGCTCAGTGACAAATCTATTGGGAAGGGCGGAACTCTTTTTATTAGTTGGTGACTGATAAGTGAAAGTAATTTGTTACCCCTTTTTTTGATTTAGTTAGGCAGTAATAGAGGTCTAGAGCAAAAGATAGAAGCTGATTGAATTAAAATAGATAAATGTGCAGTTAAGATTGATGAGGGCAGTATGTCTGGTATTTAGATTGAATATTAAAATGCATGCCCCAAACACCATCAGCTGTGGGAATCCAAGAAAATCTGTTCTACATCAATTGAAGAGGTTTAAAATTTAAAAACAAACAAACAAAAAACAAACAAAAAAAACACCAATACTTATTAAACTGTGGTATTGGAGGCTAAAATCCACATAGTAAAATACATCGTACATGTGTAAAGCCTTTTAGTATAAATGGTCTTACCTGAGTATCTCTTCTGTGATGCTTCATTTCTAAGATCTAGGCTAAGATGAACCAATGTTTGAGAGCCAGCATTTGGAAAGGAGGGCTATTTCTCTGTCTCCTTCCTGAACATCTTCCATTTCAAGGAGAGAGAGAGAGAAGAGAAGAGAATACCATCATAACTTTCTTACAAAATACACGTGCTTTTGAATATTGCACTACCGCAAGCAGAAAAAAACACCTTATAAATTGTGCTGAAGCATGTTTTTAAGTAGAAACTTAGAATACAGACAGTAGTTATAAAAGCAGGAAGTTTTTGAAGACTGGGTCATGTGATACAGATGTAGGTGCAGATTATTGGTCTCCAAACCACAGCCCTTCAGTTTATTTCATATAAATATGTAGGCCCATGTGCCAAAGCCCATGATCTGACTGAACTTGCCACAATCTCATTCCTTTTGGCTAAGCAAAGCAGGCAGGATCATGCAGATGATGGCTATGTCAGTCTGAAGTACAGCTTCTGTTTCTTACTCCTAGAAATTACTTCCTAGGTGGTCACAGTCTAACACGAGATCCTTTTTTTTTTNNNTTTTTTTTTTTTTTTGCCTCTATTTACCAATCCTTTCCCCTCCTGTCCTTTTTGTATTGGTTAATTTAAAGGTACAGGTTTTGAACTGTTTGCATGAGCTTTTTTCTTTAAATATTTGCAGAATATTCTAGATATTTCACAACAGGCAGGAAGGACAGAAAGGTGACTCAAACATGGAAATAAGCTTTGAGTCTTGAACACGTGTCTCTAGTAGTTCCACTTTCTTTAATTTCTTTGTAACACACACACACACACACACACACACACACACACACACACACTCACTCACTCACTCACTCACTCACTCTCCTGGCCATATCCCATTTAGAATTTTATTCTGTCACCCCCACATTCTTGTGTGACTTCTCCCACCTTTTTCATAAAAAATGGAGAAAAAACAAGCAAACATAAAACCTGAGTACACCTTACAAACTATGGCTGCAGTTATGCCCAAAACAATACATCCTTGTAACTGTGCTAAGCTTCTAATTTAGGATTATTAAAGACATTCAATGGTACTAGCTTGCTATATGTATGTATTTGCAGAGGATTTAGTCCTATTGAGTGGCGTGTTCTTGGTTGTTTTTATTCCATTTGGGTTTTCTATTATGCCTGACCTCATGGGATATTACACTGGAAGCACGTAGGCAGTGCTCCACAAATTCCTGCATCTCCCTTTGATGTTGGAAATAGTTACGAAGTACTTTTACCATCTGATTCTTTTCGAATTCATTCAGAACAACTTGCGTGGTCCCTTATTGCTGAACACCCTCTTCTAACCGAGGGTTACTGAGCTGTCCCTTCTCCTCGGTCAGCCTTGGTAACTGCCTTGCATCTTGTATTACTGTGGGTGCTCGGGTTACTGCGTGCCTGCCATGCGCTGTGACATTTCTCCTCCGTACTTTTTTACCTCTAACAGACGGCACGCAAGCTTTTTAAAAGAAAACCTTGTACTAGTGAATGGATCCATTTACCGGGGAGGGTAAACCCAGGCCTACCGGCAATGCGGGGCGTGCAGCCCGCCTCCTGCGGCTCAGCAGGCCCTGCTGGCTGGTGGGGGCTCGGAGGGGGGATACGAGTTTGAACCCGCAGGGGGACCCTTGGATACGCTCCAGATGTACTTCTCAGTGAGCGGCGAGCCCGCTCTTTGACCTGCTTTAATTTGAACCCTGACTGCATGATGTGTAGCTATAGATGATAAAATACGATGACGACTGATGGGCTAGGGTGACAGCTCCGGGCCTTCCCCAGCCCGCCAGGCGATCGCCGGATAGGTGATTTTAGCGGCGCGATTTTTACAGCGTTACGAATCACAGCAACAGCTGGAGCGCGGCTGCTCCTGAGGGTGCGTGCGATGATAACGCGACTCACGCTTGCTCGCCCCGCGGCCCCCGGCCGGCTGAGGGGAGCGGGCGGAGCGGCCCGGAGGCAGCGGGAGGCCTCGCCTCGCCCCGGGCTCCCCTCACGCGGCCCC
>VXAL01008552.1:788124-803944 GCA_013399475.1 Chauna torquata | reverse complement strand
GGCCCCAGCCCCCCCGCCCCCCCCCCCCGCCCCCGGTCGTGCTACGGCGGCGGGCGCTGCCCGAGCTCCGCGTCGCGTACCGCAGGCGGCGGGGGGGAAAGGCAGTCTACTCTGTTTTATTCGGGAGCACCGCAAAGAAGCTTGTTCCAGAACAATCCCCGCAGCTCCCTTTTCCTTCGTGCAAATCTGAAAAGTGTTGTAGTGAAAAAATGAGATACGGCTCTGGCCAGCTATGACCCGAATCGTTCTGCTTTTTGGAACGGGAGTTGAATTGTAGGTATTCGGCGCTTCCTGATATGAAGCCCTAAAATAAGACTTTGTTGCTTATTTGTAGAACATCAGGGTCTGCCGAAAGCCTAGTGTGGGAGTTGGTGCCAAATGCTGGGAGATAAGGGCACTCGGGTACATCGTGATATGTGCTGTTCTGAATGCCTCTTATTGTGGGATTCTTCGTCCAAGGTCACCTTACTGTCACTAGTATGTGTCGGTTACCTTGCTTGGCGAGTAGACAGAACAAAATTACAACTTCTCCTCCATGTAGTCCGTGTCAGACAACGTACTCTTCTTATTTTGCATCTCTTTTGTCTTATTTTGGTGTAATTCCCTCAAAACTCGATTGCCAAAAATCGGCTCCCACGATGAGTACTGAAGATGCTAGCTCAGAATTTGCATGCGTTTCCTAAATCTGGTACAATAAAAGATCTTTTTATCTCTGTAACAACTGATTTTTTTTTTTTTTTTTGGCCACCTGACTGTTTTTCCTCTTCTGAGGTGTTTCAGAGAAGCATCTTGCACTGGCAGGGGATGGGCTAGCCCATTCTTAGGCTCTGGTAGTGGGCACAGCGCTCCCAGCAGTTCTGTGACTGGCTACAGAGGCTGAGTGGAGCAGCAGATGGTGCCAATGTTTCCTGCCTGCACCTCATTTCCCTGAAAAGTCACCATGTGCTCTCAGTACTGCTAAAATCGATACCTTTTGCTTTTTTCCTCATCTTTATCGTAATTTTGATATACTTGTAACCTCATCTTCCAGTCCTAATGCCAAAGGTGGAAGCTTTAATAGAAGTTGGGATTGGGGAAGAGAAGGGGTTCAAGGAGAGCTCAGATTTCAGTTGTCATACCTGCAGAGGGGAGGAAGGGTGAACTCCAGTGTTTCTTTTGTAGCTTTGATTGCTCCGTAAAGCAAACTATTCTTTTATTCCCCCATTTCAAAATAATAGCGTGATAACGGTGCTTTTCTGTCCCCTTTATGGAATTAGTCCACTGTACCGTGGGCTGCCAGTTCAATCTTTTTCTGCTCAGCTACTCCTGCTTTGCTGGCAGCTTTTGTCATCCTTCCCGTATGTTTCTAGTGCTGAGCAGGCTACAAGAAAATTCAAGCAACCTCCTGAATTTCAGTGTTCTTTATATAGATGTGGAATACTGAAGGATAAACTGTAACATAGCATTCCATTTTCCTCGTTCTGATACGCTGTTACAGTCAGTTAGACATTCCCTTCCTCCCTGGAAGAAGATATTCCTTGTCAGTAGTCATGCCTTGGCCATGCTTTCTCCAAGTGAAGCAGGGAGCAGAAAAGTCGTTCTGTGAGTAATTTCTGCCCTTAGCTGTTATGCAAGGCAGCTTCCTGCTGCAGCTGGTCACCACGTGGGCACAAGGTATGCTAGCGAGAAATGGCTGGTGAAACTCCTCCCTTTCATCCCTTCATCAGGCATGCGTAGGGCAGATACCTCTAGATCTACATCAGGTCTTCCCGTGGGAATGTAATAAGCTGTAGGCAATAACTGGACAGCTTCCTTGTGCCTGCTTGCTTCCATGTAGTCCCACTGAGTATTTTAGAGGCCTCTTTGGAGAACACAATGTCACCTTTCATTATTTGCTTCCTTTCTCTTGAAACCTACTAGTCAGTGATCTGAGAGCACGGCTTTTATAATAAAAAAAAAAGTAGTGGGGAGCTTGTTCAATCTCAGTTTTATTTTCTTCTTCAGCATCATCGCTGCTGTGATCACGAGAGCTGAATTGTATTGGTGGCATAGCTTTATGAGGTCACGCAACCTGATGCTTGTTCTCTGTTTGCATTCTGTTATTAAAAGCAGAAATGGCTAATAACATACTGATTTGTAATGGAATGTTTGCGCAAGGCAGCTACAAATCTTACTCTAACCTTAATTGTAACATTGTTTTTCTAAGCAGCTCCTTTACTGGTAGGTTCCCTCCCTCTTTGTAAAAGAAGTTTAAGTATTTAATTTTTTTCTGCCTTTTTTAGGGTTGACTTCAATGTTCCAATGAAGGATCACAAAATAACCAACAATCAAAGGTAAGACCTAATTTCCATCCCAGATGGAAGTCCCAAAGTCCATTTTCTCTCTCATTGTAGCCCAGTTCTGTTAGCAGTACCTGGACTGCTACCATGATTAAGTTGTCATTGCTTAATCGTATCGGACCTTCTCTGAGACACTTTTATTTAAAACTCCTACAGCTATGGCAAGCTACACTTACTGCAAGGCTTCTTCTCGCTGTAGCTGCGGTGGAAAGCATGTAAAAAATATCACTTAACTGTATTGATCCAAAAACTTCATTCCTTAAACACGGTTGCAGCATTATGGCCGTATCACAACCATGTGTCCCTTTGGCTCTGTTTGCTGTTTTTGATGGTAGTATCCAGAAGACTTTCTGGCTCCTTCCCCCGTGGTTGTGTTAACTTGTTGACTTACATTCGCATAGTTGTTCTAGAGCAGCATACAAAGACACAGGATTTAGAAACAGTGATATCAAATGTCTTGTTTTGCTTGTCCATTGTTTGTAGGCAGATGACAGTTTTGTCCACCACTGGTCAGCATCCCCATCGTTTCTTTTATTGGGTCAGGATCACTGACTAAATCAGGAAGCCCAGTTATGTTCAGATGTTTCCTGACATTCCTTAGCTACAAGCAGTCAGCAGACTCTGGATGACAAGATGAATTTTACTTCTGTCTCCTACATCTCACGGAAGATAACAGTAGAACATCTGCAAACACACTGGGACAGAGAATTTGCATGATGACTGTGCTTCAGGGGTTGTCACAGTCCCTTGGAAAGGAATAGGTTGGGTTAGCTCTGCGCGGAAAGCTGTGCTATGTCTGATGTGATTAGTCTCCTAGATGTTTGTCCTAGCAAGCACGGGTTGCTGGGAAGCCTGATACCCCTTTTAGGGACGTACTGGTGGCAGTGCCCTGCTGTCTTTAGGCTGTGTAGGCTGGACTGTGTGAACACCAGAGATAGGATGGACTCATTAAGTAATCATTCTCCCCAGCTCTCATGCTCTGTTTCTATTGTCCTCTTTGAGGGGCAACTTCCAGGGCTCTTGTGTAAGTCACTGAATCAGCTTGCATGGTAAATGCTACTTGAATCCTTTTTCATTTGTTTTTCTCTGCTATTACAGAATCAAGGCGGCTGTCCCTACCATCAAGCACTGCTTGGACCATGGAGCCAAGTCAGTGGTTTTGATGAGTCACCTGGGTCGCCCGGATGGTGTTCCCATGCCTGAAAAGTTCTCCTTGGCCCCAGTAGCTGTGGAGCTTAAAGCACTCATGGGCAGGTGAAGTAGAAGAGCAGTTCAGCGTGCATCAGGCCCTCCCTGGGGGTGGACCTGGATGCTTTCCTTTCAGAAAGGAAGAGTCACTGGTGGGATGACAGTGTGTATCTTCTGTTTGCAGAGAGGTGTCATTCCTGAAGGATTGTGTTGGTCCTGAGGTGGAGAAGGCCTGTGCTAATCCTGCAGCTGGCTCCATCATCCTGCTAGAGAACTTGCGATTCCATGTAGAAGAAGAAGGGAAAGGGAAGGATGCTTCAGGGAACAAGGTGAAACATCAAGTCTAGCTTTCGTGCGTGCCTGCTCTGGCCTTAGTACCATGTTTGCTGCAGATTGACAATGAGCCAGCTGCCCGCCTGAAATGCTGGTTATGAATTTTCTCTCAGAAGGATGCCAGAGAGCTTTTGCTCAACAAGTCTGATTGCTTGTACCATGCAGTGGAAAAGTTTGAGTCAAATGCATTGAATATCCAAGATGAAGCAGCTTAAGTGAAAGGCTGTAGATGACTGCCGGAGGTGGTGTAGTCCATAAAAGAAGGAAAAAAAGAGTGAAATAGGGCTGATCAGGAAACTGTGGTTGCTGATTATTAGACTTTATTTTGGGATGTCTAAAAAGCCCAGGTCTGGTGCAGATAGTTTATTGCCACTGGTGCCATGAGAATGACATTTCCTTCTTGTCTCTCTGGCTAATGTTTTAATATGAAAATTAAATGTTCTGCAACATAAGAGATTATCAAACACTGTTACAAGCCTGTGTGCTCTTAGAGTAGCCATCGAGAACCAGGCTGCCTTGCACCTCTGACATTTTCTTGAAGGTCAGGAAGAATGCTTGCTCCAGACAGCTGCTTTTCTTAGCAATAGTGACCCCAGTGACTTTACGCTGGCCTTGGCTCCTTTCAGATTTAGTGCGTGGAGGGGAATGCTGACATCGTGTGGTGCCCTTTAGGGGCTGACACAGGACTCCTGTAGCTTGGAAAAATAGCCCAGAGAATTGGTAAGCCTTTGCAGTTGCAGATGGCAATGAGAAATTGAGCAAGTCTGGAATTACTCACCACAACCACATGCTACTGAAAGCTAGTGTGGTGGTTGGGAGAAGGGTGGGACAAGAATTCGATTTGCTTTGGGAAACAGTGATTTTATGCACTTGTATGCATATGGAAGGATGCAGTGCAGTTGGGCACAACAGCAGAGGTACTGTTGACAGACCAGTTTCTCGTCTTAACAGAGGTGAAAGTCAGTGCTATGGAAATAGTGATGCAATACCAGACTGCAGTTATTAAATGGTGCATGGAAAGCGTCTTTCCAAAGCAAATCAAGTGGTAGTGATTCCCTCTTTCAGAACCTCTTGTGTTCTGCTTACAGATGTCACTGGTTTTAACAGGAGCATTTCATGTAAAGCAAAGCAATTTAGCAAGCGAAGGAGCAGTTGACAGCGTTGTTGTAGAATCTGTGTAGTCCCTTAGGCTTGTCTTCTGCTTAGGCTGTGTGAATAAAAGGGCACCCAAAGCTGTGCTGAACCTTTCTGCCATGTATTAGAGTACCTTCCTGCCATCGTCGCTGTGGGGTTATAGCTGGGTGCTAGCAGAGGCAGCAAGAGAATAGACCTCACTTGGGATGGTGAGCTGATAAAAAGCAGAAAGGTGATCGCCTGACTGCCAGCCGGGTTGTTCTTCAACAGCGAGTGGCTGTGAACTGGGTCCGAGAAGTCACTGCCTGTCAAAGAGAGCTCTGCTGTCTTTCTTAGGGTGGGAGAGAAAATTGAACTACTTGAGCCATCTCATGAGGATTTGGTAGGATGCTTGGAGGGTGGAGAAAGCCTCTTAGCAGAAATGTATCTGGTTTTGCCCACTACACGCTAATCTTAGTAGTGCCTTGTCTCTGCACCCCCTTTCTGTTACCTATGTTCGCCCCATGCAACTGGAAATCTGTTGGAGAGAGACCAGAAGGTTGGTTGTGTTGCAGCTCATTCCTGCTTTTTTGATGCACTAGAATCCTGAAACAGGAAGGGTCCTCAGGGCTGTAATAGCAGGCTCTGGGAGTTTAAAGTGGAGTTTAAACCATTTAAACCTTTTTGTTGCTTGAGCTGGGCTAGAAAAGAGCATACGAAATACAGTGACCCACAGGATGAACAGATGAATTTCTCCTGCTGATCTTTCTTTGCTTTGGGTGTACAAGCCAATTGCTTGTAAATTGCTGAATTTGACTTCAGTTTCAGTATCAACTCTGTGTACTTGAATAGCACAAACTTGTCACTCTTTCTCTTCTTAGATCAAGGCTGATTCTGCAAAAGTGGATGCTTTCAGAGCCTCTCTTTCTAAACTGGGAGATGTTTATGTCAATGATGCTTTTGGAACTGCCCACCGAGCTCACAGGTATGTATCCGTTTTCCATCCACAGGCAGAGCTGCAGAATGATGCCTGCTGTGGAAACACAGCTTTGCCTCCAGTTAAAATTAAATTTTTGGGCTTATCCCATTATTGTTCTGCTGTGTTTGTTGGAACCAATGTTGGAAAGTAAACTCATACAGCTGCTGTATCAAACTAGGAAAAGAAGAACCCCATGTTTGTTTTCATGCAGGTAGGAGCTACTCTCATTGCTGCAGCTGTCTGAAGGGTTGGCTTTATGTTGCTGTGAGGCACAGGGATGTTCGGACCTGTGCTGATAACATTTTTTGTTTCCTCACTCTTATCCTTATTCTACAGCTCCATGGTAGGTGTCAGTCTTCCTCAGAAGGCTGCTGGCTTCCTGATGAAGAAAGAACTGGACTATTTTGCTAAGGCCCTCGAGAGTCCAGAGAGACCCTTCTTGGCAATTCTTGGAGGGTAAGACTCGAGAACGTATCAACTCCTTATTTCTCTTTAACACCTCTGTAATAAATGAAGAGTTCTTTTGGCTTGGTTCAAACAAGTGCTTTCCTTTGAACTGTACCTACAATTCAGATTTGTAGCTAATTGCTGAGATCTCTGTAAGACGTGGATTAGATGGGTGGTAGCTTGTCCTGTCCTGTGATGATCTCGGGGTCTGCTCATCATATCTTACGACCTCTTACATCCCCCAGATTGAGACAGTCCACAGCAGTTTGCTGTACAGTTGACCCAGAAGAGCTGATACACAGGCTGGCCCTGAAACCTTGTCAGTGACCTTTCCTCCATGGTTCAGAGTACAAGCATCCTGCAAGCTCAGCACTGTGTAAGGTGACACGGTCTGTCATCATGCAGTGGTGACCTACTGTAGCTGGCTGGGCCTCTGCTCTTTAGCAGCAGCTAGTGTACAAAGAGAACCGAAGGTACAAACCTGAATGACTGCTTGTGTGTAGAAGTAACTTCCCATTGCTGCCAATTTTTGTGATATGCATAACCAGTTCAGCACAGCACTTTTCATAAAAGTGTTTCAGTTTGTCAGGTGAATTAAAATACTTTGAACAGTAACACAAAGCTTGGACACCGCAACGTCCCCGTGATGATAAAAAGTATGTGGCTCGTTCCTGCTCTTTGCATCCATAAACATGCTGTGTAAGAAGTAGTATTCAGTCCTCATTTTAAACTTTTTCTGTGATCTTGATTATAATGAGCAATGCTTTCTTTTTATGGGTACCCTTCCAAGATTTAGAGCTGCAGGTGACCCTCACTTGCAAGCTGTGTGTGTTTCAGCTGCAGGTTTACTACTGCTTATATATAACAAAACTGGACCAAAAATACGAACTGAGAACAATTGTACTAACAAGTAAGGTGGAAATGAAATGTTTTGGCAAAGAAAGACCATGTGCAGGAAAGTAATTTCAGTGCCAGGAGCAGGATGAGCACAAAGAACAAACAAAAATCTAATTCGCCCTCACATCTCTTTTGTCTGGAGATGCGCCCTGCAGAGTTTTGCTGTGGCTCTGTCCATTCCATCATCACCTCTTCACCTGTTCAGTCCTTATAGTGTGGCAGCATTAGTGACTTCGCTGCTTAAACTGGTGTTGGTGGCTGGTTCACACCGCAGCTCTCTACAGTCTCTAAGGTTGGGATTGTAGAGGCAATACCTATTTCTTATGATTAGGTCTGAAAGCATTTTATTAATGAAATCCGTATCATTATCACTGTTTTAGAGAAGGGGTAACTAAAGCAAGAAAAGGAGAGTCTTGTCTAATGTCATCGAGTAGGGCATAGCCAAAGGACTATCATGCAAGTGTCTTGAGTGCCAGCCTAAGCTTAACAGAGGGTAATTTCCTAGGGTCTTTCTGAAGTTTTCTTTTAGGTAACAACGACACATGGCATTAAAGAGGGGAGGTAAAAGATTTGTCTGTTTACTGCTGCCTCCTGCCATTCCCATGTAAAGTAGTTTTGGCGTTGTTATTCCATTATCATTTGTATCTTGTGCTAAAAGCAGTCATCTGCTTTTGGGCAGGGTGGTTCTGTATCGCAGATTGTCCTAGTAGTTTGAAGCTGTGCTGTGAGTGTGACGGGGTGCCAGAGCTGGACTGGTTCCAGGAGCTGGGCATATGGTTGCTGGTCCGGTGGATCTGGGGTTGGACAGCAGTTGTGAATGGCAGTGCTCTGATCTCTGCTCTGCGTTGCTGGACAGGGGAAATCGGGCTCTAAAGTGCCAAATAGATTTGCTATTTAAATAGCAGAAAAACGGAGGGCTAAGTAATGCTCTTGTAAGTTGCTGTTTAATGCTGGCCTGCTGAGTTGCCAAATTGCCTTTCCACCCACTCCCCATACCTTCTTTGTTGGATCATTCTCTTAGAATGTCCTTGAGATATCACAGAATTGCCATCACTGAATAGCATTGAGTAATTCTGCTTTGAACTTTTATCCAAGAAGTCTTTGGTGAGGCTTCGTGCTGTCTTAGTTAAAAATAGAATAAGGTCTGTCAGGAGTTTTGGGCAGTGTCCATGCTATTCATTCTCTTTCCTTCTCTCTTTTCCCAGAGCTAAAGTTCAGGATAAGATCCAGCTGATCAATAACATGTTGGATAAGGTCAATGAGATGATCATTGGTGGTGGAATGGCATTCACCTTTCTCAAAGTGATCAACAACATGCAGGTATGAAAAGAGCAATTCGGGATCTGCTGCTAGTAACAGATAGGGTCAGATGTGCCATTATATGCTGGTGTTGAGAGCTGGCTCTGTCAACTCTGCAAGAGTAGGGAGCACCCAGAAGGCACTTGACAACCAGTTTGCAAAAATTGGATTGCTGTGTATGTCTTAGTGCTCTAAGAAAACTGCCCAGAATTGCTGTCTGGACGGTATGGCTTAACTGCTGTTTTCTCTTCTGTAATGACCAGTAGCTAAACAAACGCTTCTTTTATTTTTCCCAAATAATTTTTGTAGATTGGCAACTCTCTGTTTGATGAAGAGGGATCAAAAATTGTCAAGGACCTGATGGCCAAGGCAGAGAAGAATGGTGTGAAGATTACTCTGCCTGTTGACTTCATCACTGCAGACAAATTCGATGAGCATGCGCAGACTGGGGAAGCCACAGTGGCTTCAGGCATTCCTGCTGGCTGGATGGTAGGTTTTAATGGGCAAGAGACTAGAGAAAGTAACAGAGAGCAGTGGGATGGAAAAGACACCTCTTTTAATTCCTTTAAGATTACTTGTGATCCTTTGCAAACATTTCTGAAACATTTTCTAGCTATGTGGAGTATTTTGGTTTAATAAAATGAAAGCCCTGTGGTTTGTCCTGATTTTTTAAGTCTAAAGTAGCTTTTGCGAGATTTGGATTAAAACAGCAAAATACCTTTAAAACCTGCAGATCTGAATGTAGTAGAAATCCCTTTTATTTGACTGGAATTTAATTAACGTTGACAAAAGTTTCTAACCAGGGCTTCATGCATCTGACATTGATTTAAAAATGATTTACTCATACTAGGAATACAAATACCACATGAGACTGTGCCCTGCAGCAGCTGCTGGCAAGTCTCTGTTCCTTAGCGTTCAGTGCCTACAGAGAAACTCTTGCTTCGTGTCCAGTCTGCTATTTCTAAATCGGCAGCAAGTCTGATGCCCTGAAAACAGCAGCATCAGGCCCTCCAAGGCCCAAGGCTGGGCTGCTTACTTGAGACTTAGCAAGTGTTTGATGCCCTGGGGTGAATGGGAGGGATATTAACTTGGGTGGTTAATGAAGGGCGGGGTGGGGGGGGAGCTTTTGAGGATCCCAGCAATAAGGCATTGGTGATTAGAGCTGAGGGTTGGCAGTAGGTAAATCTCTGAATTCTCTTGCTTGATTTAGGGCTTGGACTGCGGCCCTGAGAGTGTTAAGAAGTTTGTCGAAGTTGTGGGGAGGGCCAAGCAAATAGTGTGGAATGGTCCAGTTGGTGTCTTTGAGTGGGACAAGTTTTCCAAGGGAACCAAAGCCTTGATGGACAAAGTGGTGGAAGTAACTGGAAAGGGCTGCATCACCATTATTGGTAAGTAAGTTGTGTTTGTTCTTGTCTTTCTAAACACAGCAAAGAAGTTTCTGCCTGCTAGCACCACATCAAAAGTAGTTGTTAAATTGTTTTTCTTTTGTACTGTGTTCAGCTTGCAGACACGACTTTAAAAACTGCTGTAGGTACTAATGCTGAGGATTTGGGAGCAGGACCAGCCTGTAGCAAGGCTATGTCCCTTAAGCTGAACAAAGTCTGATTTTCTTCTGTTTCTCATTGATATGCATATATATATATGTATTAAAAAAAAAAAAAATTCTGGTACTGCAGGTGGTGGAGATACAGCTACTTGCTGTGCAAAGTGGAACACTGAAGATAAAGTTAGCCACGTCAGCACTGGAGGTGGCGCCAGCCTGGAACTGCTAGAGGGTAACTGTTCTTTTCTCGTAACTTGTTTGAGCAACGCAGGCAGTTCTGGGTGCTCTACCTTTGAGCAAACCAGGAAAGTACATCAACAGAGTGAATGTCTTTCTGTTTCACTAAGTGGAGTTGCATGTAGCTTTTGAGCAATGAGAGCAATCGAGCAATGAGATCCTTGTAGCTCTTTTTTAGTCCTCCTAGAGGAACAGGAAGGAAAATGGAGAACACTTGCAAACAGCATCAACTGCCACTCCCAGACAGCAAAAAAGCTGGAACAGAAAATAAAATAGCCTTGAGAGCGGGCTCTTTTTTTATAGATGATTCCCTGAGACATGCTAACCAGACTGTTTATAATGCCCAGTTTTGGTTAGGGAAATCTCATCGAAATAGTCTCGAATTTTGGTTAGAAGTTTCCTTTTGAGAGCATTGTTTGAAATCCCCTGGTTTTGGGGAGCCCTCTAGTGATCACTTAACAAAGCTGCATAAGAACACTTGGAATCCAAAATGGTGAGAATTTACAGGATTCTTCTAATGAGTTACATTGTACTCTAAGTGAGTTTTCATTTCCTCTGGTAATTAGCTGTTTCCCAATATGTGTAAATTATCTAATACTGTTAACTTCTCTGTAGAAGAGAAACTGCAATAAACTGCAGTGCAGCTGTTGGTTTCCAGCAGTTATATGCGAGACAGAGCTTTTGTTTCTGTTGCCTAGGGAATGATGGTAAAGGGAAGGAATGCAGATAGCTAGAAGGAAACTGTGCAACTGATTTATTCACAAGGACAAAGTTGTCTACGTTTTGGCCCAAAATGTGGGTTTATGTGTGTGATCTTTTAAATGTAACGGAAGTCTAGCTAATTAGAAAAGCCTCTGAAGGTTTGAAAAGAGAAAAAAAAAAAGGTGGTTGTGAACAGTGTTAAAATTCAGTACTGTCACACAGCTTGAGTATTCGAAGGTAGGTTTTTGGGGGGGTGGGGGGAAACAGAATGTTCTCCATTATTGAAGTAGGACAAAAAGCTAAGAAGATGCTTTAGGAAACATTGCACGTTAAAAATCTGGGCCCCCATACCCAAGGATGAGCATATTCCTTACTTCCATCCATCGGAATGAGGTGTCTAAATATCTGGACCTGAGTGTTTTAGTCCCAGTAAAAGACTCAAGTCTTGTAGGAGGCTCTGTTTCTTTTTCTTAATTCATTCTTAAAATTTCCACCACACGCTCCAAAACCCTGTTTACGTGCCACTAGAGATTGAAGAAAGTATGCAACAACTCCTTACGTCCAATGAAAAATCTGTTTGCCATCAAGCTTAATGGAAGAATATCTTAGGTGTTTGGATCTGACCCTAGCAGGAACTTGGACAGAGATTTACCATTATTGTTAATTGAGCATTGATGACTGTGGGCCATTAAGAATCTGTCTGCTGACACACCAGTGCTCTGGATACTCACTGCAGCCCTAAAATATATTTACTGTGTGGAACATTAAATGTAATCCATATGCCTTCGTAGCCACAAACATCAACAGGAGTGCGTGTAGAGCCATCTTTAACCTATAGTTTGTTTTTTATATGCATAAATGTTGCAGTTGTAGGCATAAAGCTAAGTATTTTGAGGGTTCTTTTTCCTTGACTTCATTGGAATCTTTTAACTAACAGGTAAGGTTCTTCCTGGTGTGGATGCCTTGAGCAACGCGTAGAGAACAGTGTTATCACCCCAGTTCCTGTTCCTGTGCACAGCCCCTGAGATTCAACACTTCAACGCTTCTATATTTCAACTCTGCGACAGGCAGATCACAGAATGTAAACCGAAACTGGACAGGGTTTGAGGAGAAGACAGCAGAGATATTTTATGACTGCAGTTTACATGATGCGGATTTGTCCACTCTTATCCCACTTGAATTAATGTAGTGCGTTTAAGCTGTTGTCGTGGATTTAGAGTGTATATATTTATATTTTACCTTTTCAAAGAGATTAGTCCCTATTAGACATGTCTGTTTCTCAGAAAGGAGTGCACTGTGTAGCTTCTTCAATGTTCCTAGCAGGCATTTTCATCACTTGACACAGTTCAGAAACAAGAGGGGACTCCAGTTTTTTGGAGCCTGATTGTAATAGCTGCTGAATAAACATATTTAAAATGCTTGTATATGGTCCTTCTTTCAGATTTTTGGAACAGGTTATGTTAAAATACCTTCATCCTAGCATCAGGAGTAATGTTTTTCCTTTTTGCACTAATTATAATATTTGTAAATATCCTTTTATTTTTATCCATGGATCTAAGCACCCAATCATCAACAAAGTTCGCTTTGTTGTTAAGGGAGTTGTTAGAGCTGTGCTGTTACATTAAAACTTCCATACTGTCAAGTAATAAAGTAAGATGGAATTTGAATGTGCAAGAGTAGTAAAAAAAAGTGCAAATTTAAAAATGTAGTTTTCACTGGAGAACCTGCTGTATTGTAGACATCTAATGTATCTAATCTGAATATACTGGAACCTTTGAAGACATGGGTAGAAACTTAAAGAAGATTCTTACCTCCTGCCTGCTTCATATGCAAAGAGAACTGCAGTGCTCCTTTGCTTAGATTATATGATCCTAAAAGCACTAAAACTAGCATAGCAAAATGCACAGTTTGGACAATCAGGCTTGTGTTTGCAGAAGTATTGCCAGTGGAGGACCACCACCGTGTTGCAACATGTGAAGTCAGGCTTGCTCCTGTGCTCGCTGTGGGATCCAAATGCAAGCACAGGGTGGCTCTATACCAAACCCAGGGCTGTGCCAAACTCGGATTGGTTTTAAGTCAGCCAAAAGTTTGTTTGGATTAAGTTAGCAGTCATGGCTGTACTGACAAGAACTGTTGAGAGGATGCGGTCTAGCTGAACTGCCTGGGTATCTTCCTAATGGATCAGAGAACAGAAACTTGTGTAAAGCAGTGACTGCCTGCTCCTATGCCTAGTGAATTCCCAGCATTATTGTTAGGGTGCCATCCTGGGTGTTTTGTGGGCCCTGAGCTGAATAAAGCAGCCAGGATGAACCAGGGAGAGAATTTTTGAGGTAAGCAGAAGCATACTCTGTGCTGTGGCTTAATAAGTTAATTGGTGTGCATGTACGCAGTATTACCAAGACAAAATGAAGGTATGTGCTATAAACAGACATGGTCTACTTGCCAAATTTTGCTTGGTCACAATGGGATGCGAGTTAAAACCCATTAAAGCTAAAGTGCTTGTAAAGTTGTGTATGAAATTAATACATTTTAAACTTAGAAGTGACCCTTGCAAAGAAACTAGAAATAATGCAAATGTGTCTGCAGCACTGTGGTTTCCTCCTCCCCTCCTTTGTAAATCTCCCAAGCATTGTCTGATTACGCATGAATGATGCAGATTTTTGCTAGGATTGCTTTCTAGCTGTTACTCATGTTTTCCAGGCAGGGGTGCAGACCTCCGACAGCTGCAGTAATGAGGCAAAGAAAAGAGTGAGCTTGTCGGCCACAAAAAGACTATGGATTTTGGAAATCCAGTACTACAAAAACAAACATTCCACCATGTTTTATAACAGACCATTCTTGTCTGGCTCTGGCAAACAAGGCCTCGTGACAGCACAGCCCATTTTAGTGTCACTCTTCTACCCCTGTGTTGCTGGATTCCCATGGAGCAAAACCAAGACTTTCCCTCCGTAGCTCCTTTCTTGGTGTTTACAGTGAAAGGTCGGTCGGTGTGTGGCCGCTACCTCGCTTCTCCCTCCCTGCCCCCCCTTCATCAAAAGCAACGAAACAAAGCTGTCTGTAATCAAATATGGCAAGGAGCTGTGATGCTCCATGAACACAGATGTCTGCACTTAAAAGCATTTTTGCACCTGACTTTGGATGTTTGCTACTCAAATCTTTAAAATGGTTTTTGTTGTTGTTTCTGTGTTTCTTATTTTAACTACTGCAACTTTCAGGTCCATGTGCTCAGAACATACCAAACCTTGTACAGCAAGACCTGACAGATGCTTAGTTTACAGGTTTTAAAGCAAAGGGGATGAAACATGCGAACATGAGACTGCAGGAGCTGTACACTTGATAACCAGCAGCTGATTAATGACAATTTCCAGATATTTAAACTTTGCCTATTAAATTTTTTTTTAGCAACTGGCTATTCCAGTGATAAAATATTTTTGAGGCATCTAGAGGTGCTGCTGTCACTACAGCTTACAACCTTTGGAGTCACATTTCTTTCTAGATTATTTTCGTTTAAGTTTTGAAAGAATTCTTCTAGATGCATCTTCAACAGTTCTGCTTTTATGTGTTCCTTGCTTTTGTTGAGAGTGGATTTGGGGCAACATGTTGCTGGTTAGAAATATTGTGGAAGAGAGGTTAGAAGATGAAGCAGTTGCAGAAAACTGCCAATGTGAGGGTAGTAGATTTAGCACGTAAGTGGACTGAATAAACCAGATGAAATAAAAAATGTGAAGAACAGGCCTCGTGGCTGAGATCATAGAAAAATTGTCATGTGAAAGACTAAATTTGCAGTCAGGAAAGTGAAATAAGCTCTCGGTCAGAAACACATGGGCTTTCTTACAGGTGTCTCCCTGTATAATTTACAATCTACTGTAAATGGCAGGAGGTAGAGAAAGTATTTCCACATAGTAAAAAGTGTCATTGATGGCACTTGATAAAGTTACTCGGTAATGAAAACTGCTGTCACAGGTAGCATTGGTGACATAAGGCCACAGGCAGGGACATCAGCCCTGATTTGGCAGAGGGGGGTCAGAACATCTTTAATACTTGTAGAGCTGGCTGGCCAGGAGGCCAGCTGTGGCAAACGTACCCTTGTAACCGCTAAAATGTCAAAATTTTGCACTCCAGCTCTGCCTTTCCAAGGAGGGGGGCCTCCAGTGGGCAGCAGCCATTTTGTGAGCCAAGCCACCCCATGGGGCAGACGTCCCACTCACTTGGAGGTAAGGATGATCATCTCCGTCCTTTCCCCTCCTCCCTCCATGCGTTCCCCTGGACACCTGGCTCCTTCGTGTACCTCCCAGCCTGGACAGTGCTTTGAGAAGAACTTTAGCACTTTTAGCCCCCAGGTGCCTGCTGGCGAGGAGCTGCCACCACAGGGGACCCGCCTGGGCCTCCTTTCCCTCCACCCGCCAAGACGCTGCAACCTGAGGGAGCCTGCGGAGGCAGCTCCCTCCCGCCCGGGGCCGCGTCCCCTCAGCTCGGGGCGAGGCGGGGCGGGCCGTGAGGCGGCGGCGGGCGGACTACACCTCCCGACAGCCTCCGCAGGGCCCGGCCCAGCGGGGGACGCCGGGTGCCGTAGTTGCAGCCGCCTGGTGAAAGTTAATAACTGAACCTGGGGAAGGCGCCTCCCAGAGCTCCGCGGCGCCTCTCGTTGCCATGCCGGCTTTGTCACCTCGGCGGGGAGAGCAGCAGGATGGATGAGCGGGCGGCCGCTGGGGCAGGCGCCCGCTGGGTAAGGAGCGGGAGGGGAGGGGAGGGGAGAGGAGGTTC
>VXAL01008552.1:777056-788089 GCA_013399475.1 Chauna torquata | reverse complement strand
CTAACGGCCGCGGGGCGGCGGCGGCCCCGGCCCTTCCCTCGGCGCCCCGCTCCTGCCCGCGACCCCGCGCCCAGCGTGAGGGAAACGCCGGCCCCCGCCTCGCAGCCCCGGCAGGCTCCCCTGGCTCTCCGCTGCCCTAACCGAGACCTCACCCCCGGGGAGCGGGGCAGAGCTGAGGCTCAGCCCGAGGCCCCCCGGCGCCGAGCCTGCTGCCCCGGGGGTCGCTGCAGGTTCCCCCCCGGGGGTGTCAGGGAAAGGTCTCTTCGTGGTGGGAGCGGCGGGGAGAGGAGAAGGCTGTGAGGGTTTGCTGCAAGCATCTGCTGCGGGGACCTCCCTGAGGACAGAGGAGTCCATGAGGAGAAGAGCAGAGCTGTCCTTGCCCTTCCCAGGTCCATTTACAAGTCCATGTAATGCCAGGGGACGTTCTGCTACCCGCAGTCCCACAGGAGAGGTCCATGGCCTCTGTTGCAGTGGTGAGGGATGGTGCCTGCCCGGCCCTCCTCACCCCTCTGGAGCCCTGTTCCTGCTGACCCCCAGCACCCGCAGCAGCTGATCCACTTCTGCCCGAACCCCGAATTAAGCAGAAGTGACTCTAAATCCTCCTGCTCTGATCTTCTGTGAGAAGAAAATGGCAGTGTGTGGGTGATAATCCCAGAAGTGCTGAAAGCTCTGGTTTTGTGTCCTTGCCCGTTAGAGAGTGGGGGTCCCACCAGCCCCTTGAGGTCTGGGTGTAGCCGCCACTGCTGCTGCTTCAAGCTGTGCCCTCAGGTAGAAAGATTATGCCTTTTGTTAGCAGACTGATTCAGGTAGGCCTATAATTATTCACTATGAGACTTACCATATGGCTGAAGCAGAACCACAATCCCATCTGTCTCAGTTCCAGGATATCTTTTTGAGAAAGGTGAGGGCTGGAAGGCTGAATCTTTAGTCACACGGGAACGTGGTGGGTGACCTTAAACATTCACTGCTTTTGATTGATGCTGTAAATAGCCAAAAACCAACTGAATCACCAGCATATGGTAGGACAGCCCAGCATTTCCATAGCACAGGCTCCTGGTGGGCTGTTCTCACTTTTCACAACATTCAGGCCTAGGCTCCGGCCCTTGGGTGGAATCCCCCATCGTGAGAAGCATAAAGAAGATCCCCATTTGATTTTCAGGTTAAAAGTTTCTGTGTGTCACCTCTAATAAATGATCCTCAATTCAGCCCTAATGTAATAGAAAATAGCAAATTGCATTTTAATTCACTCCTCATTTTTTATTCCACTTTTTAATAATAATTTTTCATTAAGCATCTAATCCTGTCCTAGCACCTCTAATCAGTAAGGCTCAAAGTGCTTTACAAAAGAAGTAAAAATATAATTTAAAAATATAATTATTCCAATTATCCTCATTAAGGCTGATATCCTTAGGTTTTGGGCAGCTTCTACAGATAATATAGGTCATAAATAACTAAGAATACAATCTAATTAAAAGAAATCCCCAGTTGTAACCAAAGGGCCACACTGAAGAAGCCAGTCTTCAAAGGCATGGCCTTGTAACCTGATCTCCCTGATTAGAACAGTATCCCATTAACCTGCGAATCTTCACTCTCTCAACCTGTCTGCCCCAGCAGCAGGTACTTCCAGGTGCCTGTGCAGGACCCCAGAGAGGGAGAGGGTCAGGCTGTTTGTGACAAAAAGCATTCTTGAAGCTCCTTATCACTTGAATAAAGGTCTGGTATTTAGAGGGTTACCAAAACCTACACTCTGAACTGAGCAAAGTTAGGCATGGAACTAACTAGTTTTTTTTTTTAGTGGAAGAGAAATAGCTACTGGAAATTAGAAACATTGCTCAAACTGGATTCTGGAAGATACAAAGAAGGATGTGTCCTGGGTCAGGTTCATACATGACCTAAATAGAATTCTGACCCCAAAACTCACTCTGAACACCAACTTCATCAAAGTTGGATGTGAACTTTCATGTCTTGGAGTTTAGGCTCTGGATTGCTCATGCTGAACTGGATCTATATATTCTAACACCTGCTTGTCCTCACGGGAAGCTGACTATCTCAGGACTGCTGTTTATCTACAGTAATTCATCAGCAGGGCTACATGGATGAAATCCTTGTTCTCATTCCAAATACCTGCTGTCACATATTAGTTATTCTGTGGGAATGTTTGTGCTCTGATTTGTGGTTACGCAGTGTTCAGTGATGACCTAATTGCAACGTTCTCATTAGCCAGAGAAATTTCTGAGTTTGGCTTTATAGTTCACCTTCTCGGTAAGTCAGTGCTCCATAATACTGCGTACCATCAGTGCTGTCACTTTAGCCCAATGTTTTATGTGGGATCATAAGGCTGATGAATGCATTTTGAAATGCGTGTATCTATAACAGCTTCTCACACTGTACCATTGTAATGTGTAACTTGGTTCAGAGCAAGCATAGATCATCTTGTAGGTGAAAATGGCTGAATCTGATGAGCTACGGCAGCTTTCTTACCACTAAAGAAACTGCACCTGTGTTAGTTTGGTGTTGGGTAATTTCCTTGAAAGTTGGCAATACACAAGCAGCTACAAACAAACCTGAAAAAGGCTGGGCTCCCTTTCTGACCCTCTCATGAAGAGGCTTAATCTTGGCCGGGGGTTGTCAGTGTAATTTTCAAATGTACTTCAAAGGGATGCTGATTGCAAGTTACATTAAAATGAGTCCCTGAGACCCTTAGGGTCTTGCAGAGGCCTGATTTTGATCTATCTGTGCACTGATTTCTTCATTTGTAAAACGCAAATGTATTGTCTTAAGCTGTAGTTGTTTTATATGCTGGGGCATTTGAACAGTAAGGCATGCCTGGAGCTCGGAGACAAGCTGGTGGTACTGGAAAAGTACTGCAAATGGCGGGAGGGAGCCTGTAGCAGGGAGTGCAGACACTTTGAGCTGCAGAAAGAGGGAGGGTGAGAAGAGAAGAAAAAGGGAAGGGCCAAAGGAAGGAAAAATATAAAAGAAAAAACAGCGTATGGGGCAGATGGCTTACAGAAAAGCGTGGAAGAGCAGGTCTAGAAGGACATGGGAAGAAAACTAAAATACCGCAGTTATAGGTGCCAGTCGGTGTGGTGTGGACAAGGCTTTGCAGCTGCATGTGATAATGTTCTTAGGGAAACGTGGTGCCACTTACGGGAGGGAGGAGGGATGAGGATTCCTGGAAAAGTGCATATACACACAAAGAAGCCTTTGGTTTCTTCCCTTGCACATTTGTAGAGAGCTCACGTCTTTCCCTTACCCCAGGAGACATTCCCATTTCCTTTCATTTACCAGTGTTTGGAAGGCGGAAGGAGATGAGGCACTGTTGGGTTCCCTTATTAACTTAATCTGTGGGAAGCCCTACATAAATCATTGAATTTCCTAGTCTTGATAGAACGAGATATTTGTACAGTGAAGTCAAACAGAAGATCGAGGTTCCTGCACAGGGAGGCTTTGACACTGTTCCAGTCCTGTGCCTGTGACTCTTACGCGTGCATTTCTTTGAAGTCTGAAGCTTAGGAGTCTGCATTAATGATCAAGGGACAGAGCTGAATACAGAATTTGAGTGGTACGAAGGTAGAGGTGTGGGTATGAATGTGGGAAGAGAATATTTAAGAGTAGTCTGGCATGAATAGTTAATAGTAATATTAAAAAAGTCAGCGTTTTAATTTCCTACACTTACTCAAGTTCTCAAGGCTTTTAGCATCTTCTCATTTCATGGAGATCAGTGATATCCTGCTGGGTCCTGCCATGTCCAAAATACTAACTTCCTTAACAAGTAGAAAACTGAAGGTTTGAAACCTTTTGCCGTTTTGTATGATGGGAAACTTACTCTGATCCCTTAGGCAGGAATCTCTGTTCCTTACGCAGTGTTTTCGAGCACTGTGCTTGGCATTTGGCTGTTGATCTGTCCCACTCTGCCAAGTGTCAGTGATCCCTGAATGCTTAAAAAGTTCCTTAGGACTCTCAGCAGATGTGAAGCACTTCTGAAGTTGAGACTTGTCAGGAACAGAATGCATTAGAACAATAATTTCTGACTTTGACTTACGACTATGTTAAAACTTAACTATTTTTACCACTGTGTTTGTTCTTGTTAGGGCTCTCAGCTGTTTCTCTAATTCAGGAGCTCTTCGTCCTATTTTTTACTTCATAAAGTAAAATAGTCAAAGGAAAATGCGGCACGTCTTGCTACACTTAGTATTCAGATATCTGCTGACTGAAACAGTGAAATAGACCCTTGGTTTCAATCTCTGACCCACTGTTTTTACTGCTTTTTCCAGAACTCCACCCTGCTTGCTGCTTTTTCTTAATTGAGCAGCAAATCAATTCCCCCATAAGGATTACTTGAATTGAGCTTTCTTGGAGAGCCCAAGGACAGATTTTCAGGCTAGATTTTCAATACTCATCTGATACGTAGGGACCTTTTCAAGCAGATCCCAAGGCAGTATTTATGTCCTACGGGACACGGAGCTGCTCCCGAAGCACTGGCCCCAGGGGATCTGCGCGCTTGCTCTGGATGTCCTCCAGGTGATGGACGGGTGCAGACCTACCGTGGGTTCGGGAGCACTGGGCGCTCGCTGGGCCCCTCGCGCTCCCACGTCGCTTAGCTGAGCCGTGGCTGCGGACGGGTTCGCGCCTCTCTAGGCGTGAGTGACTGGGACCCCTTTCGCCACCCCGGGGTCAGCATCCCAAGTACTTTGAAGCCGTGCTTATTAACGAGCTCCTGAGTGCCTTGCAGGCACTGAAAGGGAGGGATGGCAGCCCCGGCCCAAGCAGGGCAGCTCAAAGCTTGGCAGCCGCTCTCCAGAAATGGCTTTACTCTGACTCACATTGACAGGGCTGCATTATAAAGCCTCATGTATTCTTTTTTATACATCGGATTTCTTTATGTGGGTATTTAATACCATAGTGTAAATAAATAGTTACGAAGGTGTTTGAGGCCTTTGGATCAGATATGTGTCATAAAGCTCTGACCCAAAGCCCACTGTCGCCCAGCAGAAAACCTCATCTCTGACATTGCTCTCCCCCCTTGCCCCCAGGGAATTAAAAATACAAATTATTTTAAGCAGTTCAACGTGTACTGAGCCTTAGTTCGTTAGCTAGAGTATAAAGTCTTTCCACAGCAATGTTCAAAACTAAAGAACAAAAAGCTACCTTGAAAAATAGCCATTGGGAAGCAGACCAGCAAAAGGCAAGAAACTTGAGCCCTTTGCTAATGAATACTCTGTCCTTAACTCACATTGTCTCTTTTGTTTCCCACACTTTCATGAGCTGCACATGGATTGAATTTGCCAGTCTTTAACCCCTCGCTGATGCCTGATCTGTGCATAGTTTGGAAACTGGGACAGCTGTCACTTGAGTACTTGGCTTTGTTTTTATTTTATTTTCTTTTGCTACCGATCTGTTTGCCCCTGTGCAGCCTGTGGCATGGGTGCAGTGAAGTAATCCACCGGGATGAGGACAAGGCTTCGGTGCGCACTGGGGAGAGGGAGCCGAAGCTTTGGCAGCTTCCTGGCAAAGGGTGTAACAGAGACTGCTCAGAGCAGGTTGGCTTTGATTAAAGCCTAGTAGCATTTCCACTGTGACTGCCATAGGGGAAGATGGTGGTGCTATACGAGGACGTTTTTAAGAAGAGCTGTTTTTCTTGGCATAGCTCTAAAACTGATGGAAAGTCAGAGTGGAGCCAAGGGATTTGGCATCATGGGAACTTCTCACACTAGCTCGTCTCTGTGCTAGAGCACAGCAGAAGTGCTTTCTGCAGAGCGAAGCATTAAACATCAGATGTTTATTTGCAACAGTGAAATTTATTCCAGTGAATGATGAGTGCCTGTAGTAAATATACTTCTTAGTAATGACTGTATTGTTTCCAAAAACATAACTAGCTCTCAGTTGCTCTTTGCTAAATTGATAGGGATCTAATTAATCATTCTTTTAAAACAAAAATGGCATTTTGCATCAAAAAACATAATGCATTTTCTTTCCTCGTTTTTCCTCTAGATAACTACTGAACAAAGATCACCAGCAGAGAGTGCTGGTGCTCTTCCAGAATCTGGCAGCAGCTTCTGAAATAGATTGTAAAATCAACTCATTTTGTTCCATAATTCTATTTTTAGGTTTTCTTTTTTTTTTTTAAATAAAATGTTAATCAACTATCTGTTACTTAATATCTTGCTGCCTCTAACGATCAATCTTTTTGTAGCTCACTACAGGAGGAAAACAGCTTTTAGGAGAACAACTATATGTACAGAAAAACTATAATTTCCACTTTTTGAAACAATTATTTAACAGAATTTCATCTCTCTTGTTCTAATGCATTTGCCCTTTTTTATATACATAACATTATCTCTCATTTCTCCTCTTTAATTTCACGTTCAAAGTAATCTGTTTACTATTCAGTACAGCTTCTGTCTAGTGGGAGACAGGAGCAGGTGGCTCCGCTCCTACAATTAGTAGAGCTCTAGCATCGGTATGGTGCTCACTGTATCACTGAGACCATTTTTTGACCTGCCAAGGCAGTGGGAGATTGCTTTTGGTTGGGCCTCTTCCATTTCTCAGTCTGATTCTGACATCAATATCAAAAGAGTTGCAAAAGCTTTAAACCAAAAAGGAACTACCTCCCTTCCCTGTCCCCCATGGTGTCTATCAATATATTGGCACCACTGTTAGTCCTGAAGACGTGAAAGTGGTTAGGCTTTTTGGTGTTAAATCAGATGTTTTTCCCCTCATAATCTCATATCAGGATTATTAAATCTGGTGTTGCTGCAGGATCTGCCATAATCTCACTCTCATGTGATTTCATACATTGTTTAGTCATCAAGAGCAAACAAAGACTGTTGAAGTGCAGGGCCTCTGTATCTTACTCTTGCACTTCACTCTGATCCAAATCCATTGGAAGTTTAGGGAATCTCTTAATTCATTTCAGCAGGATTTGACAAGAGATCTCTCTGGAAAAAAAAAAAAGAGGCATGAGAGGCAAGAGTGCAGAGGGACAAGGGAGACGATCAACTTTCATACATCAAGGATCTTAACATACAATAGACATCAGTTAAAGGCTTACAGGACCTTCTGTGGGACAACAAGTGTCTTGTAAGGAAATCTCTGCGGCCAAACTAACCCTGCTGTCCTTATTTTGCCAAAGCTGCATTTAAGTCTAGGGGACTGGGCTGTGAATGCATTTAGAACAAAGCTGAAACATTTCATTTGTTTTTTATGTGGTGGGCAGTTGTTTACCACTCTTCTAGTTATACCACCTGCTTCCGAAATGCCCCATAAAAAGGGGGCAAGGTTCACCAGTTAGAATAATTCTCTTTACAGGTGGTACCTGATCAATCAACTCACGGGTGACACATCACTGCTGACCTCTCTACTGCGTCTCTCTGCAGTAAGCTGTCCCTTTTCTCCCCCTTCCTGTGCAGGCCCTTTCTTTACCCAAGGAACCATGCTGAACTTGAGTTACACTCCATTAGAGGTACCGTCCAGACTGACATAATTTAAAAATCTTCACACGCAGCTGCATGAAAAACCCTAGATGAGCAGGAGCCACGTTATGGTGTAAAGTTCAATAGAGACATGAAATTGTCCACGAAAAGCCTCTGTAGCAGTTACTTCCCTTCCACATCACAGTTTCATTATATAGAATTGGTAGAACAATAAACTTCTGCAGAAGGACATAGTAAGTGCTTACAGAAGGACGGAGGAGTAGATAGTGAATAACTATTCCTGCTCTTGTGTTTTGAAAAGTAGAATTTTTCTAGCAATTCCCAAAATGTTGCTTTATGGTGGTAATTTCTAGTGTTGTTGGTGTATGAATACCTGTCATTACCATCTGTTGGTGAATGAGACCTGGTTTTGCATATAATTCATGCTTCAATCTCATCTCTGTCAGACTGATTTACTTTTTCCTCTTCAGAAAACATAGCTGGTCTCCAGCTGTACCCAATGGCAGGACCTGAGGGAGCCTGTCAGGGTTAGTTACAGCTCGGGCCTGGATACAGCAGCAACGTCAGATCCTCTAAACACGACTTAAAACTGGCCGTGCCCACCCTGGAGGTGGTTAAATGGCAGCCGACACTGCGATGCTGCAGCGGGGCTGTAGGCTCGGGGTCACCGTGTGTGGGCGGCGAGGCGGGTCCCGTGGCCTGTGACCCTCAAACAACTCTCCGCATCTGGGCTGAAGCCAGCCTGACTTTGGGCAAACCGCTTCACCCTCCTCTTCCTCGGTGCCTTCTCCACGCATTTCCTGTGATTCTTGGCGAGGTTTTGGAATCTTCTAATCTTTCTTTAATCTGTATGCCCTAACGTATTTGTTCATTTACCTCCTTTTCTTCAGTGAATGTATCTGCCAAACTGACTATTTGACTTCTGTGGCAGGAAAGATAAAGAATCTCCCTTGTCACAATTACCTGTTCTTAGTTCCTGCTCACCTAATATCCTTAACCTCACCTCCTCTCCTGAGCCTTTTTTTACTCTTACGTGCGTTGCTGTTTGTTTACTGTGGGGCCAGTATTTCACTCAGCAGTGTATTTACAGACTAGACAAAGAATTCCCAGCTTTGGTGGTGGTGGGGATGTCCTGTCTGGCCCCAAGAGCTAAATGGCACTTCTGAGCGCTGTTAATGGTTTATTTTTTACATGCCAGAAGCAAAGCTCTGTTAAACTGGCGCAGGATCAGAGATGCACAGAAATTAACTTACACCCCTCTCAGCCGCACTGAATGGATGCAGGACCGAGCGGCGATTCCTCTCTGTACACGAGGGATAATATCAGCAGCTTCCTGAGCCCCAGCTGCTGTGGACAAAGGACGGCAGAGCTACAGCGATGCCTGGAGGGAGGAACTTTAAGATGGAGGAATTTTAAAGAATGCCAAGGACAACCTCTTAAAAAAATTGTAGGTGGAGCAATTCCAGGTCATCCAAACACTTTGTAAGCTCAGGATTTATTTTCCTACTTTGGAATAGTTGCCGTTGTGGCGTTTATCTTTTGTGCTTTTTAACACACCGCCTGTGACCTTTGTACGATTGCATAAATTGGCCCGAGTACGCTGGAACAGTTATTAGGAACCCCTTTCTTATGTTGTTTCCTGAATTCCCACATTGTGGCGTGATGTGTGTATGGAAACTGCTCGCTTCCTCCACTGGCAGCCGTTCAGATAGTCCGTGTGTGCTGGAGCTCCTGAGGGCCGGGCTGGGCGGGGAGCTGGGTGAAGGGAGGATGCAGGGGGAGAATATTTTAAGGGAGAGAATTTGGATTTTGTGCATCTTTGTTCTTTTCCAGTTCCGATAAAGCTGTTATCTCCAATTGTGTGGGTTAAACATGAGCAGCGCTAGCGTTCTGTAGAATAAACAGCAGCAGATGACTAGAGGTTAATGTGCCTCGGGCAAGGCTAGCTGCTTTTCAGTGTCTGAATTAAGCAATATTTTCACTTTCCTGATGACTCTACCTTCTCTCTTTACTCCCCACTCTATTTTCTTGCAGCATGTGGGAGGGAGACAGGATGTGTGATTGAAGCATAGTTTATAACTCTTTAATTCACTGTAGCTGTGTATTTCCCTTACAACTCCACCCCACAGCATCTAGGAAATATGTGCTTCATTAACTTGTTCTTTTTTTTCTTTTTTGCATTTGCAAACTGTAAGGTTATGGGATGTTAATGAATTGTTTACATGTGTTTCTACATTTGTTCCACTGAATTGTTCCAATGCATGAATATCAATTACAGGGGAAAAATAGATGTTTATATGTGCTGCGTTTGGGATTTCTGACGTTTGACTACCTGAAATTTTTTCCAGATTCTACTTTTAAGAGTTGTGAATGTTGGAAAGGAGTCATTTCCTTAGAGCAACTGGAGGGTAGGTGGTTGAATCAGGTTATCTGTTCTCGCATGAAGAGTTCTAACGCACTCAAGTCAGCAGGCCAAGTTCCACCGAGCAAGGATTTGACACGTGGCCAGTTCTGGCATACATAGTTCTTTTGGAAATGGATGTCATCACGAGGCCAAACCTTACCAGACGGGCACTATGTAATGGGCTTAATATTTGCGTGGTCAAGCCTTAGTGTACTCAGCCTGCTGTGGATGCACGGTGACTGCTTCTCTTTCGTTCTTTTGTTCTTTCCTGAAGCTACACCTTAGTGAAAGGGTCCGGGGATGAGCAGAAGCCGCCACCGGGTGCCCGTCCTCCAGCACTCAGACAGCAGTGACCTCAGGGGGAGGATTCAGGTACATTGCATGCAAACGCTGGAGGAAGAGGTGGCGGTGAATTGCGAGAAAGGCAGGGTACCACTGCTTTGTACACAAACACTTCCCTACCGAAGGCCCAGTTTCTTATCTGGGGCCGTGTTTAGACTGGGGATTTGCCCCGATTACAGCGTCAGTCTTGGAGAAGTTAAAAGTTGCTTACACCATCTTGAAACCAGAGCCTGGCCTCTCCAAACGGAGGTTTGTAGCCCTGTGGCAACCTGCGCATTCCTGCTGTTACCGGGTGTTACTGCATCTTCCGAAGCAGGGAGGCCGGACTTGCGCTCCGTGTGTCAACGCAGCGTTTGGGATCCTTTCACTTGCCTTCGCCGGGAGATGGGCCCAAAGGGCACGCGTGCAGGTTCTCCTCCGGAGGCTGTTACATGTTTAAAGCCAAACTATTCCTTAAGCTGAAATTCTGCGGTAGCCGCGTGATTCCAGGCGCGGAAACCTTCAGCGAGCGCCAGCTCTGAGCGTGGTTCCTGCCTTTTATCACGCGGTGAAACGATAAAACACAGCAAAACAGCAAAACCGTGGTTGCGCTCGGGGAGACCGCTGGAGTCTCTTCCTCCTTCCCGCCCCCGTCGGGGCGGCAGAGGTCTGCGGGTGCCCTCCACGAACACAGAGCGAGCCTCGGAAGCGCACGGGACGGCTCTTTTCGTTTTAAAAGAAAACTAAAGAAGAGCTCGGCGCGGAGGGAAGCTCCTTCCGCACCCCCAGCCACCGTCGCTCCTCGCCGTGCTCTCCGGGCGCGGCGGAACGGCCGGGGGGGGCCTCGGGGCCGGCTCCCGGAGGGCGGGGCC
>VXAL01008552.1:683793-776885 GCA_013399475.1 Chauna torquata | reverse complement strand
TCCCTGCCGGCGCCGCCACTGACAGCGCAGCGGCGCCGCGGGCTCTGCGCGTTCGGCCGGCCGGCCCCGCTGCCCTCCCGCTCCGGCCCCGGCTCAGCGCCTCGGATCTCCGCCCGCCCGTCCGCCTCGGTCGCCCGTCGGAAAGCGTGTGTGTTTTTTAATAAAAGACAAAGTCGAGCCGCGCGTCCGGTCCGCAGCACGGCCCCCTTCCTGCGGAGTGCGGTTTATTTCTGCAGTTAAAAAAGTTTGCTCCCTCCCTCCGGTGTTACCGACGCTGAGGATGAAGAAGGATTTGCGAGTGAAAGCGCCTTGAAGTGCAAGATCTTGTGGAGAGAGCTCTGCGGCTCGCCTCTTGAGTCTCGAATTCCAGCCTTTGCCCCTGCTGCATCCACTGTTCTGCCCTTTACTCTCTGGGATAAAATCCCGAACAACAACGACAAAAACCCGAGGAAAAAAATACCTTTGGCAGCAGAGAAACTTTGTGTGACTGACCCAACGAGCTACAAGTGTCCTGTTTCTGAAAAGAAGAAAACCCTTTTGTCTTCAGCAGACCGGTAGGTAAGAGACGTGCTCATGGCACAAGGGACTCGGCGTTCACTCTTGCAGCTGAAACCTGGGAGTCAGACAGGCTCTCTTCTCTGTGAGCTTTTGGCCATCGTTTCTCTCTCCTGTAGAGATTACTCTTCATCTTGCAAAATTGACAGAAAAAATACACTCACCCACCTCACCACCAGCAGGAAATGTTAGCTAAAATTAATAGTTGTGTGCTTGTATGTAATTGGATAGAGTAAAATTCTGTGGAAGTCACTGAAGTGGGTTTGTGTTGGGCTGTGTTTGAAAGCAGCGGTGTTCCTTGCGCCGCTCTTTTCAGAAAATAATCACAGTCATTGTGCTTGTAATCCACGTGTCAAGATTGTCTTTGCTCGTCATGCTTCACAGAGAAGCATGTATGTGCGTTTACGTATGCGTGCATGCAGATGGCTTCCACGATCAGTCGAGAGTTCTTGTTTCACACTGGAGTTTGTTTTACATTGTGCTTTATTCCTTGTGTCACAAGGTGTAGAAGCGTTGAGCCTGTAATTAAGGTGTATACGCGTCTTAACAGATTATCGAACATGGCTGGTAACATGCTTGGCGCTGTACGGAGTGAATGCGAAGATATGTTTTCTTTGGGTTTTGTGTTTTTTTGTTTGTTTGTTTTTTAAGAAAGACTGAAAGGGACATGTGCACATAATAACTGGGTGGAGGCCCAGTCTCTGTGCAGGGAAGCATATTTTGTAGCATACTCCATTCTCTGGGGTCCAAGTGCTGAATGTGCGCTGTTTTACAAGTGATAATACCGCTGCGAAGTTCTGATTTTTTCCTTCTCCTCCAGCTCTCTATCCATACCCACTTCCCCTAGGCCAGAGTTTCATTGCCACCAGGCTTTTGTGCGAAGGAAGGACCTGTGGAATTTCATGTGTCTCATAGCCGGACTCCTCCTTTGCAGGGAGGATTATATTGTTCCCTGTGGAAACGCACAGCATCCCCCAGCGGGAGGATCTGGCCGTTTCTGTAGTGAAACCAGCCTTGACATCGCGCTCTTCCCCTCTGCGTGGGTTTTTCCTGTGGATGATACAGGAAATGCTAAATATCGGGCCGTTGTGGTTCATGTTCCTCTTTCTTTTTTTTCCCCCTTCCTCTCCCCTGGAGGGGTTTCTGTGGGGAAAAAAATGTGGAAAAGGTGTCCTGTTCCCCCTGCGGGAACAGCTGATGGACCCTTGGAGAGCTGAGGACAGCTCAGTCTCCACCAAGGTGTAACAGCCGGCGGGGCAGTTGCAAGGGGCCTGGGGCAGGTTTCCGACCGGGATCTGACGAGAGGACATGACGTAGGTTTTGGCTGCTGTCTCACCGTTTTCTGCTACCCATGACTTTTTCTGGTGACCAGGTAGGTCTCTCTACCAAATGAGGGGTGGGAATGCAAGAACCATCTTCTCAAACTTGTGCTGCGCTGTGCGAGTGATGGCAGCACCACGTTGGTTGTTCATGACTGATACAAAGCTGTGAACCCTACTGCCAAGACCATGACCCTGATAAATGTGCAGGTCAGATTTTCTCCAGGGCTGCCTCAGTGACTGCTCCTCCTAGCACTAGGGTCATGAGCTGACCCTGGAGAAACTTGTCCCCGGTAGGAGTCACAGTTGCAGGTTGATCTGGGGCTCTTGGTCTTCCCTCTCTTCTTCTCCAGGATGTGTATTTGCAACGTGACCTCTGTCCTTAAAACATTCCTGGGAGCCACAAACACAATGCAGAATGATTTGTTTCTGCTCTACTGCTTACTTGAGGAAAGGGGAGGATTTCCAGGAGGGAAAGGGATGCCTGCTCTCCCCACGAGCTCACTGATTCTGGAGATGCTTTGCAGGCAGTGCTGCCCGCCCTGGGGAGCTGGGCAGTGCAGGTAGGCAGAACGGACCATACGGTGGGACATGAGGCTGTAGATTCCTCAGTGGTGCTGGGACCTCGTGATTTTGGTATTGTTTGGCACGACACATCTTTGAGTTGTGATGTTAACGTACTGATACCGTGGTTCGTTATTCTACCTGCTTATGGTGACGCATGGCACCAGATTGTGCTGTAAACATTGCAGAATCTGCAGAGTATTGCTCTTTCGTAAGGCATACTTGAGTGACTCTGGGCTAATGTATGGCCCGCTTTGTATTGCAGAATGCCACAGCTGGGCCACAAGGGTTTCATATGCCTGTAATACGAATGTATAAAAATTCCCTGTAGTCTGTAATACAGCTCAAAGGGCAGCTGATTTAGACGTGCTTGAGTGTTAAGGTCAGGAGATCACATTCCATAGGTTACTAGATGAAAGTGCTTGAAGAGGGTATAGCATAAATATTTGATTCATATAGAAGGGATTGTTGCAAATCCTTTTGTCCCGTCTCTAAAGATATTCTGTAGGCAAAGCACTGTTAGGGGGGAAAAAAAAGGAACCAACGAAAACTTACAACTTCTTTGTCCTAGAGGAAGTAGGATGGTAACACAGTGTATTGTTGTTGAATTCCACTAAAATTCTTCTCATGGGATACCCCATCTTCAGTAACAGCTAAGGGAACTAATGTTTTTAAATGTAAAATGACTCATAATGCATGGGCTCTTGAAGTTGGGTTTAACATTGTATGCAAACATTGCCAGCTGGTGGGGATTTTTCTGGATAAATAAGATCTATATTTGTACAAGAAGGCTTGAATGATATATTTCAGATGCGTTCTGATTAGCATAAGCCATTCACTTTGTGAAAGAATAGCAAGAGTCTCAGAAGTGTAGCTAATTTAATAGTCCTCTTATTTTCTTTATCCTGTCCTTCATCACAGACTGACCGATCTTTTTGTTTATTTAGGAATAAGGTTGCATTGCCTTACTGCCACGTTTCCTAACCATGACAGTGAAACTGGGAATTTGCAGCCCCCAAGTTCTCAAAACATAAACCCTTCTCCCTCTTTTATCCCTTCCTTTTATCTTCGGTTGAGTGTAATGTGGGGCTGTGTTTTTGTGTTTTGTTTTTTGATGGAACAACACACACTGTTTTACTCTGTACAGCATCCCGCACAGCGATGTCTTGGTCCATGGCTCAGAATCACTGTCACTGTAATGAACAATGAGCTGAACTAAAATTTCAGCTCGTTAAAGGCTTTCTTTTATTAATGTGGAGCAAAATCTGGTGTAGCTTTAGGTTGTTACCATATTGGTGTATATACAGAGATAAGTCTTTAATTCCAGAATTATCAACAGTCCAAGCGTATGTGAATGTAAAATACTTTTAGCTGCGAATTAAACTATCTGTTCATACCTCTCCTGGGGCAGAACTCCAGTCTGCAGTTCTTGCTTCGTTCATTTAGGAGCTGACAGCTCCTAAAGAGCTGCAGAGCTGTAGCCCGGTGGAAAGACAAAGCCCAATATAAGAAAGTTCTTACGTGTTAAGATTTGGTATTAAACTAACTAAAGTCTGCCTCCCAACACCTGTAAATTATGAGATTCTGTGTGCAGGGCAGAATGGGATGTGTGTTAGGCTCTGTTCTGAATTAGAAAACTCTGACCTTGTTCTTGGCAAAAGGTTCTTGAGTTATTAGATGTTCCCACATTGGGGTGAAGTGCAGATGCTTTCTGAATTCAGTAAGGTGCCTGTTCCTCCCCCGCCCCATCTAACCTTTGTTGCACATTCCCATATTTCAAGGTATTTTCAGACACTTACTTTTGAAGAAGTCTCCTGAAAGG
The DNA here is from genome assembly GCA_013399475.1 of Chauna torquata. Lineage (NCBI taxonomy): Eukaryota > Metazoa > Chordata > Aves > Anseriformes > Anhimidae > Chauna > Chauna torquata. Next base: position 772,625 of record VXAL01008552.1, on the reverse strand, counting down.
TTTGCTAACTGCAACAGCCTTATGGATTTTTTTTCCTTGCTATTGTGGACGATATAGTGGGAGTGGAATGTCCTTGGTTGCCAATGTTTGCTGCTAGGTATCCCCCTTCCATGGAGACCAAATGTTTATAATAGTGTGAGAACAGCCATTCTTGGTGATTGGCAATAAGGCTGAAGGCTCTCTTTCTCCCCTTCTATCCATTGAAATACAGGGGAGGACTTGGATCTCTTGGTTCTTCAGAGAAGTGTTCCAAATTGCCCATTGCTGGGGTTGTAAAGTTTGAGGAAGCACTAGAGGATTTGTCAAAATGATTTAGTCCGTTGTGTTGAGTCTGGGCCACAACCGATTTCTGTAAGCTCCTTTTCTGCTTTCAGGAATTCTTTGCTCGTCTTGCTTTCTGATGTGTAGTTGCTTTCTAGATTAGACTTTTGTCTACCTCTTACGCCTCATCTTCTCTCTATACGTGTCCCATATACGGCACCATCATATTGTAGACTTTAAATCATTGTTTTTATGAAAGAACAGGCACGTAGCTGCCCTATGAGTCCAGATCGGCTGCAGGAGCTTCTCAGTGGTTAAACCCTGTTTGACAGGAGAGAGTATATTCCCAAACAGCTGTGGAACGCAGTGCCCGCCACAGGAAGAGTCGCGTACTGCGGCCTCCACGCCATGGCCGAATCTTCAGCTTTTGCAAAAGTATGTGGTTCATGCTTTGAAGCGATCTGACGCTGAAATTGTATCCAGGTGAAAACATTGTACTATACGGTAGGAGAACTCTAAAGTCAGCAGATATCCAAATCTTGCATGTTCTTGGCTCTCCAGCGTAATCTTGAAATGTAATCTTCAAGGCAAAAAAAAAAAATCTCAACAACTTTGGAGACTAATTGTGTGAAGGAGGCTGTAGGAGCAATTCATTTTTACATATGCAACATAATATTTGCCTTACTTGCCTATCACGCCTTTAGGTGAAAGGAGTTTTTCAGGGTTGCTGTAATTTGTGTTTACCTAGATGCTCAGACATGATTCTCTAAGTAATGATATATTTGAAACTTATCTGTGTAGATCTGTTGCATTCAGGGCAAACCAGACGTCTGATTTAAGTGGGAGATTGGTGAATAAGGAACGAGTAGGTGAGTGAATAGGAATAGGTGAATGAAAAGAAAAAGCCCTGAACGAAGCAGAAAACTGAAAACAAACAAAAAAAGGCCTGTGGAAGTAGAGGTCTCAAAGCCTTCAGATATTGTCGTAGTAGAGTAGTGGTTATGCGAGTGCTTAGCTTAAACCTATGCTGGAGTCTCCTGCAACGCCCGGGGTTCGTGAGTTGCGGTCGTGGTTCGTAGTGGTTGTCCGGTGTGTCGTGCCTCGCTGTGAGCAGCTCCTCTGTTGCTTCCCTAGCTCTGAAAAAACGAGGGCTCTCTCCTCTTTCTGAGAGCTGAAGCTGCTCATATTTTACTGGCACACAGTCTGCATTCTTGGTCCTGTGGAAGCGGTGGGGAGATAAATACTGCCATTCGTGCCTGTTGCTTTTTTACTTTTTCATCCTCTTTTAGAGTGACTGTTGTCTAGTTTGGTTGTGTCTAAGCATGAAGTAGCCTTTTCTTTTTTTAAAACAAATATCTGAAAATCATTGGGAGGTTATAGTTTTCAAGGAAAATTACCAGACCTCTACTTTTGGAGTATGTCATGTTCACCAGTATTGGCTAGGATAATGAACCAAGACTTTGTTTAAATGGAAAAAAGCTCACTGATCTAATAAAATTGGTCTTTAATACAAATAATAGCAAAGCCTTTAGTATAGCACTTATAATATCTGACTGTAGACCAAGATCTTGCTGAACAGTTCTCTTATATGAGTGCCTATGAGTTAAGCCAATTTAAGTTTTTGTTTAATTAATTAGCTTTTGTAAGACCTCATCTATGTAAGGGTTGTATCACGGTACCTGTTGTTTGCTTTAAAATGCTGTGTTTCTCTACACAGCTTGTTTTTTCTAAATAGATTACTTAACCTTTTAGGATTATTTATTGCAGCCCTCAAGGAAAGTAATGCCATGTTTCAGTGCCTTTGTTCACTTCAGGGTTTGGTGGACTTTTCTTCCTCTTTTAATTTGGGCAGTTGTGTATCCAGCTGAAGCAAATTGCACTGCTTCGTACTAGCCCGTCCTGTTGCGGGGCTTGGGAAAAACAGGGTGGGAAAACATCTATCTCCCTGGTTAGCCAATTGTTTTTTTGAGAAGAGGCAAAACTAAAACCTCTTCCATATTTCTGGAGACACAGAAAATGAAAACAATGCAAGATAGCCTGCAGCAGTGTACAAGGGTTTGGTAATCTGTAGTTTACCAAAGTCATCACAACTGAATGCTCGTATTTGCTGTGCGTAATCTGTATTAGCAAATAAATAAATAAATAAATGGAAACACTTTTTACTGGAGAACGATAAAGCTTTAAGAGACCAAGAGCAATTACGTGGTTTATTCCACCCTTCCGTTGGGTAAGATCAGGGGACCGCGGAGAGCAGGCGCAAAAGCACTCCAAAGGTGCGCGAAAATACCTGGCTTTTCCTGTTGTTGGATTGGGATTGGGCATGGTGCACTCGGATCTTGTTTAAAAAAGAGCAAAAGCAATAAAAAATCATGGCACCCGTGGAGGGGGAGAATGGATTTACCGCCTGGAGAAAGACCAGTGCACCTCTGATTTGGGGAAGCAGGGATGGCAAGAGAACAGCTGCTGTGGGAAGCCACTGACCCCGTCCCAAACCACGCTGATGGCATTTTGAAGGGATGATGCCTTGCAGCAATCGCGAAAGGCTGAAATGGTGACCCAAGGGGCCTAAGACATCTCTTGTGGGAGGCAGCCAGCCCCGAGGGAGCACTTCAGCTTCACCTTGTCTCGAGAGACCCATTATGCCAGGTTTTCCACCCTGAGTGAGGCCCTTGCTGTCACATCCGCTCCCTGTTCCTTAGGCGCGGAGAGCTGCGGCACGTCCCGCGTCTTCGAGTGACAGCTGGGACACCCCGAGCTGCTTGGGAGTGGTGCTCCAGGAGCACCTGTGGCTTCTGCACCTTCGGCGAGGTTCATTTCAGCGCATCTCTGCGTACGCGGCGTAAGGTCCTGGTGTGCTGTTAGTTCCTAGCTCTGCACCGTCAAAACCCAAACATGTAGATGCCCTTCAGCAGGGGAACATTGCAAAGCTCCAACTCTTTGTTTCCACAGCTGCTGGGGATACCTTGCAGGAGTATCTTCTCCAGCTGTAGAAAATATTCAGAAAGTTCCCCTGCCTTCTGCTTGCACAGGTTCTAGGATGCCTACATCCTTAATCAAAGCCATTTGGGCAGAATCTGTGCTTAAAATATTTGCTGCTTCAGTCATTATGGAAATCCTTCTAGGAGCGATGAAGTTTTTATTAGCAAGGATGTAGTTTGGCTGGTATGGTTTACACAAGGCTTCCTGAATAATATACCTAAAAACAATTATTTCCTAGTGTAGCTGCATCTGCTCTAGAGTGGTTGCTGGAATAGTTGCATTGAAAAAAATCAATTCCCTGAGTGCCATAGTTGTGGCAGCAAAAGCATGAACGTAGGCCGGAACTTAGCCAATCAATGCTGCGCCGAAACGAGCATCGTAATATCTTCCTCCCAGTGTGGCGCTGAGGCTTAATTAATCATCTTACAAGTAATTGAAGGTTTTTACAAGGTGCACATGAAAAACCCAGGTGGTTATGATAAAAGAGCAACACCAAAACCACTTTTATAACATCCTTGCTTTCTAAAAATTTGGTGGTCTGGATCTTCTGTTGGGTTTTACTTTAAAAAAAAAAAAAAAAAAAAGCAGATCCGTCTTTTTAACCTGTGCTACCCATTCAGACCACAAATTGCTTTATGATCTTGGATTGTCCCGGCGTTGCAGGAGGGTTTGTTCCCTTCCTTGAGCCACAGCGTCTCAGAACGAGCGTTGCCAGGTCTGTCAGGGTGAGTGGTAGCTGTGAGGTGCCTGGTAGCTGTATTTCTGCTGTTTCTCTTCATAAAGAAAAGAAGAAAAGGCAGCCCTCTGAAAAAAGGAGGGCCCATGCCTGATTGCTTTCCTTGCTCTGTGACTTGTCCCATTGAATTCTGTAAAACTGCTTTGTGAAATTAGAAGAGCTCCTCCTTATGAAAAAGAGCTTAAAATAGTTTAAATTGTGGTAATGCTAGAAAAAGCCAGAAAATTCCATGCTAGCGTTAGGCCATAGTGATTTCTTCCCTGCCCCCTTCTCCGCCTGCAAGTTTTATTTGTATCAACGTGTTATACAGATTTTCGGGATGTCACCACTGGCATCTGAGGAGAAGCTACCTTAAGGCAGCATCAGACCCCTACGTCTGTTTTGGGAGTGTATTTCCATTGTTTTCATGACTTAAGATTTTGGGTTCAAATTTTGACTTTATTTTTAATGCAGATGCCGATTGTAATCTTTTTTTTTTTTTTTATCTCACCAGCAATTAAAACAGCCTGATCCTATCGGTAGGGACAAATGATGCACTGTCAACGTTTTGCTCCCTTCTGATAATGCACATGAAACTGGTTTGCATGTTTGAAGATTACATTTTACTCTCACATGGTTTTCATTATCTGAGAGCCCCGAGGAGAGGCCTGGACTAAATCAGTGAAGGAATGGAGAAACCACACAATGCAATGAAAATGGTGCTGAGGCATACTTGGGATAGTTGTGGGACAGGGGCTGCTGACGACAGAAGCAGGGCGCTGCCTGAGTGCTAGCAGCAGCAAGAAGCGGAGCCTTCTTAAAAGACAAAACAAAGCTTGATGTTGAATTAAAATTGCGGCTTGGGTTTACAACAATTCCTAAATTCTACAAGGATAATTACTGGAAATCTGTGAAGTTTGAAGCAGATGAATCTTGCTCAGTACGTGCTGGGAGGCAGATCTCCGAAATGAGACCTGGTGTGACTAAACCTGTGTAAGCTTGATCTGGTTTTATCAAGGCGACATCTAAAAGGTGAGATCTTGGACTTTATGAAATTAGTAGCAGAGCTCCTGTTGTCTGTGTTGGAATTGGTGCTTCATGAAATACGAAGTACATGCCACTGAAGAGTTGTCTCTACACAGATGTGTGAATATGCCTGTAGTGCTGCATGACAGTTTAAATAAGGGAATGGTGTGGCGTATTCACTTAGAAATATTCCCGATACAGAGAGCTGGATGAATGTACCTAGACCAGTTTTCCTGTTGGAGCAGTATATTCAGGGTAATGTCCCTCTGAGTAATACTTCGAAGTTCCAGTTTTGAAATTTTAAGGAGGAGCTTGAAATTCCATAGCATTCTTACCGAAACGCCTAAAGTCCTGAAGCATTCCTGTTTATACTGGCCTCTGTGACTTTCTTCTTTTCTTCTTTTTTTTTTTTTAAATGCAAAACCTAAATTATGTTGGTTAAGATTATAGGTACCTCCCTGTGAAGAAATTGGTACTTTCCAGAGAGGGAGCAGTAATTCTAAGGTCTTGAGTTTTTCCTTGGAGATGTTATTTAGAGGGGTTCTTCCTGTGTTGCTGTCTTGACTTCTTCATTCCAAGCCGGACCAAGTGACTTGCTGCTTTTTCGTAAAGCCTGCCAGGCTTTCTTGTGCTGCTCTGTGCCCGAGTCCCGGTACCACGAGCGCTTGAGCAGAACGGTTAGTGGCTCCTGGCGAGGCAGTCTGCGTCTTGATGAAGGTGGACTCGGCGTCCTTAGAGCCGTGATCAATTCACAGGTGTTCTGGTGGCCTCTTGCTGTAATTGCCAGATGATCTAATCTACTGGGTATGCATCTTATTTGCACCCCTCCGGGTGACATTGTTCTTGTTTTAGTTAAAAGAAGGAAGTTTTTCTTGTTTGCCCAGTGACTCTGTCCCTCTGGTATGAAGATGAGTAATGCTGGCACCATTCCATGCACCTGCTCGGTGCCACCCTCCAAGATCACCTGAGACACAGTCAGCAGATCCAGGCAAGCACGGACGGGATGGCTGAATGGAAGCTGGGGAAGAGCTTATGGTTGGAGTCTGAAACCCACTTTTGGTTAGGAGCAGGTGCTGAAACACTGTCAGGACTCTGGCGTTCGTTGTGTGCCGCCTTGCGGGTTTGGGTGTTGGCGCCAGACCTTGGGAACCTTTATTGCCAAGGACTGTTTTAGCGTGTACGCTCTCCCTTCCTCCTCCTTGGGTAGGGCTGGAATGAAATGGAGAGCATTCAGTGATAGCCTGCACTATTCATTAAATGATTTTTGGACCCCCCACCCTTGTGAGTCCAGTGCTCCTAGCCACTTCAAAGTGAGTGGGTGTGCAGAATAGTCATGTTTCCAGTGGTCTTACAGGCACTCACGTTAAGCGAATTTTGCAGGATCGGGCAATCTGCATGCTGGCTTTTGCATAGGCCATGTAGCAGAGGCATATTTCCATTGAACAACGGGTGACTCAGCGTGTGAGCTGGTCTCTGTGATTGCCCAGGACTTCACGGCCTGTCCTTGCTATGCTATCTCAGTTTTGTGTTCCCCTTCTCTATTACAGTGTGCAGGTATGTCTGGAGATAACTCCGCACCTAAAAAACAACGTAAGACTTCATCTAACTGATAAGCATCCCGTCACCTGTTGCCAGCCAGGCTAAGTAGTAACGCATGTATGTGTTTTACGAAAAACACAGAATTACTTAGCAAAACCTGCAGGCTACTTAGAAATCCACTGTCTGAAGAAGCTACGTTTACTGAGTGCTCGAGTTTGAAATCTGTCACTGGATTGTTCTGTATGTGAATGACACACAACTTAGTAAAACTGAAAGTGCTTAACTGTACTCCAGCCCCTTTGAGGTGGTGAACCTGTTCCCATCCCACCTGATGCGTAAGCTAATTAGCTTCTTGGCTAAGCACTCGTTCTGGGCAAGTATATACAGGCTGCCCTCGCAGGGACTCTCACATTCCTCCTAGTTTCACAAGCTAGAGAAAGATGCTTCTCTTCGCTTGCGAGGTTATTATTGCTCCATGCAGGTTAATTGAGCTATAGCATTATAGCCACTCGTCAAGCGGTGGTGAGTAGCTCACTTGTCTAAGCTTGTTTATTTTTATAATGCTGAAAAATATTTGCATGCTGTACAGAAATGTGCTGCTTTGGTTCCTTACAGCCTGGCAGTATTATCATTTTAAATTCTTCATTAATGTCTCTTCCTCACGAGGGACTGGCAAGGTTCCGGTGCATAACTGCATGATGTTTAAGACAGAAGCCTTGGTTACTGCATTTTTACACAATGCCCTGCAAACATGGGCCTTCCTTAAATAGCACCTACGCTACCTCCCCTTTATGCCCATTCTTGATCTCAGCGTGGCTGCATGCAACACTTTGCAGGCTCCTGTGTTAGTTCTACCAGTGCTGGACTCAAGAACTTACAGGTACAAACTGACCAGGGATAATTCCGGACTAGAGATTAGAATACAGTAGTGAGATGACAGAGCTACGACGCTCAGGAGCAAACTGCCAAGCCTGTTCAGCATGGGAAATTTACCTTATTGTGGTTCCTTGGAGCAGGATTGTTCTAAAACTGAATTTTCTACTTGGAAAGCAAGGTTTTGCTAGGCTTTGCAGTTACAAAGAGTGCACCATGCAGCGCATAAGCCTGTACAGTTGTGCAGAGTTTTTGGTAATCTGAAATGAACCAAGTGTACTTAACTATTCAGCCCTATCCGTCTTAATAGATTTAGGCTAAACCCAAAAAGATGTCTGTTTAAAATGTTTACAGAACCTATTCCAATTTCCTTCCAGCTCTATCATAACAACTCTTCCAGTGCACCTCACTAATTGCAATCTTTGGCACGCTGAAAGCTGAAGTCGCTGGAAGAGCCTAACACAAATAGAATTTGGTGTCCAAATAAATAACACATGGGCTCCAGTACCGATTGTCTGTTCATTTTTGTGTTTCATTACATAAAAAAAGTTCAACTAACTGGTTCTACCATGAGTTTCCAGCTTGCCCAGAAAGCAGATTCCAGGAATGCTGCCACCCAAGTTAGTTGCACAAGATTTTCTTTGTTAATTAAAAATAATAGGCTAGAATTGGAAAAAATAAAATAAAATAGGCTTAATGCTAACAGTTTTCCAGCTGAGACAAAAGTAATCTTTGGGTGGAAAAGCATCATATTGCATATTTGAAGAAAGTGGGTTTGTTGGCCAGACTATCTTCATGTTGTATCTCCATCCAGCTCTTGTTCTGGGTTTCCAGGCTGATTCCTGGTTTGCATCCACACAGATTAGTAGTATTCAGTCCAGCAGATAGTTTCAGTGTGAACAGTGCCCTCCTGTCTTTGGATCAGCAGAACGAGCTTGTATGGCTGTGAAGTAAAACTGTGTGTGTGAAATGGTTGCATGCAGAATTACTTCCTTGAATGTTTCAAGGAGTTAAGCGTGCACAGATTGAATTTGTCTGTTGAGAAAATCTTTGAGGCAGAGAGGCAGAATCTCAAGCTGGGTTGTATCTTTGTATTTAAAAAAAATAAACACACACACCCCCCCTTACATTTTTCCAGTTGAGACAAAAGAAGTCTTTGGGTGGAAAGGCAGCATCATATTGCATAATAAAAGCCTTTTTATGCTCTAATAAAAAGGGCTGCTTAGGGCAACTTTGTTTTTAAAAAAAAAAAAAAAAGATGATGATACTGGTCTGAGGGGTACAAGGAATCCTCGTCTGTTGTGCAACACTGGGAAAAGAGGCTAGAAACCGCTCTAGTTATCTGCTATCTTAATGCCTGGTTTAAAGGTTCTTTGCTGCATATTTGCTGGCAGCTGTTTTCAATATATCCCTCTTGAGCTAAGTCACCAGTTAAGAATTTGACATTAGATGTTTTTTTCAACCACCATCTTGAAGTACCATACCGTACAACACAGCCTTGTTCCCTAGTTAGGTACTGTTCATGCGCCTTGCAATTGCTGTTGACACCTCAAGTATTTAACTTACAGATCTGGGATAATTTTTGTTGGGTGTGGATGTGTGCCATAATGAGACAGAGACAGGTATCCATGTCTGCATCCCTTCACTACATCTGTTCATTTTATTTTTTGCAACATTCCTAGAAATTAAGTTAAATTATACATCCCAATGAATATTTGTAATTTCACTAGCTTTAATTGTTTACCCTTAAAATACAAGCACGCTGTGTGCACAAGTATGGTCCACTTTTGTGTCATGTGCCTTTTTGTTTAGGACACCTTTAGTAGTAGACTTAACTACTTCTTGATTAACACACCGAAATGCACATTTTTCTGTGTTCTCCTCATTCTCCCCTCAATGGTTAAAGTTTCTTTAGTGCTTTATATTCTGAAAGGGAAAAGTAACGTAATTAAAGAATGGTTTGGGAATAAGAGCTGGGCTCTGCAGTGTGTTTCTGGCATATAGTTTGGCAGCTTCCTTTTCTTTCCCTCGCTTTCTCAGTCTGTAAAATAAAGCTAATACTCGTATACTGATCATTCTCACAGTCATTTCTGTGGCATAATTCATAGAAGTTTATAAAGTACTTCACCATAGCACCTTTCATCAAAGGATTTCTGCTGATATAATTTGCAATATACAGTACCGCTGAAAAAGGAGCCGTAAGCACAGGGTATCATCATCTGTGCTGCAGCTTTCATTCTTAGCAAAAAAATAAAACAATGGAGTTAAAGAATTAGCGGGTTTTAATCACTGTTTCACTTGGAGGCACAGATGGGACAGAGCATTACTTGGCAACATTTAATCTTGGAGCAGAAATTGTCATGATTAAAGCAGCAGCTGGAGTAGATTGTTAGGGACAGGGGGGTTCATACATCCTAAAGGGATCAGAATTGCTGGGCTCTGGGAGAAAACAAGAAGCTACAAAAGAAAAATACGAAATATGGGCCAAGGTTTGTTATTTCTAGGGTCTCGTCAGCCGATTAAAATGATGTTTTCAATGCTTTCCTCAGAATTATTTTGGAAGCGAGGAGAGTATCAAGTGATCTGGCCTGCTGAAGAGGAGACTGAAGCCATCTCTGAGTGGAGATTTTGGACTTGCGGGAGGAAGGCTGTGTCCTCCCATGTGCCAGAACTGCTCCTCCTTACCAAGGAAGTCAAAGTGAAGGACATAGGTATGTGCCACTTCAAACAGGATTTCAGAAGAATCATGTTGCAGGCCGTTTAGCAGGGCCTGAATTCCTAGTTTGGTGAGGCAGCCTGGAATGAGGTGGATTTTAACTTTCTCTTCATTAACATTTACCAGAAGGGTTCTTTCTGCCTGACACATCGAGGCCTTGTGTTACAGGGGTAGACTCGTGGTAGGCTGTCCTGACAGGCGGTTATGGAGACACAGAATGAAGCAGACCCTCCAAGTCTCCTGACTCCTGCAGTCCATCCCTGGTTCTGCTGCAGAACAAGCTAGAGTGAGCAAGTTGCCTCTTCCGAAGGGACAGTGATGTACAGAAAAATGGTGTCAGAATAACGTGCTGGAATACCAATGTGTGTTCATCAAGCATACTCTCTATTCTGCACTGTTTTAGCTCAAAAGTAGCTCTACTTTTAGTTAAATATCTCAGAGGTCTTATTCATTTTGGATATTTCAGCTCATGCAAGGCCAATGGGTCTGAGTTTCTTTGACAAATTCCTGTCCACTGTGTGAGGTATAATTACTGTTGGTCACTGGCTGTTGAATCTGTTTGTAGGATGTGCTTGACATTGGCTCTTTGTGTTTCTTTCATTGGTACACAGTGTTTTTTCCTGTCAGTTACAGTTTTTTCTGTGCCTTAGATCAGACAACTTTTTCTTCCTCTCACACTTGCATGCATTCAGATAATGATGTTTAGATGTGTGAGGATTTGGTTGCCTTTGTATAGCAGGAAGTCACAGAGTCCTCACTTGCACCGGTATGTAATATTTTCTGCAGCAGGGAGACTAGGTACTGATCTCGCTCTGGGTATTTATTAACTCTAAAAATCTGCTGGCTAACCAGGTATTCACTACTTGCTTTAATGATCTAAACTAAGAGAAGAGATGCCTTTACTTCCTGTGAGCCATATACTGTCTCAATGGAACTCCTTTTTTTTTTTTTTCCTTAAAGCTGACATATTGCTGATTTCACCCTTTTATCCTTGTCTGCCTCTAAATATGGGAAATGTATTTCACTGTTGGTAGCGGTAAGTGTAAAGCAAACAGGGCTCAGGCATTTTTACCATCATCCTGTGAATAGGTCTCCTTTCTGCCTGAAAGCAGCCTTGCTGTCTGAAGTATTCAGCATGTATCCCTACAGCTTGCAGTCGACTGATATCCCTATAAACTTGCAAGTCACCTTTCATCACCTTTTGAGGCATTGCCCCCTAGCATGCAAGTCCTTCTTAGGTCTAAGGGCCTTAATGACCCCCATTGTTATGGGAACCTTTGGTAATCTAACCTGCCTTTTTTCTGTGTTTCAAGCCATTGCTCTTAAATGTCTTCTGCTTGATCCACTCAGATGCTAATAACCGTGTCTCCTTTCCTTAGGTCAAGGGCAGCTTTTACATTCCACCCAAAAGGCACCACAGTTTGAGATGAGGAATTCAGAAGAGCAAGCAGCTACGACAGTTTTACAGCGCCTGCTGCAGGAGCAGCTCAGATACGGAAACCCAAATGACAACCGTAACCTTCTTGCCTTACACCAGCAAGCCACAGGAAATGCCCCCCCTTTCAACAGCACTGGGAGTCCAGCATCTCAGAACGAAGGGCTGAGCTCCCAGGACCACCAGCTTGTGACTCATGCTGCCCGTCAGGAGCCCCAGGGCCAGGAGATACAGGTGGACAACAGCATCATGGAGAAGCAGCTCTCCCCGCGACTTCAGAACAGCGAAGATCTCCCGACCTACGAGGAAGCCAAAGTCCAGTCACAGTATTTCAGGGGCCAGCCGCATGCTAGCGTCGGGGCAGCATTTTATGTAACGGGGGTAACCAACCAAAAGATGAGGACTGAAGGGCGGCCCACGGTTCAGCGGGTGAGCCCAGGGAAGGTCCACCAGGATGAAGGACTTAAGGACCTCAAGCAAGGACACGTCCGCTCCTTGAGCGAGAGGCTGATGCAGCTGTCCTTGGCCACCAGTGGTGTCAAGGCGCATGCGCCTGTCACAAGCGCGCCGCTCTCCCCTCTCTCTCCACTTTCTCCTCAGCAGTCGAGCGACCCTTATAAAAATTCTGGCTCCAATGAGTTCTACAAGAACTCGGTGCAGCCACCTTCCCAGCCCAGCATGAAAGGAATGGAGCAGCGAGGTCCTCCTCCAGAGTATCCTTACAAAAATGTGTCCACCCCATCTATGAACTGCAAACCTCAGGACTCGGGACATTTCTATAGTGATCATCGCATGAGCCAGCCGGGAAGATCCGATGGGCCTATGATGAGGTATCAACATCCCCCTGAGTATGGGTCAGTCAGGTAAGCAAGATCTTAAAATGACGGCCAGATAAGAAAAGAAAGTATAAAGCTCATTCCGTTGCTGCACTCCTGAGGCAGATTATATTTCAGCAAAGATCCCATCTCTATTATGTGAGACTACATATTGTGTTCAACTACAAACGGTGTCTGGAAGGACTGTAAGCTGTTTCATTAGCTTACCTAGAGAGGCCTGATGCTTTTTAGAGAAGAAAAAGAACACACAAAGCCAAAAACAAAAAAAAACAGGCCAGCTTGATTTTATGGCATGGGGAAGTTTAATGCAGCTCCAGAGCCTTGCAGAAGGCTTGCTAAAAAAAAGAAAAAAAAAAAGCCCAAAGTTGTGGTATGATTCATTCTAGAAACTTGCAGTTACTTATTACAGTACTTAAGCTGTGCTTTAATTACATCCGCCAAGAAAAAAGATTTTTTAGGTTTAGGCTGCACCTAAATGCCGTGTAGGAAAGGAGAAAGTGAATGAAAGCAATAATGGAGAGGGGAACAAAAATCACCTGAGCTTCCCTTAGAGTTTTCCAGATTTTTCAGTGGACCAAGGTGTAGGAGTGGAGAATGGTGTATGCTTTGTGCCTCATCCCAGACTTGCTTGTTTAGCTTTCTTTAATTTTCCTTGCATCATTTGAAATCCCAGCCTCTTCTGGTTTCCTCTAGATTAGAAGCTAGATTTGGCTAGAGCCAAATGCTGATGTCCGTGTGGGTGAACATCAAGTATTATTCAGGTGGGCTGAAAATATGGCTCTACCTTACCTGTTTCCTTACCATCTCATCTCTGTCCAAGACCAGGGGGGGACTTTGGTGTGATGATTTTGGCCCGGCTTTGAAGCTGAAAGCGTAATACCAAGGAGCAACAGGAGGGCATTGCTACCTAAGTAAATGGTGAGGTCTCTGATTTGTGTTTGCACATACTGTGTTGTGGTTTGAGGGGAATGGGAGGAAGAAACCAGTCTGTATTTGGGAATAGAGTCTGAGCTTTGGGGAATTTGAATCTGCTCAGAACCTTCTTAGTCCTATGGGGAGCTATTTTCAGAGTTTGTCCACCATTGTTTGTGATCTGAAATGACTTCAGCAGCATAGAAGCCTGATGAAAAGGCCCTTTGATCTGGCTAAATAAATAATAAAGAGGCCAGGAAGAGGGGAAGTAAAGGGTTTGTGGGGGGGTGGTAATGATTGTCAAAGCTCGTTGCAAATCTTTGAAAATTCAAAGGCCTCAAATCTCCTGCATGCAGGAAAGGGAAACAGATCCTTAATGGTTTTGCTGCATCAGAAATACTCATATTATTAAATATAGCGAGTCTGAGACATAGCCTGCTTGCTGTGTAAGGGAGAGGTATTTGAAAACATGCCAACAGTCAGCTCCTCTAGACAGGGTGATTTTTGTCTGTATTGGATGGATCCTGGCTGCTTCGAAAGAAAAGCAGGGGGAGGAGGAGAAAGGTTCAGCTGGCAAGGTTTCCAGTAGGGGAAGCAACTGAAATTTGTCTTCAAAGCACTGGGAATCTAATGAGGTTACTTTTTAACCTAAATAGCTGCACAGAGAAGAGGTTTCCTTTGCAAGCAAATGCTGAAGCAGTAGAACAATTGCAAGACTAATCCATAAATTACAGAGCAGCATAGCAAAGGAAGGGAGCCAGTCCTCTATTCCCCTCCCTCTCCCACACGCTTTAAGAGAAACTGTCATTTAGACAAGAAACCTTCTGTGTTACTAAAGGTGCAGCTGGTGTGAGGGTTTTAAAGGCATACAACTTTCAGGAGTGCATTTGCCTCACACCAGGCAGTGCTAACGAGTGTCTTTGCAGCCTCTCTGGGGTGATAAAGTATTTTCAGACACTCCGGTTTTCCTGCTCTGCGTTTATCGGGATTCATTTGGATTGGTAAACGTGTGCATTTTTTGAACCATACGTCAAGGAAACAAAGCCCTTGCTTTCTGCTCACGAAGCCACACCCTTTTCTGCGGGTTTTTCCCCCCATTGTTTGGGGGAATTTGAGGGTGACCTAATGATGCGGTTAAATAAAACTCGTTGAGCAAGATAAACATTGGGGAATTCACAGCATTCTCATGCTTCACCCTCCCCGGTCTGGGAAAGGAATGGGCTGTGTGGTAAGTTTAAACCAGTCTGCAAACATTTTGCCTCACCTGCTCTTGGGCGGTGTAAGTTTGAGAACACGTATATGTTCGTAATGATGTTGGCTTAATGTAAATACTGGGCATGCCGGAGGCATCCGCGCTGTTATTTGGAAATTTTAAAGTTCAGAAGCAGGCTGGCTGCATGTGAAGCTCCAAAATCCTGTTCTCTCCTTAATACCTCAGTAGCACCTCAGCATTGGTGCTGAAAACGAACGTTCAGGTCTAAGGGGAGAAGAGCTGGCCTCGGTGTGCCGTGGGTTGTGTCTGCTGTGGCAGAGCGGCGCGAGCTGGGGAGAAGGGGCTGGCACGGATTCGGCCGAAGGCGCAGAGGAAGCGGGCTGTCTCTCCCGTTCCAGCACCGTCCCCTGTTCGGAGCCCGAGTGACTGAGTGCTTGCTGCTGTGATTAATCCCATTGACTTCACAGAAACTTTTTGAGAGTCCTGCAGAATTTGTCCCGTAATTAGTAAATCACCTCTGTGCCCCGCGTTCCCCTGAGCAGCAGCAAAGCGGGGGATAATCAGGTAGGACTAGGAAGCAGAACAAAACTGCGTCAGTTTGATTTCAGCCGCCTGATTGAGCAGAGCCTGCTCCCTCCTGCAGTCAGTGCTTCCCTGTTTGTAGGGAGGGCTGTGGGAGAGAGGGGAGCTCTAACATCCTGAACCTGACACAGGCAGGAGAAACTGGGAAGGCGGAAAAGTTTTTAACGAGCCAGAGACCTTTCCTGATCTCTTCATTTTCCTGCCCTCCCCATTTGCTCCTCTGCCCGTAGATCTTCTGCGTGGCTCGGTGTCTGCAATCCCGGCAGCCTCAGGACTCCTGATGGCTGGGTTTGCTTGCAGAGCTGCCCTTACGCCATCTCTCTGTCTTCATGACTTAAAAGCTAACGTGACCCTTGTAGTTGCAGAGCCATAAATCCAATGTCGTACTTGGCCTGTGTGGTGTATTTCTCCGACGCGTGCCAGGGGCCGTAAGGGAAGCAGAGATTCTTGTGTGATAGTCTTCAAAATGAAGTGGTCCTGAAAGTTACGCTTTCAAACTTAAACATTTCTAGGAATTAATGCAGGTTTGTTTTTTTTCTGCATTTGAGGTTTTTAAGCCTTTATGGCAGTGACGCAAATTGAAAGATACTGAGCAATTTTGTTTTCCACATATTCCACGAGTCTGTCTGCATTTTTGCCTGAAGTGGTTAGTTGGAAATAGTTGTAATTACTGCTGCAGGGTTACCTGAGGACTGATTCTCTCATGGAGGAAAGCTTCTATTACCATTCTATCAACAGTTCTGTTAGGTGACTCCAATAGTGATTTGTGCCTTAAAATTTTGGAGTCTGACTTAAAAAATCTCTAGCAGTACAGTTGGGTTCATCTACCTTTCTAAACCTCTTGGTCCAAAATTGGATCACCAGAGAAGTAAACTCTACAATTCTCGTGTTAATCTGAGGGATCTCGGAGCCAGGTATTTTGAACCCACAAAACATATTTGAGTATTTTGTGAGACAACATTGAAAGTAGTGGGGATGCTAAAAAGTTCTTTGAACATGCACGTAGAAGTTTGCATACAAGATCTTAAAAGATCTTGTATTTAGATGTTTACACATGTTTAGATATCACTGTGAGGTTACTAGGAAGTGTTTTTATTTTTTATTTTTTTTTAAAGATAGGCTGTGTTGCCCTGGTTGGATGATCTTGTTTTGCTGGGAATACAAAAGCATTTGTGACATTTTGGAAGCTCTGATGCTGTTGGTAATGCAACAGAACTAGAGGCTCCCAGCTCTCATGTCGCAGCTTGAACCCACAAGATTGGTATATTTTCAAGATGCGAGAGGCTTTGGATGTGAATGCCAAAATGCTGGAAATCTTGGAAATACATCTTGTTTAGAAATACTCGGCCATGATTTCCTAGAGTGCTTCTTTACAATAGGTCTTAGGAAAATGTTATTACCAGGCGTGTCAGTACAAAGACGGTCCTTTCAGAAGTTAGCTGCTGCTGTTGCTTTTCTTTGACCATCTTTGCATTCCTTTCGTTAGGGCTCAAGTCCTGGGGAAATAGCAGGATTCTGCCCATGCATCTCCGATGGCAGAATAGTCAGATGCGTTTAGTCAGATAGCTCAAGTTGTTAACATTGGCGTCTGAATAGTCCCTGTTAGGCTTATAATATTAGCACATGGAGATCCGTGGAGTTAGTTCTCTCTGAATCACTGCTTCAGGTTGTTCTCAGGCTTGGAGAGAGTATTTTGCGGGTTCCAAATTGGAAAGGTTTGATGTTTTGGGGGAGGTAGTAGTTATTTTTTTTGGCTAGGAGGCAGACTGGCAGCATACCTATTTTGATCTAACCTCTACAGGTCATCGTAGATTAATTGTCATAGCAAGGTTATTCCTGAATCGATTGTAACATCAAAACAGAGGAGCGTGACATCACGTAAAGAATAAGCTCAAGGAGCTGGGGGGTTCCTTAAGATGCAAAGTTTCAGCTTTGGATATAACCTGGTGAGCTGAGAAAGGAGCTGGAAACTACCTGAGATAAACTAGATGATCTTGAGCATGTCCTATGATGTTTTTGCCTTCGTTATGAGAACTGGCAAATAACGGTAACGAAATAAATGCAATGATAAGTAGAGCTGACCTCCCGGGAGAGGAAGAACCAAACTGCTGGTACCAAACTGAACGTTCCTGAGGAAATTAATTGCACTTCTCTCAAGATCCTCACACTGCATACAGTGTTCCTGGGGAAATACAGCTCCTGAAATGCTGCTACTGACAGGGACCACAGTAACCTGAGTGGGAGAAAGAGAGAAGCAGTAACTAGAGCAGTAATTATTTGTTTTTCCTTAGGTGAGAATGGCTAGATTTGTTTCCCTGTTAAGGAACTTGAGTGTCAGCTTGGAGGTTTCAGTGCACCTTCTCTGCTGGAGAGCAGGGAAGATGAGACATAGGATGCACAGTACTGAAATAGTGAACCCTGCGCTGGCCTGAGAACGTACAAACTCCTACATGCACTGGCAGCCAGATGTGAGCAATACAGACGTTTCCTCTTTGGATGGGTATGAAGAGTTGATGCGTTCGTTCTGCACAGAACAGGAAGGATGATGCCGAGTGTTTGCACATCGGCTGAAAAGCCCGCTGTGTAACCCTTTGGCTCCCAGCTCAGCTCCGCGCTTGCTGTTGTCAACTGACGTGCCGCTAACACTCCTGGTGTGGTGGGAGAGCTGTGCTGGGGGTGTTTTGTACATCCAGGACCCCTAGTGTGCTCAGCAAAGCAATCCCGTAGGGTCCGTCCCGTGAAAACAGACAACCACGGGGCTGTTCTGTAGCAGCTTACAGCCAGGTGGAACAACAGTATGTGCTTTTCCAGCTGTATGGTTGAACTGCAGCCCAGAGGGTAGGAAATTTTATCAGAAGAATTAGGAGTGTTTCAGAACACGTTGAACTGCCAGACTGGGTCTGCACCAGGCTGCAGTCCGTGCTTGAGAAGGAACTGGCTGCAGCAAGGAGGGGGAGAGACTTCAACTGTTAGCATAAAGAACATCCTGAGAAGTTAGAGGTTGAATGTGTTTGGAGGAGAAAGCAAAGCCTGCCTCGTGAGGTCATCCAAGCACGATAAATCCACACAATCTTCTAAGAAAGGTTTGTTCCTTGGCTAACACAGCAGAGCTTAAGCTGGGGATCTCCAGAGCCTGGGAAATGTGATCCAGTGTAGCTTGGAGTTAATTCTGTGAATAGATTCAAGTGTGTTGCAGATTGCTAGGTCTGGGTTTGATATCCTGTAGAGGTTATTGTTAGGAGCAGTAAACACACCTACTGCATAGGACTTTGGGAGGTTCTGAATCAAAAGGCTGCTTCTGACTCAGCTTGGTTTTCACATCCTTTAACTGTCTCATTTGACAGGCTGCAGCCTGTTGGTTGATAGTTCAGAAAGCCTGTACCAGAGGTGCAGGCACAGTAACAGAGAGCTGAGCCAATTCCTTTAATTTTGTACCCTGACTTGCAGAAGAAAATTTATTTTCTCCATGAGAGATTGCACATTTCAGGACAGAACTAAAGAACCCATTTCTAACAGTCCTCAGTTTAGCTGTTTCATCCACAAAGTGTGGAAAAAAGTTATAAAAATAATTTTAATCAGTAGTTGCTGGTGAAGTTTCTCTTAGTGTTTCTGTACAAAATAGACACATGAGGGTGACTGTCATGTAGTTAGAATTTATTTTCTGGTAACTGTTTGATTTTAAAGCATTTTTTTAAACAAACATTAAAAAAAAATTAAACATGAGTGTTTTGTGTAGGAATACCTGTGCATAGGAGCTACACAGGTCATCTCATGCCTTGTCGCTTGGTTCATGCATCATCTTCTGCATGACTTTGACGGAGCTTCTGCTCTCTGTTTTCCAGGCAGAACCCAGATGTGCAGCTGCAGTTACAACAGAGACCACCTCACCACCACAGTCCGACTTCGTCCTTGACATCCTTGGGGTCTTTGACCTTGCTTCAGTCTCCACCGCCATCCAGGCTGTCCCCTTCCCAGCACCAGCAACCCCTGACTCCAAGCCAGGGAGATCCTGGCATTCTGCCACGGACCCAGCAGCCGTTCTTGTCAAACCAAGTCCATCAGGGAGATTTGTACCGACTATGCCAGCCTTTCCTAGGCCCGCAGCAGCAGCAGCAAGGCGATTCCTATTCAGTAATGTCCAGGGCTCAGCAGATACCTTCCCCGTACCAACAGATGCAAGTAGATCCTTTTGCCATAGTTTCCAGGGCCCAGCAAATGGTGGAAATCCTGTCAGAAGAGAACCGGTCTCTACGACAGGAGCTGGATGGGTGTTACGAGAAAGTCGCCCGGTTGCAGAAGGTAGGTATTCTTGAATATCAGGCACTCTCCTGTGTCTAGTATCATCCATAACTGAATGAGCTAATCTGCAGTTGTTACATTGCTTGCTTAAGGGATTGATTTATCTACCTTAGCGTCTTTTATATGTAGATTGATGAGTTGTATCCTGTCCCTTTGGGCAGCAGCTTAACTTCATCAGAAGATAGAATCAAAGCCTTCAGTTTTATTCTAACAGCTAATTGACCATGCTCAAAAGAGCATCCTCATCAGCTGTCTCAGGGAGGCTGGCTGCTTGGCTTGCTTGATTAAAGCTAGTGTTCTTATTTCCAGGATAGCAGCAGGCTTCATTTTCTCATCAGTCTGAAAGAGTTTAGAGACTGTGGGAAGGGCTGATCTGAATCAACATGAGTACCTGGTCACTCAGGTAGACAACAGGGGATGTAGCTGCAAAACTGGCTGGCAGGACAGAGTACAAGAAAAGTACTGCTGCTACGGCTACATTAGAGAAATTTGGACTGCAGGACTGAAGCTAATACTTTTGTCACTGAAGTCACTTAAAAAGCCCTCTCTCAATACTGCACAACTTCCATGAAAACTTACTAGCCTCTTGTGGATCAAGCTGTTTGCCACCTTTGGCTTTATGAAACAAGTAGAGTAAGTGATGGTAAAGCCTTCTCCCATACATTTAAGAAAAATAAAATTCCAGTGAGAGCCACCACTAATATGCATATGTGGAGATATTTTCATTGCAGCATCATAGGAATAACTTCTTGATGACCAGTGGTTTAAAGTTTTGCAGCAGGTCAGCCTTGCTTCGCCTTGCAGCTGTGGAAAGGCTAACGCTGCTTGCAGTTCAGGACTTTGTGGGCCTTGCTGTGCTTTTTGCACTGAGCAGTCTCCAGGGCCATAAAAATGTGTGGCTGATTAAAACACTTGTTTGAGTTCAGATGACCGGTGTGGCTTCCCACTCTGATTTATTTCCTATGTTACCTCTTTCCAGGGACATATGTTCATTGTGTTGTATTTTTTTTGGAAGGTTCCTGGCCAGGAAATGCCTTAGAGAAATGTTTGACAGCTTCCTGATAATGAAAGAAGGATAAAAATGAACTCCCTTCCATCCCCCTGTTGATTGTTTACCGATGGGGTTTGCTATTGTGTGCATCCACACTTCCGTAGCAATGCAAAACCACGCCTGCCAAGGAGAGTTAGAAGTGAATCTCCTCCTGCTCTGGGTGATCAGCTGCTTACTCAAGCTCAAATCAAGATGCTTTACACTGGAGGCTAGTAGGAAGGAGAAAACTTATTTTACTACAAATATCTCCCCATTTAAGTAAATTGAATATTTTAAAATACAACTAAGTTGTGGAAGTGTAAGCGTAGAACATCAGGAGGTTTTATTGTGAATTCTGGACCATAGCAATTACAGATCTGCAGAGTTCATCAGCAATGCAGGATCCAACACTTGCATTTTTTAGCATAGTTTTGTTTGCCTTTCTTGTTTTATTTTACTTACCCAACTCAGTATCACATTAGCTGTTTATATAATTGTTTTTTGCCCAAACGGACAGTAGTGCCAAACTGCCCCAGTCGTAGAAAAAGAGACAGATGGCGTTTGCACTTCTTCAGATCACTGTATCAGTGCTCTGATCATATTGGGGAAATAGGACTAGAGTCTGGAAGGAGAGTCCAAATCTTCGTTTCAGTCGTTGGGATTCTTAATGCAGAAGAATCCCTCAGAAAATGAGATTCTGTCATTTAACTTGATGTATAGGTGTAGGTGTATTTTGTCTCAATAAACGAGACAAAGTAATCTCCTTTCTGAGGCTAAGTGAAAAGAATTGTTAGTGATAAAGTAGTAAGTGCTTGTTTTCACTTCCGCTGCAGCTGGAAACAGAAATTCAGCAAGTTTCAGAGGCATACAAAAACCTGGAGAAATCATCCTCTAAGCGGGATGCCCTGGAAAAGGCCATGAGAAACAAGCTGGAAGGAGAAATTCGTAGGCTTCATGATTTCAACAGGGATCTGAGAGGTGAATGAAATAAAACTTCTTTTCTTCAATATGATCTTTTTCCTGTTGTACTTACTCACCAGGCCCGTGTGTTGCTGCAGGAGTGTCTGTTGACACGGTTGGGATATGACAAGATACTCGGGTGTAGTCAGTAGTCTGGGATTTTAAGCACTTGCTGGGAGTATGGAAAAGACAGGTTTAGAAGAGCACTGCTGTCTCTCATTTCCAGCCTGTTTCTCATTGAGAAGAAACGTGATAAGCCAAATACCATAAACCAGATGCAAGCCTGGAATTCTCTCGTCTTATATCCTAGACACAATTTGTACAATTTGTTCAGTTTATATAAATGGAAAGACGTTTTGCTGACTGCCTAATCCCACACCAGGCATGTTCACTTTATTTCCTGTCCAGTGACCCCTCAGCACTGACATACAAACTGCAGACTGTCTGTTTTTCCTGAAGGTCTTGTCATTCCTTATCAATGTAGGCATCTGGTTTTTTGGATCCATCTTTCTTTTCCAGAGTGAGATGTTGTTAGTGTCTGGTTCTTGCTAAGAGGCTGAGGCAGTACGATGGCTGGCAGTGGAGAGTAGTGTTGAATGGTATTTGACCTTAACGTGGGTCAAAGCTTAAGCATTAGTTTGAAAGGCGAAAAACATCTGCAGGTCTAGATGTGTAAAAGTATATAATCAGTCTTCTAAAATGCACGGTTTTTTTTTGTATGAAAGCCGTCTGATTGTCCTACATGTCATCTGCTTTCTCTGTCCTTAGTTTCGTACTGAGACTGTGTTCCCAGAAACTGTTTTGCGTCCAAACAGTAAGGCCATACAGTGCCCAGTGCTATCGAGAAGGACAGTACACAAAGACCTGCATTAAATAATCCTATTCAGAATAAAACAGAGCATAAACATTTTTGTTTTTATAGACTGATACAAATTTCTAGTAGCCTGCAGCAGCAGGACTGTTAAGTTATCCTTAGGATTTTATGTTTTTCCCTGAAGTCAGGTAATTAGACAACAGTGATTTAATCTTCTAACTATTAAGATTTAGTGGAGGATTATAAAGGAATCTTTTAATTGCATGGTGAGATTTGTTTGGGTGGAAAAAATATGTTTATTTGGAGAGATTTTTGAAACCATTCTTTATAAAACTTGTGATACAAAAGACTGAAAGGTATCTGCTTCTTGTACTGAAGTCTTTGGGGAGTCTTAACATTTAAAAAATAGCAAAAAATAAACTTATGAATTATGTTTTAATTGTTTAAAGTAATTTCTTTGGAACTTTAATCTGTTTTGTCTCCTTGAGAATATTTTCTCAAGGACACAATTAGAAACATTTCAAAAGTGAGTGACAGCTTCTGATAGGCTTTTTACTTTTGGCTGTGTGGGGTTAGGAGATCGTACCCCTAGCTTGCATGTCCTGAGCAGACATGACTTTAATGCTTGAAAGTTTTTGGTTCTTTAATGTTTCTTTTCTTGAAAAATTCTGCAGAACGTATGGAGACAGCCAACAAGCAGCTTGCGGAGAAGGAATTTGAGGGGTCTGAAGACAATCGGAAAACCATCTCTCAACTCTTTGCACAAAGTGAGTTACACAGTCATTATGGGTCAGTGGAAGTGCTCCAGTCATCCTGGGAAGGATAAAAATACAGCAGGTTAGCGTAGTTCAGATCTGTCAGTTTTCTGTTGGGACAGAAATCAAGGCAGTGGCAGTCCAAAACTGGCAGTGGAGAAAGGAGGACAAATTCAAGAACTCCTTTCCTGTCAGTATGTACAGTCCATCTGATGGCATTTACTAGAGGTTTTGGTACAAATATAGTGTGCAGTTGCATCGTAAAATTAGTGTTTACTCCATATAGCATAGGATAATCTGAGTGACTATTTTGTTCCCTGGAAGCTTTGGAATTAAAACTTTTTCAGGCTGGCAAGAGTCCTGGCATGAGTTAGGACCAGTGGGACTGGAACTCTGTAGGTCTCATATCTCTTCCTTCTTTAATTTGCTCTGCCCTATCCAGTTCAGCACAAATAAGGGGGATTAATACTGCCTACAGTATGCTGTGCTGTGTAAGGGTCATGAATTTTGTCTGCAGCAGTGGATTTATCACAGGGCAAACCAAAATGACAGATGTGAAATGCTGCTTTTCTAAAATGTCTTGAGGCTGATGGCAGCGAGCCAACTTTCCTCTCATCCCATAGTGTACTCCACCCTTCTGACAATGCTCACTTTTCTCCAATTGTTATATAAAAAGGTAATGCAATAAAATTGCAAAACAGAGATTTTCTGTGATGTAACATACTGCTTCTGCTCTGACAAATGCTGGTATCTCTCCCTTGTGTTGTCTTTAGCTTATTCCTTGTAGCTTACATTGCGAGCAGATGGCTGTCAGAGTGTGAATTCAACTCTCCTGGTGGTAGTGGAAAGTCTGTGAGTTCAGTCTGGCTTTTGAGATTCATAGGTCCGCCCAGAGAGGTGGGAAGGCGAAAGATCTGAAGCCTTAGGTGCCATTTCTACTTTCGGATGAACATGGAAACCTGAGCGCTGCATTCGTTGGTCCCAGCATTTCTAGGGGTGCTGTAGGCACTTGTCAGTGAAGCAGTACTCATTTGGGGGAAAAGTCTGGAACAAAACCTCCAAAAGCCTTGCTGCAAGCACTTACAGATTAACAAACAGACTGCTGGCACTGATTGATACCTTCTGGCATAATGCCACCCTGCCTCATCTCTGCCCATCTTCTGCAATACATTTTATCGTGCTGACACTGTTAGCAACTCAGTTCCTGGGTGGAGGAGAAATACTGGGATGGGAGAGATGGGGAAAAGAATGGGCTGGTGGTGACATTATGCTTGTGTCTTATGTCAAGGGCTTGCTCTGAATTGCAGTTGGGGTTTGCTCTGCAGAGTTCTGAGGTGCTGCTGGTGGACAGGTTTGTTCTGCAACCTAAGTGTGGGCTGCATCGATTCCCTAGCAGAAGGGAATCTTTAGCTGCTTCATGTTGCTAAAGCTTTGCTCTTGGCTCTCTGCTGGCAGAAGAAAGGGAATAATTGTGGTCCTGTAAATATAGTTATGCACATGCTTGCACAAACGGGCCCGTGTACTCCATATGCAGTCTGTCCTAACACCCAGGATCTAGTTCCTGTTTTTCAAGCCTTCCACTCCTTGTCCTCATTCCTTTGTCATGGGATATTAGTTTCTGGAATGCAGTTTCTCTGGTGTCATCAGTGCTGGGTGTAGATCACTTCAGGGAGTATTCTGTGGTTATGTATCCAGTGAGTGTGTTAATGTTATCATTGTAGCTGGTTGGCTTGAGCTGGGAATGACAACATATGCAGAGGACACCAGCTCTGTGTTGTGGCTTTGCTTTACACCCTTGTGTGATAATTTCTCCAGTCCCCAGTTATTTTATCCTGTTTATTTTTTTCTGAAGGCAGTTAACCTGTTCCTGGAACACAGCACATAGCTGCTCCCACTAAGCAGAAAAGGACCAGCCGCTGTGCTTGGAGTGGCTTTAAAGCTTGGGCATGAACTCTCAGTGCTGGGCAAAACACTTTCTTGAACTGCGGGTTTGCTTTGAGCAGTGACAGAACAGATACAGATGCCTAGGTCCTGGCCCAGAGGGTCATTCTTAAGGGCAGCAGAGGAAGACGAAGGAATTTTTGTTGCTCGCTCCTCTGGTGAAACTGCCAGCCAAATGGAACAAGTGGATGTTACTCTGAGAAGGAGGGCAGCTGCCCCAGGCAGAACAGCCTTCCTGTTTGTGGGGTCAGTGTGAAGAAAAAGGGCACAAGTTTTACAGGCACAAAAGCTTGCCGTCTCCCCTCCCCAACCTGGGGTATTAAAATTACCCAGTTTGTTTTCCAGTGCTGAAAGCTCAGAGGTGAAGAGGTGCCAAGTTTTGCTAACCATCTGTATAATCAGAGCAAATTACCTAACTGTACTGAGTGATGCACCATCTATTCCTCCTTGCTAGCATTGTGGCATATTGTTACTTGAAGATGCCATGCTTGTTTTTCAGGGTTACAAATCCTTCTCTTCCTTGAAAACCACATACTTTTTTTCCCCTTAGCAATAGATTTGCATTCTCTGTCTTGCGAGAAGTTCCAGTACATATTGCCCCATCTTTCCTTCACCTCTGGAGTAAAGGACTCCTAAAAGCTGGGTATAGGAGAGTGCTGTCCACTGATAATTCTCACTTTATTTTCGTAGACAAGGAAACACAGCGGGAAAAGGAGAAACTGGAAATAGAACTGGCTGCTGCACGCTCCACCAATGAAGACCAGCGAAGACACATCGAGATCCGAGACCAGGCCTTGAACAATGCTCAGGCCAAGGTGGTGAAACTGGAGGAGGAGGTAAGGAAGTTGGGAGAGTGAAACTGGGGTAGCCTGCATTCCAGTAAAAGTGACTGTGGGAATAAGTTTGTCTTGTGCAAATTATAAGGAAATCTGCTTGCTTCAAAGCTGTTTATATCGGCTTAGCTTTGTGTTGGTTAGCTAAGCCACTGAACTGCGCACAGATAAGCCACAAATCTGTATTTCCTTGGAGGCGCTTTAGTCTAAGCAGCCATGTTTCGTTTTCTTTCTGTTTTAACTGATAAAAGTGGGCTGGAACTGAAAACCCAGCCCTGGCAATTTCCTGAACTTGGCAGAAATTCAGATCTGGATGGACTTTAACTAACAGCAAATGAATGCAGCTTGTCCCCTTGCCAGGTGTTCCACTCACACCAGGTTATCGTCGTGCACGGTGCAGATCACTGTGTGTGCCCAGCATTCATAATAAACTGGGCATGACATGACCTTGCTTGTTTTCTCTCCCTCCACTCCCGGGAGGGGATAATGCATTTGAGCTGCTTAGCTGGGCAGCTTTCACAGCAGTTTCTTTTGTAGCCTTGTCCCTGCCGCTCACACATGGCTCTCACCTTGCTGCCCTTCTGCGTCATAGTGACCGTCCTCTTTCCTCCCGCCTACTCCTTTCCTCTCAAAGGCTCCATTTCCCACTCCCAGCCTCTGCTTCCTTTACTCCTACTCTTCCTCCACAGAGAGCTTCTGGAGGAAATCTCATGACCAAGCAGACTTCCTCCAGGGCAGGTTTGTTCTCTTCTTCAGTTCTGGCATCTTCCTCCCTACTAGCGCTCATTGTCACCCTCAGCTGAGCACTGTGCTTATGTCCACCTGCATCTTGCCATCTTGGAGACGTTCCTCAAACCCTCCCCTTGTCTGCTTCTACTCCTCTCTCCGTTCGGGATCCCATTGTGCCAAAAGAGGAGGAATGGTCAAAAACAAAGTGAGCGTCTTCCTGTCTTGCCTGCTTTCTGTCTCTCCCAGGTGCAGATGCAGCTGCCTTCTTAATTTTAGTCTGCTCTTCTCTAAGCTTTGTATTTGCCTCTGTAGTCCTTCACCTGAACCTCCCACTGTTCCTTTCCGTGGTGTCCTTCATTTTTCCCCTTGCACTATCCTTGTTTTAATCTCTTCAGCTTCACAGAGGCCCTCCCTCAGTCTCTCCTCTCCTGGATCTGCTCTGCTCCTTCAGGATGTTGATGCTGGGTTATCTGTCATCGTACTTTATTAGCCATTCTCTCCAGTTCTCCACCATGCTTTCCTTTCTCCACCACATCAAAGTCCGGCAGTTCCTCTTTGCTTTCCAAGCCCCTCATGGTTTATGCCGCCCTGTTTCTCTTCTCCCCTTGTTGCTGAGAGGATATCTCCTACCTTTGTTTGTCCTTCTCAATTTCAAATTACCCCTTCCTCCCCACCCTAAACAAACGCTTCTGTGCTTTCTCCCGGACTGCCCTCACCTTCACCGCAAACTCTGGCAAGGCCACTTTGAAGCATCCCTTGCTGTGATGCTCACAACGCAGTTGGCAGTGGTTAGGCCACAGGGCCTACGGCTGTTCATGCTAACCCTGAGAGCGGCTACTTGGCCTGCCCCACGTGTGTGCTTCTGCTTGTTGTCTCTAGTCCTGGACTCAGAGTGCGAGCAGCCAGGGCAGGGAGCTTTGTGCAGCGCTTAGCATCCACCAGACTGTGGTCCATCACTGGGGAGCCAGCTTCTGTGCAATACCAATTTGATAACGAAGAAAGAAGAGCAGATTCAGAGGAGTGCTTAAATATCACTGGCCACATTCAGCCTCGCGCACAGCTGACAAGTCCGTTGATCTCACTAGGACTGCAGCATTTCCTGGCAAGGCTGACTTGCACCTTGGTTGCTTGCGGGGACAGGGAGCATTAGGTATAGGATAACTATGAGATGGTTCTGTTTGTCTCTCTCTCAAGCTATTCTGTCATTTGATCCTGCAATGCATGGTAGCTTCTTGCCTTTCATTCAGATTTCAGCACCTTAATGTTTCTAAGAGTCTCACGTTTGACTAACTTTAAGCCACGGGACATCCTTGTGGCTTCCCTGGAATCATTCACATACTTGGAGCTGGCTTGTATAGAGATGCTGTGATCAGCTGGGGCCAGCATGCACAGCACTTGGCTAGGTCAAGCTTCTGTGTAAAGTTTAAGCCTTCAGAGGCAATAACAGTTGTACGTTTTCTTTCAAAAGACCTCTCTCATTTTATTAGAAGAATTGTTTTCAGTGCTGTTGCAAAGTATTTCTGCCTAGGTAGAATGGGAAAATGGGAAAGTAAATTTCGTTAGATTGCATGATAACTTAAAAAACACCCAAACACATCTATGCCAATATAGAGTGAAATGCCCTGCTCTAGACTGCATGAAGGTTTGTGGTCATTTGCATCCAACCTTTGCTCGAATCCCAGGGCGTGCAGGAAGTGCCACCCTTCCTGTTGCAGATAAATATGGAAGCGTCTCAGTGAGGGAGCAGGAATTAACTCTGCTTTTTGCTAGAGGTGAGGGGGAATAAGGGGAGAAAGAAGGGGTGAAAAGTCACCCCTTGCAGGTTTCCCAGATCACTTTCTAATGAAATACTTAGGATTATAAAGCATTTGTTGCCTCATTAGCATTAAATTGTGGCAACTTCTCAAATCCCCAAGCTGTTTGGTAACGTTCCGAAAGACAGCCAAGCAAGCTGTTTGGTGCTCAGGGCACCGTTTAGAAGGGAGTCTAAATGTCAGCCTGAGTTAGTGACATTCAGTGACCAAGATATATGAACAATTTGTCAATTATTTCTTTTATTCTGGCCAGCCTCATCTGGGTTGCTAGTCCCTGTAATTGTCAGGAATTTCCAAACTAGTCCTGCAGAAGAGGGTGGAGTTTCTTACGCTAAGGTTTGGCAGCCACTCTGGCTCAAGGCCTGAGGGGGGTGTGCATATTTCAGTTGTTGCATCCTGTAATGTGAGTTTTCAGCTTTTTTTTTTTTCCCTTCCGTTTTGACTTCCCATTGAGCAGAGCTACCCTGCCTTGTGTTCACCAGATCCTTTATAAAAAGAATATTTTATTTCTGTTTTAATGAGACCTATACGCCATATGTCATGATGGCTGAATTTGTATGTTGCATTGGAATTGGAACTTACACATTCTTTTTAAAATCCTTTGCCTGAATTGCCAGTTTGGGCAAAAACACCCATCTGTAAAATGTAGGCACTTGTCTACTCCTATGGAGCTTTGGGAGTTTTATACATATTGGATTTTAGCATCCAAGTTAGAGGGAGGGAAGAGAGAAAGGGATGCTAAATGTGATGGAGAAAGGAATGATCTTGGAGATATCTTTGCTTTTGGCAGCAAAAGTAGATATTCAGAATATTTCCCCTGGTCTGTTAGCAGTGGTGAAATGACCCTTCAAGTTTAGAACAAGCTGCCATTAAAATTGGATAGTGTGGAGTTTAATTTTGCAAAGTGCTAAAAAGGGTGACCGATCATAGGTATTTAAAACAAACTTAAATATGCCTGCAAACAGGCTTGCAAAGTATGTATATTGTTATACATGTAATATTTAAACTTTACTACTTCTCTACTATAGATGAAGATACCCAGTAATTAACCCGTTTTCACGTCTCTATTTTCATTCTTCCCTTTAATAGATGTTGCACAGTAATGCGTAAGTCAGCAGCTTATTAAAATTGTTTCTAGGGAAGTATGTCTGTTTTTTTTTCTAATCAAAACTTCAGATTATTTTCTTTACATGCAGTAACTGTGAGATAAATTGAATATATTTGAGGTAAAATGCATGTTGGCTTAAAAACATATATCACAGAAATGGCCAGTGATAATATTTGCTGCTAAAGCAACCAAAATTTCTCATTTTGGAGCACAGATTGCCATAATGGTCTCAGTTCTGAAGGAGACGTTTGAATGGCTGCAGTGTACAGCCGGTGTGCGGCTGGTAGATGGTCACAGACGGCCTGTGTCTGTAAGAGTTTAAAATAGTCAGGTGACCGTGCTTTAAGCAACATCTGCTAGCATGCGCCTTGAGAGCCTTTAGCAAGCAGAGCAGATGGTTAAATTTCACTTTGCTCTGGGCCGAAGGCAGAACTGTAGGGTTTACAGAAAGGACCATCCTGACCAGCCCGAGAGGCTGCCTTGTCGTGAGTCCTTACTGGGCTTGTGGTACTGCACCAGGGAGTTTGATGACAAGTAGTTGGCCTAACCGCAACTGCTAGATGTAGAGGGTACAATTGCTACTGCTTTTACACTTAAAAAAAAAAAAAAGGAATTTTCGTAACTTGTATTGAACTCGATCATTTCTGCTTACCCTGGTTAATTTGTACCATGTAAGACCACAGTTCAGCTTAAACTTTTCTTTTTAGTAGTGGTTTAACTTGTACCCCCTTGCTTCACCACTTTACAAAGCCACTGTTTTAGTGAGTGCCTTAAGGAGACAGCTTTGAAAGACAGTGACTGCCACTAAGAAGATACAATTATCTACGCTTTGCCGTCCTCATGCACACACCTTGCAACAGAAGGAAAAGCCCGATGTCCTCTCTAATGGCTGCGAATTAGGGGCTGGGGGAAGGGAAGAAGTTTGAATGAAATATCTTTTCTACAAGTGGCTTGTATTTATAGGCTATAAGATCTTTCAGCCATCAGAGTTCAACATAAACCAGATACCAGAGCTAAGATATTGTATTCATTTCCCACTCAGCTATTGTGGAGAGAAATTATGCACTATTTCTGATAACACTGAGGGTTCTGTCTGTGGGGAAATGTAGAAACATGCGTTTCCAAATGACATCTATTGTACTTTATATGCTGTATCTGAGATACTTTCAGAACAGAGCTCTGGCTTGTAGGGAAGAGACCCAAAGGAGAGTTTGTGTGCTTGAAGGCTTGTCTGTTTTTTTCCAATCACTTCTGGGTCTGCAAAAATATATTTCTAGTCTCCACCAGCTTTGCCTCTTGTATGCTTAGACTCTCAGAGCTACATAACTACTCCTTTCAGAACAGAGTTGCTTTTAAAGGGCACAACACTTTTTGGATGTCTTACTGTTCATGGATGGGTAGGGTAGACAGGAGAGAAAACTCCCCCTCTTCCCTGTAACTGCTAAGTGCATGTGTCTTTAATGACCTGTATTCTTGTCATGGTGCAGACCTGGCTTTTTATTGCCTTATCTCTACCCTCTCATATTCTGCCTGTTAGTAATTTTCCAGAGGTGGCTTTGAGAGATCTAACTTATTTTAACACAAACAGAGGGATGACATTATGACATTCCCATGCAACAAACACTTCTCCCTAGCAAGAGGATAGTGTCACCAAATTGCTTCAGCATACGTTCTTGCTGAAGCCAGTGGCACCTTATTGGGCCTGAATTCAAACAAACTGAGGGTTCAAAGGCATCCTAGAGGAATATATTCCAACTGCGAGAGGCAGAGGTGGTTTAAACGTGCCTGCTGTCCTTTTTCTTTACTACATTTCTGCCATAGCAGGCAGATTCTTGTGGGGAAACACATTTTCAGCTGCATATGAATGGATTCAGCTTTAGGATAAGCCCAGAACGTAATGAAAACACCCTGAATATATTAAACAAAGGACTTTGAAGACATCAGAAATAGTGGGTGGGAGAAAAGCAGATGCTGACGAGTGTTACCAATTTGCTGAAATAGGAGCTGTCCAAGATGAAGAGGGTAATCACTGGGTTTGTCAAAATGCCTGGGAGGGTTTCTGAATCATTGCTAGCTATGCAGGAAGTCCTCTCTTCTTCCCCAGAAAAACTCTTTGCTGAGTAACGCATCTGGAAGCATTGAATCTCTGTACAAAAGAAGATCCTTTCTCCCCCCTCACCTGCTACGCCCAGAACTGCATTTGTCCAGTACGAGGCAGCTCCAGTCTGGGGGATATTGCAGCTTCTAGCTCCCTTGCATCTAGTGCTTTACAGTGAAAATTCTTTGTCTCTGTATGCCGCTGCTCCCTGCACTGTGTGCATGAAACCTCCATGCCTTCTTCAGAGCCTTTCGTCTGCAAGGACTGGGATCCCTGACAGTGATTGTGAGGTTTGTCAAAGATTTTGCTGAGAAGCCTAAATCAAATGAAGGAACATGACTCGTTTGGCTTCTAGAATGTTAATCCCTTGTCTGCTGGGCAGCTAGAGTAATAATCGAGTGTCCCTATTCTGATAGGAACACTTTGTTCTTGGCCATTATTTTTAGACCGTACAAATGCTCTCCACAGGAGAGAGACCTCCAGGTTACCTGCTGCCGGGCATTACATTGTCTTAAGTCTTTTCTTCAGCGAGAAGATTCTGATGACAAGTTTCAGTTTTCTAGGTTTAGTGAATGCGTTTGTTTAATCATTTCATTCGTGTATGTTTAGAGTGGTTGATTCGTTTTCCGTTGCTGGAAGCCCTGCAGTTCAGGGATATCGGTGTGCAGACATTTTCAGAGTGGATGTCTTTCTGACTAACTTGGAAACAGCTTGCTCTTCAGGTCAGCCAGACTCTGTGAGCAACGAAGCCTCTGAATCCCAAGTGTATCCTGCATCTCCCAGCTGGCTGTCAACTGCAGAAAGCAATCTTGACAAGGGAAAGAGGAAATGAAGACAGAAATACTTGATCAGGAGGCCAGGGAATCTTTTTAGGGGTATTCCCTGCATCAAATCATGCTTTTCTGTGCTAGATTTCTACAGAGTGCCAAGCCTGTCCTTGCCTTCTCTATTTTTCTTGTCCTCAGTCCTGTTGCAGAGTTTTTGTAAACGTCATAGTGGATGTGAACTGGAGAATGATTGCTCTTGTTTTAAATGGTTTAATTAGAAAATCTTGTTGATAAAGCCTGGCCTCTGATACCTGGCTAGGACATTTTCTAAAGCAGTCAGGGATTGACCTGGAGAAGTTATGCATGCTATTAAAGTTGTGCCATGTGCTGTAGGAAATGCTGGTGAGGAATATAGTCATGCTGAAGTGTTCTGCTGTGCTTCCAGACATGCACCGAGGTTATTTGAGATCTTACGGTCTTACAGAGGTGTTATAATAAATATATTATTATAAGTAAAAGGCTCTGCATTTCAGAGCACCCTTCAAGGCAAAATAGTTACAATACATTATGTGAGCATGAGCTTGCTTCTTAGTTAAATGCAGTACCATCAAAAGGAAAATTACTATCTTGTCAAATTTATTTAAAATTATAGACAGAAGGGCGTGACTGCATACTTGTGAAGCTTCAGGAATGAACTCTTATCTCGAGCACGTGTTCACTGTTGCAGAGAAAGGAGTTCCAGCGTCCTTTGATGCCATCTCCCCTGTGGTGGATGTTACTGTGGCCCTTGGCACGGAGCAGCCAGTTTTGGTTCTTTGCTGGGTGAGAGGGGGTGGGGAATCCATGGCAGCTGACCAAGAACAAGCCTCAGCATGCTGCCTTTTTTCCTTCCTCCCATCTCACTTATGTCTGGAGCGCTCTGGCAATACTCAGGAAACTCTGTTTCCAATTCCTGTCTTAGGAAAACACAATCATACTCTCAAATACTTCTCAGTAATGAAATCCCTCCATGCTTGGAAGAATTATTTCTGGTCCTCTTTACATCAAGAGGTCAGATAAAGTCAGAAATAATAACAATAATAATAATAATAATGATACTTCACTAGTACCTCTCCTGCAGAGAATCCTGGTTCACAGAAAGGTAAACGGTTCTTCACAAATACTCACCACGGCAGAGATGGCAGAGCTGGAAATGAATGACACTGCCAGAATATGCAGTAGATTGACCGAGTGCAGCAAGTGCATGAAATAAAACAATGTCCTGTGTAAAGGGTAATAATGTCAAAACTTATTAGGAAAGCTGAGTTGTCTGGAGCACATACATGCCTTTCAAGCTTACTGAACATCTGTGTACTGCAAAATTGAAGATGATTTGAAGGATTTCTGAATTAATTCTGTGTTTAAGCCATTAAAAAAATACACACACAAACTCCAAGTTTTCTAACATACGTAATTCTTATTGACACAGGAAAGTGAAGTGCATTTTGTGAAGGGAAAAAAAAAGTCTGTGTGAAAGCCACTGAACAAGCCGTGCCTGTAGTTTAGGTCTGGTGCATGCGTTAGGCATGTGCAGGCAGTGCTATTAAGTTGGGCAACAGCTTGTGTTGCAACGTTTCACCTGCAGGTTCGGCTGATGGGAGCACTTTCAAAGCGAACATTTCAGCGGAATTTCTGTGTCCTAATTCTTCTTTGGCTGGGCGCTTGGTATTCTTTGAATGTGGGCCAAAAAGTTAATCTACACATACACATTCTCAGATTTA
Organism: Chauna torquata; assembly: GCA_013399475.1. Lineage (NCBI taxonomy): Eukaryota > Metazoa > Chordata > Aves > Anseriformes > Anhimidae > Chauna > Chauna torquata. Next base: position 738,630 of record VXAL01008552.1, on the reverse strand, counting down.
CTAATTATGAAACTAGTAAAATGTTGTTGGCTACCTTTTGGAAGAAGAACTTTACCTGCGTTAGAAAACTTCAGAGATTTAAGTACTTTGCGGTAGGTAACGAGAAACCAAAGGTCCATCCTTCCTCCCCTAATTTTATATACCAAAGAGTGGGAGAGATCTGATTTTCACGAGGTCGTGATTCAGCCTGATGCACGATATTTCTTTGTTTATTAGGTTGTTTCTTACTCTTGTGCAGGTAAGTAAGCTCACATGCAGAACCAAGGTGCCAGGCGCTCTCCATGTCTGGATTCTGCTGCTGACTCATAGTTTATCATTTCTGGCTAGTTACATAACTACTTTGAGCTACTGCTAATTAAACCGTAAAACTGGTGTATTAATATGCACTTTATTGGAGTCTGAGAAAGCTTAAATCAGTGTTATTAAGCACTATGATCTGGAATAAAAAGATCTATTAAATACAACATCTTTATTGATTTTTCTGCAGAGCAGCTGCTGAATGTTATTTTGTTTTAAAGTGTTCTTGTCCCTCCAATTCCAAACAAGTTTGAAATCTTGAGCAATCAAAGCATAAAAATACCTTCCTACCATACATGCACTGGTGGGAAGGTCTTTGGCTGGATTACTCACTAGTTACTGTGACTTTTATTATAAAATACTTGTTTGGGGAAAATCCTCTGGGGCAGCAGCATTCATGCTGTGAGGTTAGGTGCCTGAAGAGGAGAAAGGGATACCGTGTCTGGGATTAATGATGTTTGGAGACTTCTCTCTGCTGCTCACATTGCAGTCTCTGGGTTGCCTCGAGGAACAGGAGTATAAAAAGGGAAAATTTTGAAGAAACATGCGATAAGACCTTTTCGGAAGGAAGGCGCGATGTAAGCATGGCTCATTTCATTCAGATCAAAGTCCCGCAAGCCTGATATCCTGTCTCCACTGTAACTTCCAGCAGATTCCTAGGGAACACTGGAAGAATAGGACCAACAAACAGTGATACTTTCCCAGAATACTTTCCGCTTGCAAGAAGGACTTCCTGAGCCCAAATAGCGTCTTTTGTCTTTAATATCCCTCAATGGACTTTTCTTCCATGAAGCTGCAGAGTAGCTCTTTGAACTCGCATAAGGGAGTCTGTGTTTTGCATTGTGGTGCTTCTCTAGGCTTTGGCTCTGACTGTTGGGAAAAGCTGCCTTCTTCCTACTATTTTGTATTTCAGAGTTCATGACAATCGTAGCTAAAAAAGCAATGCCCCAGATTTGCTGCAGAAGGCCAGCTAATTGTGATTGTTACGGACAATTATGTCTGTAAGCGTGCAGTATTCTGTATATTAGAATAGGGTTGTGTTCTGGGTGTGTTTTATTCTGGGTTTTTTATTCATATTTTAGTTTGGTTTTATTCTGCCTGAACTGTGAATTGACCTTGCTAAGACAGTTCCTGGGAGGGAGCACAGGCCGCCCCCGGGGTATGCTTTGATCCTGTTCATTCTTCTGTTGCTGTGGGACTGGAATAGGGTCCTGCCAGCAGCTTTCAATAATGCGCGGACAAACCTGCTCCCAGCTCGTGGGCCAGCTCTAATCCCTGTCTTTGCTACGGTTACCTCGATAACATGCGCCGAGTCACTGCAACGCCCTCTGTTACCAGCCCAGGTGCCCTTTCTGGCCCATCGCTGCTCTCAGTCATTTGCAACAGATACTTGCCTCAGTTTCCCCATCGCTACCATGGGGATGCTGAGGACAGCAAGAACAAATAAACCTAGCAGGAAAGCGGAGATGGGAAAGACCTGTAACATCCTGAGTGTCTGGAGTCCAGGCTGGAGTCTGAGGCACCCTGACAGCAGCAATCTGGACACGTTCCTCCTGGCTGGCGTTGCTGTGTTCTGCAACGCGTACGAAGCCAGAAGTTGACTCACTTGTTCTCCTTATTTAACTTACATTACATTTTTTTCTTTTGTTTCAGCTCAAAAAGAAGCAAGTCTATGTTGAGAAGGTGGAGAAGATGCAACAGGCCTTGGTTCAGCTGCAGGCAGCGTGTGAGAAACGGGAACAGCTAGAACATAGACTGCGGACTCGGCTGGAGCGAGAGCTGGAATCTCTCCGGATGCAGCAGGTACCCGCTCTTTCTTTGTGCCTTGCCAGGTTTCTTGTAGGATTGTACGCTACACTGTGCACAAAAGAAGGGCAGTGGGTTTTTTCCATCTTGTAAAAAGAGCAAATTATTCTTTTGGTAGCTATTACCATGCTGGCCTCTGTTGTTTTTACTTGATTTAATTATTCCATTCTAAGCAGAAACTTTAGATAAGATACCAATAGAGGATCCATCCTGTGACAAGATTCAGACATAGCCATATAGCTAGATGGTGTCCTATCTTTAAGTAACCTGTTTATATTTACTTTAGTATTATTTTAAAAATATTCTTCACAGTTTGAAATTTTATCTAAGATTTGTTAACAACTGGCTTGAAAGGAGAGGCCCTTCAAAAAGCTTTTGTGTTTAAAAAAAGAAAAAAAAAAAAAAAAACTACCAAAACCACAAAACCAATTCCGTAAATGCAGTTGATGGAAACAGACAGGAGCTTTACGGAGAATATGTTGTTAGAATTGTATTGTGAGTCTTTCTCAGTGGAAAGAATGAATGACAAGCAGATTGTGCAGCGCTGTTATGAATCGGATGTGAGGTTTTAGGTTTATTTCAATGTGGGTCAAACATAGGCCTGCATCTTATTTCCAGAAAAGTTTACAAACCTGACAGTTCACCTTGTGTTCTAAATCACATTTAGTTCCATGTTATGTTTAGTCCTCAACTGCCACGTCTGTGAAGGAACAGATATTTAAATATTAATTGTATTTTTGTATTGGTTTTAGTAGGAGTTACAGTAATTTGATAAACTTTCTTCCATGTTACCTTTGCAAGATTAGGTACCCTGAACCCCACAACTTTTGACTTTGAGCCTGAGTCAAAGCAAAAAAATAACCTTCTTGTCATGGTTTAAGAATTCTGAGCTGAAGATAAAACAGCTTGCCTGCCCAATTTTTCTTTTCTTTTAAACTAACTTTTATTTTTAAGTCAAATATCATGCCAACTCCATGTGAGACTTCCGTATAAAACTATGCATTTTATCCTTTGAACTTTTAGCACAGAAGATCTCCACTCTTTCTTGATTTGAGAGAAAAGGAACACAATCTGTCTTCAAATCTGGCTTTAGAACTAAATTATTTTTAATCCCCAGCTACTTAATCCACAGGTATACGCTGATCATAGTGGTTTAGTAACAAAATCTTATAAAAAATATTTTGGATTTTTTTTTTTTAAAGCTATGATAACTCTTGTGTACTAGTTAGTGTTTTGCTGGAACAGTGTTGGAAATAAGACTGAGTTATCTAGGCAGTATGGGTGAGCTATAGGCATCAGACCTGAGTAGCACAATCCAGCTCTCTGATGCGCTTGGGGCTTTGCACATGGAAAAAAGCCTTAAGGAGTGTTTTCCATCTCAGATATTTGCTTGTTAGTATTGACCAGCTCTGGAGTGGCACGAGGAAGCACTCTAGCATGGATGCTGTGAGTTAAGCTGTCTTTCTTGGGAGCAGTTCTTGGTACTTTATGACTTTTGAGCTTCAACATTTGGAAAATAGAAGGAGCCTGGCTTGTGGTATACGAGCTTGTTTCCAGGTTTGGACTGAGTGAGGCTGAAATGCGCCTGCAGGTGTTTCAGGTTAAGCTCTAAAGGAGACCATTACCACCACCTAGTCTGCCCAGCACGGCACAGGCCACTGCATTTCACTCTGGGGAGGTTCTTGCACCAAGCCAGTGCTGCTCCTGACCAGCCTCTGTCCTTCAGACAAAAGCAAACCAACCAACCCTGAGTCTTACAGCTGCATCCTGAGACTTCTTTTTTGTTTTGCTTTTGGAAATCAGCGTCAAGGTACATCTCAGGCTGCCAACGTCTCGGAGTACAATGCCACAGCGCTTATGGAATTACTGCGTGAGAAGGAAGAAAGGATTCTTGCTCTGGAAGCTGACATGACCAAGTGGGAACAGAAATACCTGGAGGAGAGTGTCATGAGACAGTTTGCTTTGGATGCAGCTGCGACTGTGGCTGCTCAGAGGTAAATGAGACTATTCGTAGTACAGGTTTATTTTCTTTTTCCAGTTGAATGTCATATTTCCCACCAAGGAATGTTGTCATACCACCCTCCCATGATACCTCTACTTGTGGTCTGAACGGCTTCTCAAACTTCTGCATGCAAGTGGAGCTTGGCTGCTTTTCCTGGGAGCTGTGTGATTGCCAACAATTAGAAACTTTTTTCCTGGGGAAGATTCCCCCACATGCAAGAGCCATTTTCCAGACTAGAGTTGTTCTAAGCTGTTCCTAGAAGCTGTTGATTCAAAAATAGATGTATGAGGAGGGTTGTTTTTTAAACAGGAGTTAGTCCTTGCTGAAGTCATGTGGGATGGGGTAAGCTCGGTGATTCACATCGCTCACCCTGAATGGCTTACTTGTTCTCCAGAATGTTTTTGCAAATTACTTTGTGGTATTGTCCTCAATATGGTTACTAACCAGAAACATCTACTAGGAAATTCTGCTCAAAACATTCTGCTGTGTGTAGAGAGTAGTGCTTGTGGGGGTGGGAAGGGAAGGGTGTCTGAAATTTGGTAACAAGCTCACATTCCAAGACAACTACAGAAGCACTTACTACGGTTGTAAATAGGCCCAAGTGCTTCAGCTAGTTGGCAAGCATGAGCTGTTATTGGAGTGCAATTCTTTAATGTCAGGTAGTGCTTACATGTAATTTCATTGATCACTAGTTTCTGGTTCTTGACAGCAGATTTTATTTTAGATTGTTTCATGAACCAGATTCAAATAGGGATGTTATCGCAGCTGGGTTCCTAGCATGTAAGATCATACTGGAATTACAGGGGGAAACTTGCAGATCTGCTGTGTTAGCATTTAAAGACTTATCTTATCTTGCTCCAGAAGCAGGCTGTTAATTTGGGGTATTGATGCTTCTTGTGCACTGTTTTCTGCCTCCCCAGCGATTCTCTAAAGGCTCTCACTACTGCTTGTCCCTAGAGGCTGTTATATTTTCAGCATGCCCTGATAAATAGGGGTCTGGTCTATTGTTTATCGTGGAATGAGAGAGGATGTGTTAGGCCTGTTAATGTTTTGTTAAATGAACAAGATTGCTTTCCAGTCAGGAAAGAGCGAACCTCTGATTTTCCATTTCCTTCTAGCTCCTTCTCCCTTGAAAGAGACTGCTCCATCAGCATCAGTACTTCTGCAAGTTTGTACCTGCCGTGGAGCCTTCTCAAAAATGGGGTGTGAGGGGTTTGATTAATTTCAGTGGTACCTTCATGTACACCGTGCACAAATTTGCTTTCCTTTTTCTTTGGTAGTGGAAAATAGCATCCCTTAGGAAGCTGAGGTTGCAGGAAGGCTGCTTTACAGCACAGGCAGGAACCTGGGTCAGGTTAGGTTTCTTTGATGAGTGACCTTCTTATGCCCTTCACATTGGTGCTTTGCCGTTCCTCATGCGAACTTTTCCAGAGTTAAATGTACGTTTGCCAGACAGTTCTTAGGTCTGCAGGGTCTGAGAGAAAAAATTTCTTATTACAATGAATTGGAGCTATTGGTAACTAACTTTTTTTTTTTAATTATTCCTATATTAATGCATAGCTATGTCAGTAACATGCTCTTAGTGTTATAAGTCATATGGTGTTACAGAGCGTAGCACAGTGACTTTGTTCAGACTATACAGCAACACATAGGATGAAATACTCCTGTTTTGGTTAATGGACTGAACAACTATCATCACAGTGCAACATCAGGCACTACGTGGAATCAATCTAAAACTGTTTTCAGCTCACTCCAAGTTTTTTGGACCAAGCTGCTTAGAATTGCTTTAAAAATTTCCATGCCTAGTTCCCTTTGATACTTAGATACCCTGTTGTTGGAAGGGGAAAGGAAAAAACTTTGCATCTGAAGTGAAATTTGCACTCTTTCAGTTGAAGAAAAGTGCCTAATGTTCTATACCATCTTTTCCCCTCCCTGTCCTTGGATTTGCCTCATCAATCAGTTTACAATAGCACAGTGAATCTGTTAGATCATAGACTGGCCAGGGATCGACAGTAGATTGACTATTGGTATAATTGTTTGCATATTTTTTTGTAATCTTTCTTCCATTAGGACCGCGAGTTGGATTTTCGGACGACACTGAGCCAGCCCAAACTCAAAAAAAGTGGATGTTCTTGTTTGTTACTTTTGAGCAATCATTTTGTGCTGGTAGGAGGAAAGCAGCATCTTTAGCTGATCCTTCATCTGCTCTACTGCTTGTTCTCAGGGACACGACAGTGATCAGCCACTCGCCTAACCCTAGCTATGACACCTCGCTGGAAGCTCGCATTCAGAAGGAGGAGGAAGAGATCCTGCTTGCCAACAGGAGGTGTCTCGACATGGAGGGAAGGTAAAATGCAGTTTGCTCCTATCTGTCTTCTTTAGGACAGGGATTTTAAATGAATTATCTGGGTAGGTGCCTCAGAACCAGTAATTCTTGTGTCTTCACCAATAGCAACAATGTAGGATGCCAGACACTCATTTGGCCAAGGAAGTAACTTCATAGCAATCTAAAACCTGTCTTAGATTTTTGCATCTAGCTTATTCCTCTTCTCTCTTCCGGGCATCTTCAGCAGACCCCAAGCTCAAGCCACCTCTTAAAAGTCTCACAGAACTGTTTTCCCCAGGGTTTTCACAGTGCAGACTCCCCGGTCTGTGTTAACTTCTTTTTTCTGTTGGTCTCATGTCCTGCTTGTAACTCTCAGCCTTGCCTCGAAGCCTCTTCCATGCCTGTTTAGAGCAGCTTCCAGTAGCCAAAGGGGGCTGCATATCTCAGTGAAGCTCCGTTACATATATACGTACGGGAAGTCTCATGCATCATCTGCTGTGGTGAGGCAGTGAGCAGCCAGCATTCAGGGTGGTAAGCTCACTGGCGTCCTCTCTGTGCCTCCCTGAATGCCTAGGGGAGTTCTAATCACAGCCGTGGGATGCTGAGGCCTCAGTCTCCTCAGTCCGAGGAGACAGGAGTTCAAGCACGTTGTTGTTATTTGTCCTTCTCAAAAAGGATCAAGACTCTGCACGCTCAGATCATTGAGAAGGACGCCATGATCAAAGTCCTGCAGCAGCGCTCCCGGAAGGAGCCTGGTAAGACAGACCAGCTCTCCTCAATGAGACCCGCCAAGTCGCTGATGTCGATTTCAAACGCTGGCTCGGGTTTGCTGTCCCACTCGTCCACACTGAGCAGCACTCCCATCCTGGAGGAGAAGAGGGAGGACAAGAGCTGGAAAGGCAGTCTAGGTAATTTTTAAATAACAGTGGCAATTCAGATATGTAAGTCACTGCTTAGGGGAGAGGCAGGAGCAACAGGAAGAAGAAGGTGTGTCTGACAGACGGATTGGCTGGCCTAGCATGCAGTAAAACTGACTGCAAGCAAGGTGGGACGCATTTGGAACAACTGCTTGTTTTAATCACTTTTGGGGAAGCAGTTACTTCTGATGTCCAGGCTCTGCCATGAAAAGTATTTTAGCTTTAATTCCCACTTGGTTTGGTACCTTGTCTTTAGGGATATTTGGGATCTAGTTTTCAGAGTTCCCGAGCACTTGCTTTCAGATGGGTTGTTACAGCTGTCTGAAGGTGTGAAGTCTCTTTCAGTAACTAGCCAGCACAGATGTAAATCAGGATTGCTATCCTGTAGTGCCTGCGCTGATGTGACTTCTGGAATGGCTCAGCACCGTTGTTTCAAGAAAATGAGTCATATCAAAGCAAATCTTAGGTGATGTTTTTCTTTCTGGAAAGAAGTTAGGCCTGCAGGTCCTCCCTATGAGACTAAAAGACCCTGATAAGTAAATGAAATCTCTTGCAGCTGATTTCAGGGTGTGCAGATTTACCCAGCCATAGCTGGTCAACTGCTTAGAGTCAGGGAAATAAGGTGTTAGTGCTGACTTGCGTATCTTTGCATGCAGCAACGTGAGGATACTGCTCTTCTTCGGGTACTTCAGCACCCAGTGGTGAAAGGTGCTCTAGGAAGATAAATTAGAGCTGATTGCTGAAGCACAGAGTGCTTTCCAGATCCTAGAGCAACTGCTACAGAGAGGGGCAGAACTGATTCCAGTTAGTTTTCTGGGACTGTGAAATTTCTTTCCCTTTTTCCACAAAGGTGTTCTGCTGGGAACAGAATATCGCTCAGAATCCATTCCCTCCACGCCCTCTCCTGTCCTTCCTTCTACCCCGTTGCTGTCAGCCCACTCGAAAACAGGCAGCAGAGACTGCAGCACCCAGACTGACCGGGGGAACGAACAAAGCAAAGCTGCGCCTTCCTCTGCAACTCCCACACCAGGACGACTCCCCAGTACCGGCCTGACCTACAGTGCGGACAAAACAGGTGAGGAGGCTCAGCTGCCCGCCCGGAGGGGCCCCTGCCACTGACTCACTGTCAGTTCTGCTCCACGGGGCAGGCTCTGCCGCCCCTTTTTCTGTTCAGGAAAACTGGGTTTACTTGTTGTGAGGACAGGTGAGTTTAGAGACAAGCTTGGCCCTGTTCTGAGGAGTCACAAATGCTCTGAAGTTTAAAAAAAATAAGCCTTAAGAGTGGTAGGATAAGCATGGACACACCGGGTAGAGAGGTATAGCAAGATTTAAGAATTGGAGCAGATATATGCAAATCCTGGGATAGTCTTTGAGTCAATCTACTCTGAAGTAAATTGTGGGTGGCACGTGGGGTTGAAACCGCATATGAAAATGAGCTGTAGAAACTGGCCATCACGTTTTTGTGAATATTCAAAGCAAAGTGGACTCAGGTAAGGGGGATGGAGAAGAAGGGAAGGTAACTGTTGTGATAAAGCTGTCTCGTTATCACAGTATCCCAGTTGTGGGTCCAACTTCAGCATTGGTGTAGATAGATCCAGTAACAGTGACTACTATCACAGAGGCTGAATTTGCTTCCCACAGAGCTCCGAGCTGGCAAGAGCTGCTCATTTTCCAGCCCACTCTGCCAAATCAATGCAGATTACACAACCTTGCCTCTTCTACTTACAGACACATTACAATTATGTTGTTCTTTATGGAGGAGTGAATTTGGCTGGTCTGCTGTGCATCTTGCCCATGCTGTGCTGTTTAATAGATATTGAGGGAGGCAGGGGAACAGGTTTTGTGGTAAAAGTCTACACTGACTGCATTGGTTTAAATGCAGTTGCTCCAGTTTTATAGGCCATTGTGCATCAATGGGAGATACCCAAGGGAAAATGAGAAACTACCTTTATTTGTCTAGCTACGTACATGAAGAATTGCATTTTTTTTATACTAAGTAATAAGTTGTTAGCTGTCTTTCGGCCAATGACAGAAGATGACTTTTAAAGTGTTAACCTCATTTTTCTGATCCTTTGCTCACAGTTGTTGTCTGTGATTGAAGTTATAGCTTTGATTGTCTGTCTCTTGTTTTTCCTCATCGCATAGATGGGCCACTCTTCCACTCCAGCACTCTCGAAAGAAAAGCCCCTGTTCAGACCATGGGGCAGGACCTCCCAGATGGAGAGATGGTAGAATACCTCATCTGAAAGGCTGTACCAGGATCTGAGCTGGGATACAATAGCAAGAGTTTTTTTAAAAGACATTTTTATTGGGAAAAATTTGTAGTACCTGAGTAATAAAAGAACACTCAGTTGTTTGCTCTTGTATATTATGTCTCAAAAGTATGAACAGGTTAATTTATAATTTGTTCTAAATTATAAAAAATCCATAACACTTGTTCTTTGAAAGTTTCCCCCTTTATTTTTTGAATACTGGATCTGGTAATGTCTGGATAAAAAACAAGAACTTAGGCGCACTACATCTTATATTTCATTTCAGTAATGTGAAAGTCTTGTATCTTAGAACAAAGAGAAGTACCTGCTCTCACAGCTGTCGGTTAATTGTCCAGCTTGAACACAGTAAGATGGGCATAAAGGCCTTACAATGATCAGAACCAGGGACTTAGCTGTGAGCATCACTTAATGGTTTCAGAATACAGGTGTTCTGAAGAACCTGAGAAGCTTTTATAAATCTGAGCTATGATCAAGGGAGACTTCTCTTTACACTCAGAGTAAGAACTCAAAATAGGTATTTCACATTCATAGGCTGGAAAGATTTCCATTTTCAGTGTGGTAACATTCTTCCCTCCCCCCCCTGAAATTGTGTTATTTCTATTAAAGAAAAGACTCCGGTGATTAATGTCACATTTCACGTTTTCAGTTGCATCGAAAGATTTGCCATACTTTTATACAGAAGTACTTTTTCAATAATTTATACAGTGGATAGTAATTAATATATTGCATTCATGTTTTACGTAAATTAAAAAAGGACATTTTACAGGCTCGGTCCTGATCTGTTAGATCAGATTTCTGCCATTGTAATTCCATTGGCTTTAGTGGAACTATGCCTGATTTATAGTAGTGCAAGTGGCAAGCCCTGTTGCTTTTCAATGTTAGCAATTTAATCTAGTGCATCTGTGGAGAACTTTCTCCTTAGCAGATTTTTCTATATTTCACATGCCCTCCTTTATATGTCCTGCGTTCTGGGAGATACTAGTTTCTTTTTCATATAGCAAAGCTTCAGAGGTAGAGGTTTAAACAGGAGCTCTGTGTAAAGTTTCAGATGGCAAATTTTGTCCCTCCAAAATATTTTTTCTTTATCTAACTAGAGAGAGCAGCTTAAATAAAGTCCCAGAGGCTTTACGGAAGGAAGTTACACGTTCTAGTTGTCAGGTTCTCTTTCAGATCCTTGGGAACTACCACAGATGCAGCGATGCTTCAGTTGCAGGTGCTGTAAGGAGATACTGAGACCAATAGAAGTAAATGTTTGAGTATTTCTTGTTACTGTCTTTGCATTTTGTTAAAACAGTTCAATATTAATTTCTGTTTAAAAAAACCTTTTTTTTACTTGAATGTTTAAATGTTTAATTAGCCAGTAGTCATGTGTCAGGAACCTGGCTAGTCTCAGCTTTCTGTGCAACATTAGGGTAGCCAGATGTTAATTTCAGATCATTTCACTCCAGAAATAAGGAAAATCAGCATTTAATCATCCAACAGCTAGTGAATGTCCTCAGTTCCTACGTAGTTGACACTACTGATAACGTGTCCAGTTGAAATGGCCTTAGCAGAGCAACAAATGTAATGTGAATTTTACAGTGGAGGGTTGGCAGTTGAAAGGAGGTGCCTTGCCTTCCCTCTGCTGCGCAGGTGGCTTAGCAGTGCCTAAAGTTCGGCTGTGAGTTGGATTCCATTCATCTGCTAGTGATAACCACTTACAAAAGCAGAGCAAACGGTTCACATCATATCTAGCAAATTTGCTGCTTGTTGGTATTCTTCACCCCATATTCCTAGTCCCACGGAAGTTAGAGATGGTAAAATGCATGTGGTGTAAGATGTGGACAAGGTCTAAATAGCCTGACTTTACTAGTGACCTCTCTCACAGGCTGCACAATCTGCCGTCCGTCACACCACATCGGACACTTCAGAGCTGCACTTTAGGGCTTGGACTTTGTCTGCCGAATGGGACAACATTGTTCTGGAGCATACGGCAGACCTTTTAAGTGTATTCTAATAGTTTGGTTTAGTTCTCCACCCTTTTCTAGAGAAACTGTTCAGAGCCTCTTTGTTCTCATCCCTTGCATTTATTTCTCTTGACTTAACGCTTGTAATGCCGTTATATGAAGTAATGCCTGCTGTGGAGGATTGTAAGTGATTTCTCTTCCTCCTCCACAGTTGCTGGAAATGCAGAAGCAGCTTTTCTCATTAGGTCACTGTGTCTATCCTTCTGCCATTTCAGCATCGTTTTCTGTATTATATTTTGTGGTTTGGGCTTAGAATGAACAATAAGGGAGTTCAAATGCCACTGGGGTGTGTGTGAGAGAGGGAGAGATGTCTGACTGTTTTTCTGTTCTTTTAAAGTCAGAAAAGAACTATATTCTATCTTTACAAGTGCTTCTCAGCAGTAGGAAAGAAGTTTTGCAGCTGGAGGGCTCTGGTTAAACAGTTCCAACTCACTTGATTCACTTTAATTCTAAAATGTCTAGGAAAATTTTGATCTTTGACAGATAAAATCCGTTTTGGAAAACTGATTTTCCCCAGTTGGTATTGGCTGTTCAGCTGGACTAGGTAAATATAATTTGTTTATCCTCCTTGCAGCTCATTGTTTTCGAAGTGAACTCCGCCACAATCTATTTTTACAAAGAAAAAAGGACATAATAGTTTTCTGTGAATAAAATACGGACTGTGCACAGCAGCTGTCTCCTCCAAAAAATGGCATCCAGTCAGTCTCTGACAGTCCAAGCCATCAGGATCGCGGTAGCCTTAGCGGTTCTATGCCAGTGGAAGTGAAGTTGGAAGCAAATGATGCATTTTCACATTCCTTAGGTCAAGTTCGTTGTCCTGTTTTATAGCTGTGATTTCTCCCAAAAGCAAACACCCTGACATTTTTGACAGGGAAGTTTGAGGTCATCTTCCTGTGCTGACAAACTAGGAACCATCAGGAATGTAGTTTTTCCCTCGAGCTTCCTCAGAGCCATCCTGATGTGAGTGTAAAGGAGCTGCTTTCTTTGAGGAAGATGTGTACTATAGTCTTCGGTCTCCCTGTACAGATCTTTATTTTGTTTTTAAACAAACTGCTTTAAGGAGACAAACTGCACACCTAGTTCCTTGTCCTTCTGTCGAGCTTATTTCTAGTAGAACGTGATTTCTAACACATTGATTGCAATGACCTTCTTTGCAAACCAAAATTTTCGACCAAGAGTTTTTCTTAAACTCGGGTATTAGAAGCAGAATTGTAGCTTTTATTAAAAAAAAAAAAAAAAGCCACATATTCTTTTGTGTAGAGCAAAACGAGAAAATCAAATGTAGTTACCTTTCGTCTTTCCTTTCACTGCTTACAGAATGGCCAAACTCACAAGTCCTTTCCATGGGTGGTTCCTCTGAGATTTGGAGGCTCGGGGAACTGCCTGAGATCTGGAGGCGTTTGTTCCCATCCGACCTGGTGTCGTTACTAACTTTAAACAGCTCCTGCCTGGCAGCTCTTGTGGCATCGAGAGCCATAATTCTCTGTCTGTGGTCTGAGGACCCCTGGGGATCTGAGTTGCTCCTCAGGAGTCTGCAAAGGGTGGCTAAGGTAAGCAAATGCTGTCAGGGAGCTTAAATTCTTTCTATGGGGTCTGTGCCGCTGTGGGCACGTTTGTAGCAATCAGAAAAACGTGAGACACAAAACTGGCGTTAGCTTTGCTTCGTTTTTGTGGCTGCCTGAGTGAGGGGACTTGCAGGGCTTTAGGCCAGAACCATCTCCAAGGATGCCTCCTGCTCCAGCAGCCCGCGCCGACGAGCGGCGGTGCCTTGAGGCACGTAGGGACCGCGTCCCGTGAGCCGGGACAGACTGCAGGAGCCGCTGCTGGTGCCCGTGCGGTGAATCCCGGTAACGGCGGCCAGAGGATGCGCTTTCCCATTGCTTACAAAAGGGTGGCCACGTAAACTCGGGGCAGCGAGGACAGCAAGACCCGGGGGTACGTGGGCATCCTCTGCCTTCCCGGGGGGCTGGTGTGGGTTAGCCCGGCATCCACTGCGCTTCACCGCGCTGCGGCCAATGGCTCTGCTCCGCGCCAGGGGAGGGGGCTGTGGAGAGCGGGGTTCTCTTTCCATGTATTTGTATAGGAACTTTTTTCTAAAAGCTAGCGTTTCCATGTCTAGAAAGTAAAAAGACATTGTAAAATGTAATTGTACTGTATTTATGAAGAAAATACATTTCTTTTCAAAAAATCTTTCTCTAAGTTTGTTTTAGAGTCTGACTTCCAACAGCATCATCTCTTAGGCTTTCAGAAGCATTGAAACCCGTCTGTTCTGCACTGTTGTGTCCAACTATACTGTTAGGGCTGTGCTAAACTATTGAGATTTAAGAAGAAGACGATCACCTGCCCTCCGAACTCAAGCAGAATCTGTGGTACTCCAAATTCTGAGGTATTTGAACACTTGCTTTCAGTCAGCATGGTCTCTGCTCAGGATCAGCAATGGAGATGCTGAAATAACTGTGGAGACCAGTCCGGGGCAGTGCAGCTTCCAAGCCCTGCCTCTGGAGAGAGCTGGGGAATAGCTGCCTGTTTGCTCTCTGAGCCAGCAGCACAGCTCCTGCTGCCTGTGGAGCAGGATTGGTCCCCGAGAGGTGTGCTCAGGACTCCTGCCCCGTTATTCAGGTCTCTTCCAGTTGTAAAGTCACAGCTTTGCGGGGCAAATGGTTTAAACCCAGTTTCCCTTTCAGCAGACTCGTGGTCTAAAGGGCCAGAAACAAGTGAGCAGTGAGCTGCTTCGCTCTAGGATCCCAACCATCAAAGCACAGATTGAAATATTAAACGTTTGCCCTTTCGTGACCTTAGCAAATGTATCAAGAGAATGATCTTTTCTATATAAATCTATATTGAAGTGAATCTTGTGGATTACTTTTTCCTCCTTATTTAAACCAAGTTTATTTTGTAATTTGTGAATGACCTGTTTTGTAATTCAGCTGTTGAAACAGCCCTAAAGTCTTTGAAGATTATGGCAGCTTTAATTCTAGGAAAAAAAACAAAAAGTGTAAATATGCACTAAGATACCTTGTGTCTACCGTTATGTTTGTAGCTAGCTATAAAAATATTTTGTGTGTTTTTAAAGAACGGATCCTGTGTTTTCAATTTTTTTTCCACTGATTTTCTTGTTTTGCGATAAATTTTCTAATAATGAAAACCTTATTGATCATAAAACAAAAATAATCTTGACCTCATCTAATCCTTAGTGCTGGCTGGCATCCGTCTTTAAGCTTTCAACCCCAATTGGAGATTTTGCAAGATAAAGTAGTTGTCCATTCCAGTCTCTTCCCTTAACCATCGCTGTTGATTTTTTCTCTGACCGGTCCTGCAGCTGTACACAAAGCTGCATGCTTTCCTTTTTTAATAATTAGATCAACAACAGCAGCTTACAGTAACTTCTAGCTGCAGCGGCTTTGCCTGTCATCTCTTCTTTGGCGGCTGGACTGTTTTTCAGACCGTCTGAAAGTCTAACTGCACGTGAGTAGCCTGAAGTCACGTGAGTATTTTCTGTATCGCGGCCTCCAATAGACCAGCGTGCTTTCTGTTCACGTATTCTTGGTCCATTTCGTTGCCTCCAGTTTATTTTTCCTCTCTCATCGTGCTCTCAGAGGGAAGGAGCAGGGGTTGTGGGGAAGCTCACTGAAAGTGGTCAGCCTTGCTGCATTTTTCACTGTTGACTTTTGGAATTGATCTTAACATAGTTACAGCTTCCCCTGGTTGCCAGTGCTTTAATAAATACCAGCTTGACAAATCTGGAGGCCGCTGGTCAGTTCAGCACATATGTCCCTTATGCTTTCAGGGCTTTTGATGTTGTTTCTATAAATCTCTCTGGCATGTCAGAGTGGAAACAACATGACTGAAAAAAAAAAAAAAGAAAAAAAAAAAACCCGGCTACAGAAGCTTGCTAATAGCTGGCTTGTTTAACAAGCCAACTGTGGCCCATCTGCAGATGGGTGCGAGCAGAGTGTTTGGACGTTTCACAGCGCCCTGGTAGCACGCCGGGCCACTCGACATGGATCCGACCCAGCCGCCCGCTGGATCAGGAGGAGGCCGCAGCAAAACGCCTGCCGACAGCAAGCCGAGGTCCGACCCTGGCTCCGTGCAGGGGTGGTTTGCTTGTTCGCATCCCCTTGGCTCTCTTGGAAACACGCTGACCGGCCCACTTGGACATCACCATCCACCAGAGGCTGTCCCAGACGCCCCTTTTGGATGTGTGCATGGTAAAGACACCTTCCTCAACCTCCCTCAGCACGCCAAGATTTGGGGCTTAAAGGGGAGAAAAAGATTAAAAGGTTGTTTGTTTGTTCTTCTTCTGAATTGGCAGAGCCTTTAAAAGAAAAGAAGCCATTGCTCCAAGTCCTTAGTGCAACCCGCACCAGCAGCCAGTCGCTTCCCCGAGCCACGCTGCTCCCAGGAGCGCTGGCTGGGAGCTGTGGGCTAGCGCCCGTGCACTGGGAGCGCAGTGTGCTCCAGCCGCTGCACTGCCAGTTGCAGTATTTTATCCATCTTAAAGCATTGCCTGTAATTGCTTTAAAATGCCTGTAAAGAAAAGCAAAATTCCCTAATTACATGGGACCTCTGTAGAGGCAGCTCTTTGCCTTCCCTTCCTGCTCCCCAAGAAAACCAAACGTGAGCGTGTAATGTATTTTGGAACATTGCTCTGAATTTTGTAAGGAAGAAAATGAGATGGCAGCAAAAGGCTGGTGTTGTAAAGGCTCCTTTAAGGCGGTGTTTAGATCTGGAGACATGTCTGAAGGAGATAATCTTCACTTTGTGTTTTGGAGGAAAACTTTAGAGGAAAATCTTCACTGATCATTTGCCAAGAGGAGTACTAACTGTTTAAATATAAGGCCTTTATATATGTTCATACACAGACACATAAATACATACAGTATGTGAAAGCTGGTAAATTTGAGAGCCTCGCTGTACAAGATGAAATTTTCTTTTTCTCCCCAGTCATTTTTTAAAGCATAAAAGTGGTCAGTTTTGCAACTTAGTTATTTTTCTACTCTTCTGTTTTCTATGGTGGCATTTTAGAACTGGAGAATAGTAAGAAAGACACCCTCTAGTCTGCAGCACTTCAGCTCCTTATTTCAGTGTTTTCGGGAGGTGCTTTGGTTGCTCTTCCCTTGCTGATGGCCAAGAGGACGGGGCAGGGATTTGCCTGCTGCTGGAGGGGTGAGTGCAGCCTGAGCTGTCGTGGCGAGGTGCTTCACAGTGCACAACCTTTGTCCTCATTAGGTTTCAGTGTTAACAGGGCTCACCCAGGCTGCTTTTTTGCTCTGCTTCACATGGCATCACTGCAAGCACCCAGCACTGACTGTAGGGATGAAACACTTCCATTTTACTCATTTTGAAAGGCATCACATTCAGCTCATGAGAGCTAGCAAAAATTTTTGTTAAATTACCGTTTTTGGAGGTTGGCGGGAGGAGGCCACGCGCTGGGGTGCCTGGGGCCGTGTCAAGAGCCCTGCGGGCTGGCGTTGCGCAGGGCAGAGAGGGCAGCAACCCCAAGGGGACCCAGCCCTTCTTCGCCTCCAGACACTGGGCCTTTTCTGTTTCCTTTGTTGGAAAGTTTGGGCCTTTTCGCGGGCACCGCGCACTGAGACGCTGTTCCCGGTTTGGCGAGAGGAACGTTCTGCCCATTTCCCTGCTTGCAAAAGCTCCGTGCCTGACCCCGAGCAGCTCCTTGGCCATGTTTCTACTCGCTGCTCTCCTGCCCGGCCCTCCCTGCCCAGAGCCCGGCTCCAGAAGGAAGAAGCAGCCACCAGCGCTCTCCTGCGGGAGACAGGCAGCCTCCAGCGAGGGCCGCGCGCCTGCTGGCCTCGGCCTGCCCCGGGGATTCAAACCCTGTCAGAGCTTTCCTTGCGGGAAGCGTTCGTCCCTTCAGCTCAGCGGGACGCTGGAGCCCGTCAGAAGCCATGTACAGAGCGAGTGGTTATGGCTCGCACGGGCTTTTTTTTTAAAACGCTGAATTGTTCCAGGAATGTCGCTTCTTGGGGGGAAAAAAGCCGTGCCCTGGGCCTGCCGTGCCCCACTGCCAGGCCCGTCCCCAAGGCAGCGACAGCCGAGGGGGCACCAGGGGCTCTGGAAAAAACAGAAAACAGAAGGACTGGGAATTGCTTAATTAGAAACAGTTTTCTCCTTTAATGTTCTGCAATTACTTTGAGGTCAGCAGAATTATTAGTATTATTAATCACTGAATTTCCAGAGAACTAAAGTTAATAGTACCATAATTGGGCCATGCCATACAGCAGTAATTGCTGAGTGCCAGCAGCCAGCTAATTAAGTCTCCCAGCCCTTCTCTCGAGGCAGAGCTTATTTCTTCCAATTCTGCATCACGGATAACTTGGCCGCAGAGGGTTAAAATTTGGGGAGGGATGGGGGAGGCTGCGGCTGAGGGCCGTCCTGCACCTCACAGGGAAGCTCTTGTGTCCAGGGGCGAGAAGGGGGTCAGACGGTGAGGTACTACAGGCGATGGGGAGGGAAGCAGTGAGTGCTGAAGTAAGGGATTTCCCAGTGTCTGGTGGAGTTCCTGCGGGATGTGATAGTCCTTGGCAAGCCGCCTGCAGGTAGATGACCCTCAGCTCAGCCTCTTGCTGACGCACCGCAGGATCGCTCGCCGCTGACGCAGCAGCCTGGCGCACTGCAGCGCTGGGGTGGCAGATTCCTTGGGGTGCTTCAGAGTCGTGAAGTGAAAGAGAAGACAAGCAGGTGTAGAAGGAGAGAGGTGAGTTTCCTGTCCCTGCTCCCTGACCCTGGCTACCGGTAAGCTCGGGGTTAGGATGAAGGGTGAGCTTGTCCCTGCCCAGCACCAGTCTCCTAAAGCACACACAGGACACCTTCCTCCTCCTCCTCCAGCCTGCTTTGCAGACCCCAGCCACATCAAACCCTTGCACTGTGCATCCTGACTCTAGGAGGGAATAATCATTACAACATAATTGCGTTAGTGCCAGCTGCAAATTACCTGCAAGTGGAGAATGAGGATGTTAAAGCTAAGTAAACCATACGAACTACAGATGTAACAGCCAGCGTGGCTATGAGCATCGTGCTCACGCTGCATCATGGTGGCTTCCAGCGCAGAAGCGCAGCTCAGCCCGGTGCCCCCTCGGCGCTGAGCAGCGGCACCGCTGGGGATGCACGTCTGCAGCTGATTTTCCTTTTTCTGCTTTTTTTTTGTGTGTGTGTGAAGGAAGGGAGAAACAAAACCATATGTCTGGGGAAGCCAGGGACGGATTCCAGAAAAGTTTTGTCCTTGGGTAACGTTAAACATTTCACTGGCGCTTTTTTCCCCCATACCTGTGTGTGTTGTTGGCCTTCGTTTTAGGCAGGCTGTCGTAGCCATCCCCCAGTGCCCAAAGCAAATAAGCCCCAAACAAAGCATTTCAGCAACTCTCAGAGCTCAATTCAACCTCCTACCTCTTTTTTTCTTTGCATAGGGGAAAGAAAGCAATGTTTATCTTTGAGGCACAGAGCAGGGCTGAAACCATCTCTATTTTTTAATTATGGACGGTTTAAAGCCCGATCCCAAATGTCGCTGGAGAGCTGACGTTCCTCTTGCCACTTTTCCTACAGCTGCCAGTGCAGGAGCCTGGAACCCCCCGGAGCTGAGGTGTCTCCGGGAACAGCCCAGGGTGGGGGGGCCCATCCCCAGCTCATTTTGCAAAAAATGCATCTGGTTCCCCTCCTTATTGTCACAGAAGAGCCTCATTTAGAAAGAAAGCTCCAGCCTGGCAAGAGGTGATGTACAACGTGGTTACACTTCCCAAATGGGGGTGCTGGCTAATTCAGAGCATCGCTACCACAGATCGTCCCTGCGTGGTGAGTGCCACCGTGGGGCACTCGCAGGGTGGCAGGGCCAAGGGGATGCTCCTCAAGGTGGAGCTGCCATTTTGTCTCCTCTGCTTATTTATCGGATAGGCAGGTGTTCCCTGGGTTCACATCATGCCAGCGCCGTCCTGTCCTCTGCTCCTGCCCGTCACCTCTGTGTCCCCAGCACTGGCAGGGCACTGAGCTCGCTGGGAAGAGTGGCTGCTTCGTCCGCACCTCCAGGGCACGGGGGCAATGGAGTGTGACCCTTTGGATGTCTCCGGTGACTTTTACACGGAGAAATCTCAGTGGTTTGAAAACCAGCCTCCGCTTCCCTCTGGACAGAGGTGGCAGCGACGGGGGCAGCGCTTGGACGTGGCGACAGGGATGCGCATCTGGCAAGGTCGTGCACATCTGGCAAGTTCGTGCACATCTGGCCCTGCAGCATCCCTCGCCCCCATGCAGTGATTTGGGTGCAAACTCTGGGCAATCTTCACTTCTTGCTGGTGTGCGGTACCAGGAGAGCCCCATCGCCGTGCGGGGTTGTTTGTGCCCCCGCTGAGGACCACGGCTGTACAACAGCAGCCTTGCAGCTATTCCTGCTGCTCCGGAGGACCGCCTTTGAAGCAAGTGCTTCACTGCTGCGAGGCAGGGCTGCCGCTGGAGCCGGCGGTTTTTGGAAAGCAATGTCTGTTCCGGAGAGGTTCAACCAAAGCACTGAATTTAGCAGCAGCATTTGGTTTCGCAAGGGCATCTCCATCTGGAGCTCAGCAGAACTGCTCCTCGCTTACAACTGGAAGCAAAAAGGAACCGACTGCTGACTTTCCTAAATATCGGTGCTTTATAACATGAGTATTTCATGCTTCATAAACATGCTGAACGAGGGGCATGTCTCATTTGTCACCCAAATAGCGCTCCCAGTGCCTGCTCGGTGCTGCGGGCTGGATTCTGGTGATGGTGACGGACGGCACTCCCAGCAGAGGTGATAAACAGATCGATAGCAAAACGCCTGGGGACTGGAGGTGCGGCAAGTCAACCGTGGTCTCAAAATCTTGCTGGGACCCTTAGTAAATTCATTTGTACTTCTGAAAACAATTGGTGCCTTGCTGGGTTAGCCGTAGCTGAGAAACACTGGGCTGAGGAAAGCATGAGACGTGCCCAGGGGAGCATGCTGCTCGGGAGCAGCCGGTGTTCTTTGGGAAGAGCAGGAAGCAGGGAAGCCTAAAATGCAATTAACTTCAAGACATAACAAAGTAAACCATCTCAGCGAGCACATCGAGACTGGAGAACAGGAGGCAGGACCTACTGGAGGAGGATGGACGCAGGTTTGCCCCAGTGTTGCGAAAGAAACCTTACAAGGGATGCAAAACCAAAGCAGAGCCCTCCTGGGGAGGCCGCGTGTTTGGGAAGCCCCCAGATGGTGATCGCCTGCAGCACGGGGCCGGAGCGGGAGGCACCAGGAGACGCCCGCACGCTGACATTGCCGTCACACCAACAGCAGCATTTGGGTCCTGCGATGCACCTGGAGATAACATCAAATCGGCTCACACCACCTGTTTTATCCCCAACCAGCTAGCAAAAGCTTTTTCCCCATCGCGTCTAAACTGAACGGTGTCTTTTTAAGTGCGAAACGTCTGGCCAGGTGAGAGAGGCTGCAGGCGATGAGGGCTGAGCCCAGGCACCCCGCGGTCCCTGTGCAGGTGGGTGCGACAGAGGCAACCGTGGCACCCCAGGTAGCACCAAGGCAGCAAAAAGCGAGTGCCGGCTGCCCTCGGGGAAGGGCTGAGCGTCACTCGCGGGGCTAAGCATCACTTGCGGTGCGGCACTGCCACACGCGGCTGTCCCTGGCGATGGATGCAGTAAATGGCATTTGTTCTTGTAAGAAAAGAGAGTGTTTGCAGCCCAGGGGGCTGCTCACAGCAGCTGCCAGGCAGAAAACATGGCAAATATTGCCAGTTTTCTCTGATAAAATATAGTCACAGCTTATTTCAGCCTCAGTGACGGGAGATGGGGAAGAGCAGGAGTCGCCTTCCAGCTTTGTTTCTGCACGCTCGCGCATGCTTGCACACACATTTTGCCCTCTAAGCTCTGTCTCTGCTTCCTGCAGGTTTTTGAGCTGCTGCAGGAGCCGGCAGCAAGGCGGGGGCCTTCCCTCGGAGCCCCCGATGTGCTGTAGCTGCTGCACCCCCCCAGCTAAGGATGAGCCCCTGCTCGCCGCCTCCGGCTGCCAGGTAACAACTTTTCTGCAAGTCTGGGTCCAGGTATTTTAAGGAGGTGGACGAGGCTCTTTCTGTACCCCAGCTGCATCCACTCTTCATCCCCAAGGAAGCCATTTGCAGGTGCAGGTTTGGGTTTCCCTGATGTACAAGGGCTGTTTGCCCCGGGGCTTGAAGGTTATTTGGCACCAAGAACGACGGAATAATAAATAATGCAGTCAGAGGTAATTAATTACCCATATTTATGCTGTGCAGCCTGGTTATTGATTTCAATGTGTTCTCAGCCTACGCGGCCCTGACTCCCGCAGGACTTGTCTGGTTTCCCACCTTCCCTTTGTCCAGCCCACCGTGCTCGAGGCCCCGGCGCAGGGACCAGTCCCACCAGGCACCGGCATGGCCAGCCCCACGCCAGCGCCGGGCACGTCTGCGGGTTTCAGCACCACGCAGCCACGCGACGTTGTTGAGCTCGGACTGTGGGGATGTAAAAATAACCCACGGATGAACCCTGGGAGTAACACCACCGATGTGGTCACCCCTTGCTGGTGCGGTGATGTCAGAGACACCAGATGTCTCAGCTACTGCCCAATTTAACAGTGCTTAATGAGGTCACTTCCATAAAAGAGGCAGTTATTTCCTGGGAGCCATTTGCTAACGTAATTAAGCCAGCTTTTATGCCTGGTTTTAGCGACTGGCTGAGAGCAGCGCTCTTGTAAAAAGCCAAGCAAGGAGGGAACGATGCAGGACCCACCACCGAGACGTGCCGCTCCTCCAAGTCGGGAGCTTTTTCGTTTGGCTTTACCAGGAATGGCTCGGGTCAGCTTGGCTCCGGCCAGACCCGACCGGCAGCGCCTGAACGGGGAATCGGGAGCAGGAGGCATGGAGCATCCCGGCATGTGGTGCCCGCAGGGCCGGTGCTGCTCTGCTGGGTGCGGCGTGGGGCAGCCCCGTGATTCCCTGCTCTGCTTGGCCAACGCATGCTCGCCCGTGGCTGCAGCTGCTGCCGCTCTGCGCTCTTTTTTTCCACCATATTTCACTACAGAAGCGGGAGAAAGGCCATTCCGGAGTTATGCCACGTGCGTTGTAATTTGTAAGCATAAAAGATGGGGGTTTAATGACGTGTCAGATCTGGTGTCTCAGAGGCAGTGGAGCCTGGGGGAGTTTCTTCACTTCTTTTTTTTTTTTCAGAAAATTGACGTATTATAGATGTCGCCCTGAGTATTTTCATTGCAGTAAATAAGAAAACGCCGCTGCAATGGCTGCACCCCAGAGGCCATCCCACCCTCCTGCTCCCCTTTCCCAGCCTGGGGGTGACACAACCACAAGCATCTACTAGGGAAACAACAGCCCTTACCCTTCCTCTCCAGCACAGCCTTAATTAAAAAATAAACTGTTAGACACCATAAAAAATTAAAACTTAAATATGCTCTTGGGGAAGCCTTTGTGCGGGGCATCAGGCAAAACCCTGCCAGCCGCGGACAGGGGAAGGGCACGGGGCAGGATTCAGCAAAATGTGGCCCTGCTTCCCTGCCAGGCCGACGCTACATCATTTAATCTCTTCTGAAAAATCAGCCCAATGTGTGTCGTGCAGGGAACCCCCGGTCCTCTCTGCCTGCAGCCTTGTGCTCTCCTTTTACAGCGTTTTTTTTGCATCCATCTGCACTTTGCTATTGCTGTTCTCAGGCAAGGGCAGACACCCCCTCGCCCAGCACGCTGGGGCTGATGAAACTTGCCCAGCTCCCAGGCGTGCTGCCGCTCATGTATGAAGATTCCTGTTAATTGCGTCTTTTACAGAAGCCAGATGCCAAGCCACTGGCTCTGGGCACCGCTCGGCACTTGCCCGGCCGCCTGCAGCCGCTGGCAGGGATGCTGCCCTTGGCAAACCCCAGCCCCGGCACGTGCCTCACTGCCCCGTTCCATGAGCAGAGCTGGCTGGAAACCCCCGACACTTCTGGAGAAGAGGGCTGGCCTCTTCCAAATGCCTCGAGGCTCTTGTTTGCAAAGCGTCATCCTAGTGCCACTGCAGAAGCAGGGAATATTATTCCTAAATGTTCCACTTCCTATTGGTTTTCTGGGTGTTCGGGTGTTGGAGAGCAGGGATGTGTTGGTTAGAGGATGCAGAAGCAGAGGCGGTGGCTGGTGCCAAAACCCATCACATCAGCCCTGAAACGGAGCTTTTTGTCTTCTGGAGAAAACACAGCGTTTTGCGGAAGAGCGCTGCGGTCCAACACGACCGGGGCACAGGTGGGGTGCCAGTGTCTGGGTGCCCGCGGCTCCTCTTGGAACCCAAATGCTCCGGGATCAAGATTTCCGTCGGTGCGCTTGTGGTGGAGGCTCAGCCTCCCCGTCCTCCTCAGGGCCGGCAGTGCCGGCTACAAAGGGGTAAAACGCGGCTCCTGCTGCTTGGGTTTGCTTCCTGGTGCCGCTCCCCCCGCCAGCGCGCTGCCTCCTCGGTGCTCCGGTATGCACAGTCTGTTACCGTATTAATTATTTCACACAGAAGGATAAGACACAAATTACAGCCCAATGGGTTCTAATTGCACGTTCTTAACACACAGGCCTCATTGCTAATTATCCCCATTCTCCCAAGCAGCTTAAAAAAATCAGAAGCCATGAACTTGGAAGCCCTGCTTCCAAGGAGCAAGGCTGCTGAGGCAGGAGCGCGAGCCTCTTCTTGCCACAAAGAGGGCTGAAATGTTGCTGTAACCACGAAAAGAGCCCCTTCTTCCCCCAGCTTCAACTGGTTCAGAGACCGGTGCCCTCCTGTGGGACAGGGCAGAGGCTGCAGCAAAAAAAGAGGCAGAAAAACGTCCTTGTCCTGGCTGTGAGGTGGCCTGTAGGATGACCTGCCATCTATGCTTAGTTTGCACCAGGAATTAGGGAATAAAATCATAGACCCATAGAATCATCTGGGCTGCAAAAAGACCTTCAAGACCATCAACTCTGACCACCAACTCCAACCATCAACCTGACCTTCCAAGTCCCACCTCTAAACCACGTCCCTTCGTGCCACGTCCACACGTCTCTTGAATACCTCCAGGGATGGGGACTCCACCACTTCCCTGGGCAGCCTGGTGCAATGCTTGACCACCCTCTCCGTGAAGAAATTCTTTGCAATGTCCGATCTAAACCTCCTCCGGTGCAACCTGAGGCCACTCCCCTGCATCCTCCACCGGAGTATTCAATGCTGGACTTGGAAGCTCGAGCGCTTCCAGGCCCAGACCGTTGTTCCTGCTGATGGGATACGAGGATGGGAAGGACGGAAGGGCTGTGACCAGCCGTCCAGGTCAGGCCCTTGGTTCACTCCACGGGGACGCATTTCAACCCAGGATGCTCTGTGCTGGCGCAGGGGGCAGCGGCGCTCTCCCAGGGCTGAGCACTCAGCAGCGTTTTTAACCAAACACCCAGATTTCTCCACAGATTTTCCTTTGTGACACGGACAACAGCTTCATCAAACCTCTATCCAGGAACTTCCAAACACCCAGCTTGCATCCATCTGTAAAAATAACTGCAGGTGTTAATTGCACACGGCCGCAGCGCTGCACACTCTGCTGAAACCTCAGCTGAACCTGGAACCAAGCAGGTAACGCGATCGTTTCACGGCTTGGGGGAGATCATGGATTTGATGCTTTTGACAGCATTTTTAAGGACATATTCGACCATTTACCCAAAGTATGTCAGATGCTTGGATTTTCTGCACGTGGGGTGCAAAGATTTAATATAAAAGCAATTGCTTTTATTACTAGTTCACTAGAGAAAACATTTCAGTGGATCTTAACATCATATGTGCTGATAGCACAGCTTTTGCTGAGCCTTGTCAGGGCATTTTTTCGCCTTTTATCTGAATTTCTGTAGGGGAGTCCTCAGCAGCCACCGTCCCCGAGGTCTGAGTACCAAATATTGTCCTTTGCACACCAGGGGCCGATGGTGAGCTCGCACCAGGCTCATCCCTGCTGCCAGTGAAATGCTAACCAGAGTATGCGTCCCATGCCAGCAGTGACAGACAGCCCAAACTCTGCTGTTTCACTGCTGGAACTGCCCCAGAAGAGGGGTTAACTAATCTATGTGTGATTTATACTCGCTGAAATTATCTCAGCAAAACGAACCCAGATTTTATGTGTTTTTTTTCCTCTCGAACGGAATGTGAGATCCGTTTCTCACAGGTTGGTAATTTAATCAAGCGGATTTTTCTTTTGGAAAGCGCTGAGGAAGTCACTTCTGTTGGCCGTAAGGCTGGCAGGGTTGCCACCTCTGCGTGCTGCAGCCCCAGGCTTTGATCCGTCACTGCTCCGTGATGGCTGGGCAATAATTTCCTTTGACCTTGGCTCCCAACGTGGCTCCAGTGAGTGGGTTTGATTCAGCTCGACATTTTCATAGCAGCTAGCAGGATTTTTGGAAGCACATCTACACCAGCCCTGCATCCCTGCAACTTGTCCGTGGATGGGCTCCAGGACATGCATCGGTCAAGCACTGGACTGGGCTGGAGTCCCCATCGGAATACCATCCCCTGGAGGTATTCAAGAGATGAGTAGACGTGGCGCTAAGGGACATGATTCAGTGGTGGGACTCAGGTCAGGCTGATGGTTGGACTTGATGATCTTGAAGGTCTTTTCTAACCCAGACGATTCTTTGATTCTATGACATGGGTTCTGCTCCATAGGCATCGCCCCATGTCCCTGGGAAAAGAAACACAAAACGCTGCATCTGAGCAGCTGAGGCAGAGCTAAGAATTAAAATTATTTAGAAAATGCAAAGAACATAAGCACTGAGAACACCACCCCCTTCCAGCCTGGTCCAACAGCCCCAAGCAGATCCCAGCCCTTCCCTTCCTTGTTCAGGTGAAACCCAGGCTCCAAAATGTATCTCTAAAAGAAATTTCGAGAGCATCGACCTGGAATGAAAACAGCGCAGTGGTGCTTGATTGTGTACATATGAAAACTGAAACAGTTTTTTAGTGTGACTTCTTAATTCCAAATACTGGTTTGTTTAGGAGAAGTCTTTACAATTGTTGGGGTGGGTAAGTGAAGCTGGTGTTTCGGTCGCTCACAGCAAAGCAGCAGCTCCTGCAGCCCTGGGTGTGCAGCAAGCCCTGGGAAGGCTGAGGAGGTCCATCTGTCCATCCATCCGTCCACTGCCCACAGAAGCACCGGCCCTGTGACCCCCCTTGTACCCTCCGTGCTGTGCTCTTCTGCTCTTTCAGAGGGATGTCAAAGCCCTTTTAGCAGCCGTTCGGCTGGTCTGGTGCACCGAGCAGCACCGGCGCTGTGCCTGCGGCTGGTTTGGGTGCAAAGCTCCAGCTTTCCACGGGCACTGCTGCTCCCTGCCTCCTGAGACTGCGGTCCCTCACCCACGGCGCAGGCCAGGCTTCTCAGGAGTGAGCTTCATTAAGCTGCCTGTGAGGGTTAATTAATTTTTAATGTTAACAACCTTTTCTGTGCCGCACACAGTGGTTCATCAAGTTGTGGAAGGCAGCGAAGGCACCTTCCCGCAGCGGCGGCCCCGGCTCTGCCGACAACGTCGTGCAGCAATTATATATGTGGACGTAATTTTCTCTGCTTTATAGCTCTACCCTGTAATCTAGGGAAAGCGACATTTTGCACTGCACAATGTGGGTTCAGCTTTTGCTCCGATGATGTTTCCTTTGCCAACAGATTTTTTTCCCAGTGGCATATGGCAGGCAATGTTACATCTGCTCCACTTTCTAAGAGATGCGCTACCCTTTGTTGAATTTTTACAAATGCTATCAGTCTAAATAATCCAGAAGGCTGCTATGGCAACAAAACGAGAACTCGCTTTCTCTCTCTCCCTTTCTTTTTTTTTTATGTGTTTAACCCTGGAGCACAAGGGAGAGGGATGCTGGCTGGGCTTCCAACACCAGCGCAGCGATGCTCTTCGTGCGATGGGGCCTGGGTACAGAGCAGACCACAGGAGCAGCTTCGGCCAATTTGTTGAAGGCCTGAGCTTCTCTAGAAGAGTTCACCAAGCATGTCCAAAGCCTGGAAAGCCCCTTGGCCAGCTTTCCCTCTCCTGCTCCCCTGATACTCTGACAAATTCTCTTTATTTCTGCTAGGAAAAGCAGCTAGAGATACATTTCCCAATTAGGGCCTGTTTTGAAGCAGTTGGCACCTGTTCACGGCACTGGGTTTTTAAAGAGACTCCCAGTGCCGCATCTCAAATGCTTGTGAGAGTTCAACCTCTCCTGTGGGCACTGCAGCTTTGGAAATCCCCGCTGTGAGGGACAAGCCTGGCATGTGGCACTGGCCAAGGGTCGGCTCTGGCGCTGATGCAGGTTTCTGTGTTAAATATTTATCACCCATGCTGTTAACTGCTATTTTTTTTAATCTATATTTGCATTTCTCATGACCACAGGAAAATGAGCCTGGGACGACATGTGAGGAATAAAGCTTCTCTTTGCTGGGAGCTGCTGATGGCACTGCTGCTGCTCTCTTTCATCCCTTACCCAGCTCTTGTTAGTGAAGCTCCAGCAGATGCTACAGCTGGGAGCATGGAGGACCCATCTCACCGCAGAGCTACTCTAAAGCAGGCTTTGGGATTTCAAAGGCATTGCCTTCGGATGAGCTCTGAAGATCTTCAGACCTTTCCTGGGAGGTAGACATCATCTGCCCCCTCGGCAGCCCCATGGATGGACGCTGGCACCAGCAGCAGTGGACATTTGCCCCAGAAGTGCTGAGGCTGGGGCAGTTGGTGGCTCTCTGGAGCTCGGGGGCTCAACAGCTTCATCCGGCACGAGAGTGTCTGCAGCTCCCAAAACGGCCCTGCAGAGGTTCATTTGGGTGATTGGCAGCTGGTAAAGATGTCTCTGCACAAGGCGTGGGTTTCATTTAAAAGAATAAAAATACATCAAATGTCCTCAATTCACCAAGTTTCCGCATCAGTTTGGGGCAATTGTCTCCCTTGCACCATCCCAGCTGCCCATCTGCTGTGTCCCTAAAGTGTCCCCACACTTCCCCTGGGCGTGGCTGGAGCCTGACGCTGGAGCATCACTAACTCCAGCGCCACTGACACAGCATCCCATCTTGCACACACCAAATGCAAGCAAAGGCACGAACACGAGTGTGCAAGATCCTGGGGTATTTCGGAGAGGGTCATTGAATGGATGCAAGTGCATTTTGGGCAGCAGGAGATGGGTTTCAAGCTGAAGATATCTATCTATATACGTATGTATAAACGTATACATATGCAAGATACATTTCCTCCCTCGGATGACTGCCAGACTCCCCTCTACTGACTCATCCCCTTCAGCCACAGGGTACCAACTAGCTGCTGCAGCGGATGTGGTCTGCTCAGAAGGGATGGCAATTAATCATTTTCGCAATCAAAAAGCAGTTTTTCTTGAAGGTCATGGTGCAATCTAATCATAGGTCTTCTCCCATTCAGAAAGGTGCATTTGATGGGATGTGGCGGCAGTGGGTTTGCAGTGACCTCCCCAGAGCTGTGTGCAGCGTGCAAACGAAAAAGAGTAAATGCCCAATTCCTGGCCCAGTGAGCTCAAATCCAAAAATCCCAGAAATTCAGGAGATGTGGGGTGGAGTGTCGCTGATTTCCTGCATCCAAATCCTGTTGCCTTCCTCCACATTTTCACCCATTGTGAGATCCAAAAATATAACTGTCCTACTGTGAATTTTTGCATCCAGTGTTTGAAAACCTGCTTATCATGGCCAAAAGCTGGGCTGATAACATGCTTTTCCTACAAGGATGCCTGCACCATCAGGGCTGTTCTGCTAAAATTGGTGATGGCTGCAAGCACAAAAGGAAATCGAGATAACAAAAAAATTGTGGATGACCTGGCTTATGGCTGGTGATGCTGAAGGACCATCACGGTGGTCAGTGAGTGGGCAGTTGTGAGGAAAATGCCACTCTGTGCTAAAAATGGCATCCTGATGGATGCCATCACTGTACGTTCAATTTCTGCACAAACTTACAGGAAGGGTCTGGCTGAATCCGTTCCTAGACGGAAGGCGGCTTGACCTCTGTGAGCACTGGTGTGGTACAGGCAATAACCCTGCAGCCTGCTGTGCCTGCTTGCGTTGGCTTCTCTGCAGAGCAAAGATCTGCTCATAGGTAAAACAGAGAGTTTATAAAGCAGCATAATTAATAACCTGCTACATTACTGCCTCACCATTCCTCCTGCCAGCCTGGAATGGGCCCAAGCAAATGACAATCGCTCAAGAAAATAACATAGAAATGCATCCCCAGCATTGCTCCAGAAAGTGCTAATGCCTTTTAAAAAGTTATTTGGAGATTCCAAGTGATTTGGTGACGCAAGTTACTTGCATTACTGCAAACAATGATGCGCGATTGCCTCCTCGAGCAGGTACAGGGTTGCTGGTGACTTCTGCAGTTTGTATGCAGGGAAGTGACAACCCAGATGGATTACCCCTAATTTTGTGTCCAGGTCAGCAGATCATTTCAGTCAATTCCCCTCCCATTTCTAGCAGGCAACCAACATTTTTTTGTTTTGGGTTATCCTAAAGCAATGCCTTGATTTCAGGCAAAGCAGCCCCAAAGGTGCTGTGGTGATCCCCCACCAAAGTGAGCATCTCCCATCTCTTAAGAGAGAAGAAACGGATCTTTAAAATATAAATTCCAGAGCTGTGGTACCTTCTGGATAAGAGTAAAGATGAGGAAGTAATAGCCAGTGTCAGTTCTCAGCACGGAGAACAAAGCAGCATTTTATTCTCGCTACGGCTATGAGTAAGAACATTGATGTGATTACCTGCAACGCAGGACAGAATACAAGGAGGAGGCAGCAAATGTAATGAGACCTTGGGCAAGGAAGAGAATTTGACTTTGAAGGATGAGGCTCCAGGGGATGCTGGGTTCTCTGATAAAAACACTTGCCCATAGCTGGGAGCACAGCCTGAATCTGCTCAGACCTGCCTGCTGGGGAACAGCTGAGGGAACGAAGACAAAGTCTTGTTTTGATTTCATTGGGGAGGAAAAAAGGAGAGACGTGAGGAACAGCAGGCGGGGGCACAGGGCGGAGGTGCTGGGGTTTCATCCAGGGTTCCCCATCACCGTGTTAGCACCCATGGGCTCTGGCTGGGGCCCATGGGCTGCTGGGGGCTGCAGGAGGGGACACCATGGAGAAGGCACCATCCAGGAGGAGATGGCACCCAATGCCCTTGTCACTCAGCAGTTACTGACAAGACTAATTCCTTCCTAAGTGCTGTAATAAAATGATTCCCAGAATAGTGCAGCTGTATGATTAGGAGGAAAGTAATAATTAGATCTTATTTGTTGGTTTTCATATATACGTGTGTGGATGTGCGTGCAATGTTAAACATTGCTGGGCAGGAAGGTGAAGCACCTGGAAGCCTTGTAGACCATGGTCAGGCCCTGCGTGGCATCGCTGCTGTCAGCATCAGGGACTGGACCCAGCTCTGGATGAGGCTTCCTGCAACGCCAGCGCCTCCAGGTCTCCAAGTGCTTTACCAGCATCCCTGCACCTCTCCTTAGAAAGGTCTCACAGTCAGGTGGGTATTTTGGGTTACCACAACATGGGTCCGGAATGTATTACCCAGCAGATATTACCTGTTACAAGCCCCTGGTCTCATTTTCTGTGACTTGTCAAGTAACTGGGGGTTCAAGTCTCCTTAATTCCTTGCTCCGTCCCACATCCCTCTGTCCCTAGATAAATGTGAAACAAAAGTTTTGGGTGGTAGTGTTTTCTGACCCAGAATAAACGATACCTCAGAATAAATGCCATAACGCTTCATGACCTATTGTTCTTTAAAAAGTAATAAGGTTAACAACTGTTAGTGCTGCCTCCTGGGAGTGAACTTGGGAATGCCATTAATATTAAAGTCCAGGACATCTGTCAGTGTAGGCTGTGTCTTTGCAACTCCTTATTTGCAGGTTGAAAATCATCTCTGCCGTCAATACATATTTGAGTCACACTTGTAGAAGAGTGGAAAATATCTCCTGGCCTGTTGGTGTCAGGTTCTCTGCTGGAGATCTGTGCTGATGTAAAGAATACTTAACTTTGAAGAAAAACTAAATTCTATTCACCGTGCCCCTTAGGCAGATATTTTTAAAGAAATTGGGGTACCAATAGTTGTAACGTAGTATCTCTCACATGCTTAATAATAAGCAGTGAAAAATAAGAGGTGGTCCAGCCCGCTCAATGCCTGGAGAAAACGCACTGTGAATTATTCAGGGGCAGTTGTTCATCGCCAGTGTGCACTGAGTGCCTCCATCAATCCTCAGCCCTCGGTGAAGGCGCGGAGGGGAAGCAGTAGTGGCTCTGAGCACCCCTGGCACTGCCCCCGAGGTGTCTAACCAGGATTTTGGGAATCAAACAACCCAGTGGTCTCTTTACTTCTCCCCCACTGCCACCTGAGCAAAGAAACTCCTGCTTGGATTTAGCCGTGGGAGTGTATTATATAGACCAGCACACACAGGCGGGCAAGTCAGGCTTCACTAGAGTGCCCGGGCTGAGCTCTGCCCCGTGCTGCACTCCAGCCCTGCTGGCCTCCGGGAAGCAGGGAAGAAGTCCATAAACCAGGCCTCGCTTTAATGTCAGGCTTCTTATTTTCGGATGTGGAGGGAACAACTGCAGTGCTTCCTGCTGTGGCGGAGATGGAGCACCTGAGCTGGGCACCACAGGCGCTGCCTGCAGGGACGCGTCCTCCAGCATCTCCTGGGCCTGTCCCTGCACCGACCCCAACAACGCCGGTTGTTTAGGGACTGAGAAGAAGTTAATAAATATTCACCTCCCTATGAAGTCCATCTGATTGGCTTGACAAGGGAATGTGGCAGTGTGCTCCGTTTCCTCTCTGGTCATTTTTCAGTCTATGTATAGTTGTTGTAAAACCAGGTTTTATGATTCTCCCTCAGTGAAATAATGAACTCATATCCCCAACGTCCTATGTACTGGGCACTGTAATTCATGGGTGAAACAAGAGCTTGTGTTTGGGGGACAGAGCAGGACAGAAGGCAGATTTTATTTAGGATTTAAGGTTTTTTTTTGCTACTGCACTTTATTTTATCATGCAGCCTCTCATACTATATTCAGCACTAATTCGTGGAGCAATATTTGAAATTTATAATATAAAACCAGTGAACTGTGTACAGGATGAGTGTTTTATGTGTGTGCACAATTACTCTGCTGAATCTGTTTTATCCACTTTCAAGTGACTCTTCTTCCTATATCCCAAAGTTTTCAATTGCATTTTTATTGGAGTGTTTAGAGTTTAAGTAGATAAAACTCTTGTGAATGATGCTTTGTGGGGGTCTCTGGCACTTAAGAAGCTAAAGCTGTGTATCTGAGCTGGCTTAGCTCTTTCAACTCTAAAGGCAGCACATTGCCTGGCTGGGCTGCTGTGGGTTTGCCCCGTCCTCAGCAATTAGTTTACAAATGAGCTGTGCATGGGATGCGCTCGACATTTCACTTACGCTCCCTGCGTTGTCAGACGCTGCTCCCCTTTGTATTTCACATCAGTAGCTTGCAAAAACCTTCCTGAAATAGGGTTTCCTCTTGCTTTACATGTTATTAGGTTTTTCTGCTGTTTTACAGTGTTTGCCACAATATGCATCAGCTCCTAATGCTTTGGGAATTGCCATATATAAATAACATATATCTGGATTTCCTGCATGTTCATCTGTACAGATTGGAGACGCTGCAGCTCAGTGGTGACAGAGTAATCTTAAAGATGAAAAAAGAAAATATATGGGAAATATTATGCATGCAGGAGCTTCAAACAGAAATTACTTTTATGGTGTATATTATTTTACCTCCATGAAATAGATTAATGCAGAAAACTGCAGCTTTCTAATCGGTGGTGTTCAGACAAATCCTGTTCCCAGGCAGAGATATGAATGAGGCCCAGGAAGGACAACTGCATTTACGCAATCATGCAAAGCAGGCATCAGCCGGCTTGGCCAGATGGGGACAAATGTGACACCTGGGGACAGAGAAGTGACAGGGGGTGGCTATGTATGTTTTCAGACCCCCCCAAACCTCACCGGGCTTTGTCTGTGCTGGGGAAACACAAATGCAAGCATCTTGAGAGCCAGAAAATCTCCTTAAAGGCCCAGTTTCACAGACTGTAAGCTTGTGAGATACTTCATCCCTGCTCACTGCAGCACTTAAGCCACTTTGGAGATGTATTTAGCTATAAGCATGGCCATAAATCCCAGAGATAAGGAGATGGGATCCATGCTCATACAGCTACACATGTGCTTAAGCGCTTTGCTGAACAAGATACTCAGAAGCTGGAATAGATGGTACACCTCTGGCGCTACGAGCAGGATCAGGCCCTCCAGCTGTATTGACTAATCTGACTTTAAAATGTGGCAAAACCACTCCTCCAGTTATACCTGGGAGTCCTCCTGTTTCCATCAGATTTTTCAGCTGTGGCAGCAAACCCAAAAGGATGCCTGGAGTTTGTAGGCTGAATGTTTGCCTATTAAAAAGCACGCCTACGAGAAGAGCACGCTGGTGGCGTGTATGGCTCAGGACAAGAGGAACCAACCCAAGTCCCTGGGATTTTGTGTTTTGGAGTGAGCACTGTGCCCTGGGGTACAGCCAGGAGCCCCGGACATGCTGTGGCCCCACCTGCAGGGATGCAAGCTCAGAGCCCACCAGAGACGTACCCCAACCGGCGCTGCGCCACCTGCACGACAATGCGAGGCAGAGTAAGGTCTGCTGTGTAAACAGGGGGTTTTCTTTCTCTCCATATAAATTCTCTGAATTTCTGTGCTTCCTGCTCATCTATGATACGATGTTTTGAAGACAGGAGAAGAAAAAATGACAGATGCATGTGGTTGCAGAGGACAAATGTCAGACTGTGAAGTTTTGATAGGTACTGAAAGCCCATTTAGTTTTTCAGCCAACTATAGCTTCATTTTGTGGTAGCCAGATCGTTAGAGGATGAGAAAAGAAAAAAATAACCCAAACCCCTTTTCTGGTGTAGATGGGGGAATTTCTCACATCACCTGGAAACTCCCAGGTATGCTATGGGTTGTTTCACATGGTCACTTAGGTTTCCAAAGTATGAGATGTGGGGAAAATGTGTTTCCTATAGCAAACGTACAGCACAGTGGCCAAGTCCCATTAATCCTTATTTAATCTGCTAACTGTATTGTCAAATTGTATTCCAACACTGATAACTGTTAATGTTGTACTTCACAGTGGGCCCTTCCTGCACCTTGGCATTGGTGAAGCCACATTTATCACCATGCCAGCTGAGCTAAAGGAAAAGCTGGTGCCAAGGAGCTGCTGAAGGATGCTCCGAATTCAGGGACCCTGATGCTAAGGAGCAGAAGGGGGCAGCTAATGAATAAGGCTTAATAATTTAATTCCCAAAAAGTCCCAAGGAGAAGGAGAGTCACAGATCCCCTGGCCCTTGTCCTCAGTGCACTGGCTGAAGAATTCACCATGTTCTTCCAGCAGCATGTCTTGGGCTCCCTGCATATGGAGGTCAGCAGTACCCTTACACACCGCACTGTCAGGTCATTAACAAATATGCTACCCCAAGACAGACATCGTGCTAGGTCTGCTACTCTGAATCCATAGTGCCTCAATCAAAATGCAGGGATTGCATTTATCCTCCCCTTGTTTATTATTTCTGAGTTGTCTTTAAGCATATATCTCATTTAGGGCAAACCAAGTCACAGCTAGATTAGATTACAGTAAGGAAATCGGATTATTTTAAGTAGATAATATAAAACATGTCTATGGAAACTCCATGATAATTGCATTATCTTTGGTACATTGTGAGAGAATTATCTGTATTGTATTAGGTGGGGGAAGCATGCCAAAATGTTATTTAAAATGTGATTGGGTTATGACAACAAGCCAGTCATTGGTCACAAATAAATTAAAAGGTAGGAGATGTTTATGTCCATCATTTCTGGCTTTCCTTTTGCCCCTCCCACCCCCATGGCCGTGGCTGTGGCAAGTAACCATGTGCCGACAGAAAAAAAAACAGGGTGAAGCGCTTGTGGTTGTGTCTGCTGTCAGACAACCCCTGGACTCTGAATCACAGAATCACAGAATGGTTGCAGTTGGACAGGACCTCTGGATCCACCTGGTCCAAGCCCTGCTTCAAGCAGGGACGCTCAGAACAGGGTACCCAGGACCAGAAGCTTTTGAAGGTCTCCAAGGAGGAGACTCCACAGCCTCTCTGGGCAGCCTGTGCCAGGCTCCATCACCTGCACAGCACAGAAGTGCTGCCTGATGTTTAAAGAGAATCCCTTGCGCTCCAGCTTGTGCCCGCTGCCTCTTGTCCTGGCACTGGGCACCACTGGCAAGAGCCCGGCTCCGGCCCCTGTGCAGCTCCCTTCAGGTATTACAGACATTGAGAAGGTCCCCCCGAGCCTCCTCTTCTCCAGGCTGAGCAGTCCCAGCTCCCTCAGCCTTCCCTCACAGGAGAGGTGCCCCAGTCCTTTAGCACCTTGGTGGCCCTGTGTTGGACTCCATCCAGTATGTCCCTGTCTCTCTTGTACTGGGGGGCCCAGGACTGGACCCAGCACTCCAGGTGTGGCCTCACCAGTGCTGAGCAGCGGGGAAGGATCACCTCCCTCGACCTGCTGCCAACACTTTGTGTAAAGCAGCCAAGAATACTGTTAGACTTCTTAGAGGCAAGGGCACATTGCTGACTCATGTTCAGCTTGGTGTCCACCAGGACTCCTAGGTCCTTTTCTGCAACTTTTCTCCACTCCTTGTAGTTTGGAAAACCTCCGGTTTAGCTACTATAAGCACAGAAAGCAAGAGCCAGCAAATGCCACTTGTAGTCAATGGTTCTGTTTTCATGAAACATTAAAGTTTCCATCCTAATTTGCCCAATCTGGACTGAATGACAGTGACAAAATCTGTAATGATTTTTTGCTCCTGCTGACAACTGGCTGGGAATAACACAGGCGGCTGTCGGCAGCACCGTGGTGTGTCAGGAGCTGGAGCACAACCAAGCATCATCAGCAGGATGGGAGATAATTTATGTGACAGGCTACTAATGGACCTAAATATGACAACGAAAATGACTTTCTAACCTGCCTGAGAGTATAGAAACTGAAGAACCTGCTTAGATTCTCAGTCTGGAGGAATCATGCTGCCCTTAGTTCCCCAGCTCATAATTGCTGAAGATTCAGAAGAAAATTGAAAAAATTACTGAATCACCAGCAATTTGGCTGAGACAGCTGAGCGTCAGGCTGTGGCATTGGCAGCTCAGCTCCCTCATCTGTTGCCATCTCTGCCAAGTCTCACCGTGCAGCCCTGGACAATTGACCTCCATTTTCTCCTAAAGGTGGGTAAAAGCAATTTCCTCCTTAAAAAAGCCCCATTTGAACACAAAGTCATATTATTGTTACAGCAGGAGACTATATATTGCAGTAGCAGTGGGGAGTGAAGGTCCTACCTGGGTTTTGCAGGTAATGACATCTTGCTCAAAAGGCACATTGTTTTCTCTCCCTCATCGTTTCCTTCATCGTCATAATTACCCCGTTCTTCAGAAAAAGAGTCCCAGATATTCAGCCTTGCTCTGGGTTTTGATGACCATCTGAAACAGCACACGCAGAGTGGCTAGAGGAAGATGCAGAGTGGCTAGAGGAAGTCGCAGAGTGGCTAGAGGATGTTACAAAAGACTGGTGTCATCCAGGAGTACTGGTAGTAGTCACTTATTGAATTCAGCCAGTGCAGAGGCTCCCAGCTCACTTGGGATGTTGTCCCCAGGCTAGTCACTTCACTGCTGGATGTTGTGTCCTCTCTGGATGCGTCTGCCTTCAGGTTGCCATCACACCTGCTGTCCCTATGCCCAGTGGTCACTGTGGCCTTCCATACCAGAGCACTGGGTCGGCATTTACAGACTACAGCTGAGCTGGGGGGAGCTCCCCACTGATGCTATGGCATTGCACCAGCCAAGAAACCCACAGGAGCAGAGGAAACTGCTGCCTGCAGTGCCTCCCGCCAGCAGCTCACACATGCCGGAGCCGCTGCCAGAATTATGACACTGCTCATGTCTAGCCAGTGCTTCAGCCCCAAATGACAGCTAAAACCCAGCACTAGTAATTTAAAAGCTATTCTGCTATCAGTAAACCTGGCTGCCTGCTGGGAATGTAGTTGGGACTATTTACTCTTAAAATGTCTTTTGGGAGCTGATTCCTGTTCCAGTGTGGCTCTGGAGAGCTTATGAAACACAGGGACTGAAAGGTGAGCAAAGAGCCTTCCCCTGCATCCAAAGAGATGCAAAGAAATGCAGTTTTCTCTGCCGCACACAGTAGTTGCAACCTCCTTCTGTAATTCAAATGCTCCAGAGACCTCCAGCACTGGAAGGGCAATGAGGCATCCCAATGGCCCCAACAGCGTGGTCCTGGCAGGGCAGCTTGGCCAAGTGAAGGGCAGTCTTTGAACCTTCAGTATTCTTGATAAGGGTGGGGACAGTGTTCATGAGCAGTTATTTTAATGCTCTGTAGTGTAAATGATGGCATAACTACCAGAAATGATTGGCTTCTGCTTGTCTGATTCCTTGCTACAGTCTCACCTAGAGCCAGGAGAGATTTGGAGGTGAACTCGTTCATCCTAAAGAATAGATCAGAGGACTAATATTGGTGGATCTCATCTGAGTGCATCTAGTAATTCTGGCTTGGAGGAAGAGAGATGGGGAATTTCATTTTTTTGAAAGAGATCAAAACCTTCCAGATTTTCGTTAACAAAATGACATCATTCTACAGTCTCAAGTTGCGCCAGGGACGGTTTACATTGGACATTAGGAAGAATTTCTTCACGGAGAGGGTGGTCAAGCGTTGGACCAGGCTGCCCAGGGAAGTGGTGGAGTCCCCGTCTCTGGAGGTGTTTCAGAGATGTGTGGATGCGGCACTAAGGGACATAGTTTAGTGATGCAACTTGGTAGGTCAGGTTGATGGTTGGAGTTGATGATCTTGAAGGTCTTTTCCAACCCCAATGATTCTTTGATTCTACAGAAAACCAACCCTGTTTAGTTTTCAGAAAGACGAAAGAAAGCAACGTCAGCTTTTCTCTTTAACCCTGTGGAAATACCTCAGGTCACTCTGTTCTTCATCCTTCAAAGCTCTGTGCAGGTCTGACCTCACTCCACAAGGACGTTTCCCTGCCTCACACTTGTTTTCACTGCGGCCAAAAACTAGGAGACCCTGTGGGCCCTCCCAGGGCTGGGAAAAAGCCAAAACATCAAAGCGACTCAGCAAGACAGCCCCTTGTCCCCACAAGGCGTCCATGCCGCCACGCTTTGCTCGGAGATGGCTGGCAGGCACAATTAAACCAGGCTTCCCAGGAAATCTTTGCAAGTGCCGCCGAGGCTGCTCCCAAGCCTCATGTATTAATTATTCCTCTTTCCATACTCTTCAGCAGGCCTGTTCCAAAAAGAGACGAAATTAAAAGCACATTTCTCTGGTGAAATCCCCGTTCTGGTCCTCTTTGTGGCGACCGTTCTGCAGAGTTTTCTCCCCGAGCTGCTGAGGCCTGCGCCGGGCGGGGAAGGCCGGGCCGCGCCGGCAGTGGGGCCTGCGCTCCTGTGGGGCCCCGCGGGACGGCCCAGCACCTGCCAGCGAAATGCTCGTGGCACATGGGGCGCTTGCTAGGTGCAGATGGGAAATCTGCTGCAGGGAGACAATTTTGGAAGTGTTTGTGCCAGTTTACACGCTTTTTTTGGCAAGCTTTTGCACTCTGCCACCTATGAGTCTCAGGGAGCGGCGAATTCCTGGTTATGGACCCGTGAAAATTTCATCTAGTTTTGGATCATGGTGAAATACAAGATTTATAATGATGACATTGCATGACAGCTGTTTGCAGAAGTTTTCTGGTCTTTAATGTTAATCTGCATCTCTTGTCCGTGCTTTAATCAGCAGAGTTTGTTGTGATGCCCTCACCTTCTAGGAGAAATTATGAAAGAAATAGCCCTAAACTCAGCAAAATATTTTTGAGTAAGAGATTTTAGCAGGCTAGCTGGCTGCAAATTAGCTAATTTTTTTTTGTATGAAAAGCTTGCTCTTTTGAAGATAAACTTCCAAAGAAAATTTTCCATTTGAAAACCTGCATGGAAGAATGTCACCATTTTCTAGGTTGTTACAAATAATGCAGCGCTATGAGCAGTGCAATTAAGATATTCATCAAAAGCCTTAATATCTGTATATCAAATATCTACTTTCAAATCTGATGTAGAAATTATTCTTTTAAAACTTTGGTTTTCAATAGGAACATGTCATTCCTGGTAAATGAGGATAAAGTCCATTATTTTCCTTTAGCTGTACGTGTGGTGTATAACATTAAAAGCACTTTAAAAATGTTATCGATTTCTCCATAAATGTGACAATTCCAATAAATGGCACTTTCAGAATATACGATGTATCATTACAGCCTTTTCCGGGTAGCGACCCTATTAAAGATACCTGCAGCCAGAATGCACAGAAAGCACTAAGAAGCCAATATTCCTCCCTCAAAATATTCTACAGGCCAGGGATACACATTTGCTGAGCCCTAAAGCCCCTGACCTTGTTAACAAAGCGACAGGAACACCACAGCATTATCTGCTGCTGCAAGTGCTGGTCTGCGGCACCCAGGAGTGCTGGCACCTTCTAGCTTACGTGCCTCAGGGCTGCCCCTGCTCCCTTAGACAGGCTGGTCTGTCTGAAACCACTGGCACATTAAAAGTTGCCTCATGGCTGCAGGAAGCCATGTGGCAGACATCTTCCAGTTGGGCAAATGCCCCAGCTCTTCCTGTTATCCTCGGGATGTCCCGGTGAAGATTAATGCACAGCAGGAGCAGCTGGAAAGCCTCGGATGAAGCGGACTGTGGTAACTGGATTGCTTTCGTAAGTGATAGTGAAAACATCATTTTGTCCCTCACAAAGACATTTTGTGCATGCTGGCATTGGCAAAAAAGCAAGGATGCCAAGCGCAAGGGTTGCTTTTGTTCCAGATGTTTGGGGCTTTCGGAGGACACTGCTGCAGATGAGCACCCGGTGTGTCCCATGCTTGGCTCTTGTATTGTGGCTAGAAATCCTTGAGTGCAAGACAGTGGAGCCATCTTTTTTCTCCACCTTGTTCCCCCTGCACAGTTTTATTGCAATTCCTTGGGCTGCAGCTGGGCTCATCCACAGAGAGCAGGTGGGCTGGGAGAGTACAGATAAAGGATGTACTTTATATTCAGCTTTTGCGCAAGGGTGATAGCTCTGTGCACTTCAAAGGATGTCTACCAAGAAGTTGGGCTGTTATATGAGTTTAATTAATTTGAAAAATGGGCTTTTGCTTTTCTGTGTTATTATTCTTTTAAAATAATTCTTCCTTTTCCCAGTTAAATATATGTCAAGAGCTGCAGCCATTTGCTTGGAGCAAAAAACCTGTTTCCTTCCTTATTTCTGTTCTTGTTCTCTTTGCAATACTGAGACCGTAAGAAAACCACAAAGATACAGCTCTGTGACAGTATTTACTCTCTGCATGCTAATAGACCTAAGCATATACACATATGTATATACACACACTAGTATGTATATAGATACACGTACATGCAGTGCTCTGACTTTGGAGTCGGGTGGTTTTTGCCACAGACAACTCAGAGACTCTCTAGAGCTCTTAGAGGGATGCTTCCCAATTCCTGTAAACAGAAGTCAGCAGTCTCCAAGCAGAGGGAGGTAAGAAGCCAAAAACAGCTAGTGACACCATTTTTGTCCTCCAGAGCTTCCTGTTTTGTTACTGCAAACCATGCGCAACAGGCAGGATTCCCACCAGACAGAGAAGCATGCCGCTACTAGGTCCCGAGCCAGGTCTCTGGACACTATAAACCTCATCCCCCTTCTTCTGACAGCCCTTTGGCTCATGAGCATGCATTCTCTCCTGGTCTCTCAAAAACAATGTATGCCTCTGGTCTTCCTGGTATCATTTATATTTTGCCTTCATCAACATTGTCCACAATTTAATATGAATGAAATCAGATACCAGTCCTTTCTTTCACCAGTAAACCAACTTTTTCCCTTCACTTTACACCTCCACAGTCCACTGCCCTGATGCTTTTAATCCCACAGAGTACTCTCAGTTGCAGCCTGTGTTACCTGTGCCGTACAAACGAGAGCTCAGCCACAGCAGAAGATTTCTAACGGCACAAACGCTGCTTCAGTGGGTATGCCAGGGATGGCAAAGTCTGCCAGGAAGCAAACCTGCGTGTTTTGCTCTAAATACGGGCTAGAGACACATTGTTCTCTAGTCTATAGTAGGGATGAGCAACAATTACAGATGAATGGATATATATATATGCACATATATTTATACACATGCATACAGAACCACTAAGAATTTTTTTATCATGCAGTATGTCTGACATGCAATCGCAGATGAGGGATCCTACACTTAGGAGATGTGTGCAGTATCAGCACCCTCTGCACTGCCCTGCCCAGTGCCTTGGGAACGTGCCAGGTATGGAGGAATTCAGAGAGTACTGCTCAGAGACGGGATCTCAGTTTGCAATTTTTCCTGTTACTTTCTGCTACGAGTTGACTACACGGGAAATCGTTCTCCAGATTGTAGCAAAAATCACTGCTCTGACTGTATGCACGTCTTCATCACCATCATAACACTGGAGGCCCGGAATGGCTCTCCTATGATAATGACTCCTTTACATCCCTGGCTGACAAAGCGAACGACTGATGACGCCTGTATCGCTGGCGACTTCCTTCCCCTCCCCTCCTCTCCCTGCTCCTGCCCCATGCCCAGTTCCGGGATGCTGCATCCAAGTTACAGGTTTGTTTCCTCCTTCTTCACCCCCTGAGCTGCACAGAAACCTCCTGCCTGGTCTGAAACCAGGAAAATTCCAGACTGGGAAATTGTTCACCGGCATGTTCCTGGCTCAATTCAAGCAGCTCTGCAGCAGGGCGGACACAGGGAGGTTAAATGCTCTTGGCAGGGCTCGGCCCTGCAGCTTGCCCAGGCTTATCCCAGGACAGGGACCACTTGGTGTCAGCAGACATTGCATGCGTTCACTGAGGCACCGGGGACTGCAAGAAGCGTTGGAAGCAAATGCTGAGCTCCTCCCTGGCTGAAGCAGCTTTGCCAGGGCAGAGCTGCAGCTGCTTCCCCACTGCTGCCCCAGACCCTGTAACAGGAGCACTGCAATTAGTGAACGGAATTAATTCGTTCTTGATTCAGTCTTTAATTTCAATGTTCTCCAAAGGGAAACTTTCTGAGACTTAAGACTTGAAAGCAGAGCACAATGCAAGAAAACGAAAACATGTTCAGTATAACTAACGACACGGATGACTTCCTCCCGCAGAAATTGTATTATATACAGGAGCTTATTTCATCTTTTGCTCTGAGGGAACATATTATAAACTCTGTTTACTAGAGCAGCCTGACACAAAGTGCTTGCATCTCCTAACATGGAGGAGCCTGGCGGATTCCCGCGTGCTGCTCGCAGCCCTCGCTGTACCCACTCATCCCCTGCTCTACTGCTGGAAGCACCACGGTGACGGCTGAGCCTGCAAAAGAGAGAGAAGTGCTGAAGAAAAAGCAAAGCTGGAAGCTCAAATGAATCAGTTAATTATCTTTAATAACTAATTTATTGGCATAAGGAAAACATGCCTTTCCACAGCTCCCTGGAAAGTATCATCTAAGAGGTGGAAAACACACTGGAGAATTGGGTGTAGTGGATGAGTGAGAAAAATTGTCTCTAAATGTTAATCTTGATTTGGGCCAGGAGAAGCCTTTGCAGCTACTTTCGGGCTTTGAAAAACAGAGCAGACTTTTGCTTTTGCTTGCTGTTCAAGCATGATGGACTGACAGCACCAGAGCAATTTCTGTGTTGTAACAAGTTCAGTACTGCACGAATCACCTCCCGTGGACCTCACTACCACAACTCTCGCTTTTACTGAAAATGCTCCTCAAGCAGCAGCTGTGCCCTGGTCCACTGTGGAGGTACGGAGGCCATCAAGTGCTTTTGGTGTTCTGGGAGAGGAGAGGTTGGATCTGTGCAAGATATAGATGGTTAAAACTGTCTTCTGCTTCTTCCCCAGAACTAGCTCCAGAAAACAACAAGATCAGCAAAAAAAAAAAAACCCAACCAGACTAATTACTTTATCTGCCACGGGCAAATTGGCTGAAGCTGCAGGTGTCTGGGACGTGGTGGGAGCCCTGTGCATGTTCCCCCTGTTGGGTAGGAAAACAACCCAAAATTTCCCAAAGGGTCCTGGAGGGCCTATTCCCACCCAGCCTTCAGGGAGCATCAACACGCTGTCCTCCGCTTGGGCACAATGCTGAGCCTCTCCCCGGGGCACAGAGGTTTCTGGGAGGTATTTAAAGCACTGGCTGCCTCTAATTGTATTTTCAACTTAAATTGGTTTTGTACCATATGAGGTATGAGAGTCTGTGCTAGTAGGGAAGGCTGGTGCTACTCTGCAGGAAGAGTCTCGCCACCACATATTCCTCGTGCTCATCTTTCAGTCTAGTGACTGCAGAGTCAGACCCCACAGGGAATACATCTGCAGAGAAAATGGTTACAGCAGCATCTTTATGAAAGCTTTCTGCACGGATTGAGGCAAATGGAGGGAAATAAGTCATGGGGAGAAGGGAGGTGGGGAGGTGGGCTCTCCCTGAGGCTCACCAGCAGCAGAATTTCGACCACTTTGTGCACAGCTGGTTTTTTATAACATTGTTTTCACTTGGGTTGGTGGAACTGGTTGTGCTGTACACACGAGATGTGTTTTCTGGGGCTGCATGTCCAGCTGGCGCGCGTCGCTGCTGGTCCTACAGCAAGGCTGTGTGCTCACCGGTGCGGGCACACGTCTCCATCCCAAGCCCAGGACCGCAGCCCACCTGGGACTGCAGAAAACAGACCCTAGCTACTGTGTGCGTATAAACATAATGTGTTCTAAATACACGCTGTCTGGGCAACACAAACCTGATCCATTAGAGAGGCCGGGACAGGCAGAACATGGTGCCTTTGCTCTGCAAGGGTCCATCTTGCTCCAGCCTCATCCCACCACTGCCATCCCAAAGCCCTTCCGCTACAGGCAGGCACTGTGAGAATAGGAAAAAGTTGATAATGTCTGTTAGCCCCAATATATGTATTCTAGAGGCCGTAAGGATTTAGTTTTCACGGCACAGATACCTGAGGTTTCTGAAGGTGCTGTCCTGTTTTCACCAACCTCAGTGCCCCGTGGTCTGCTCAGCCGGCTTTGCTCCTCAGGGAGCTCTCCTGCAGACACGCAGGGTCGCGCCATCTCCTGGGTTATCGGAGCAGCTCTGTCAATACCGGCCAAACTATACTAAACTGCCTCCTTGTTTCCATAGTGACATTTCTGCCTATATGAGTAATTTCGGGCTCTTCCTTGTC
This sequence comes from Chauna torquata, assembly GCA_013399475.1. Classification (NCBI taxonomy): domain Eukaryota; kingdom Metazoa; phylum Chordata; class Aves; order Anseriformes; family Anhimidae; genus Chauna; species Chauna torquata. The sequence goes on along the minus strand of VXAL01008552.1, from coordinate 693,678 downwards.
ACACTCAAAAAAATGGAGCAAAAAGGAGAAATAACAGGTAACGTAACTACTGTGCATCACACGGATGGCCTGGCTGGGACTGACGGAGCTGCATCCTTAGGGGACCACACCACGCAGGCATACCTTCCTGGGGCACTGCAACCGCACAGATTTCTGCTCCCCACTTTCTGGTGTACAAATGCCCCAAGGAGCAAATGCTCTTCTGCTTTGCTTGCCAGTGTGATAATAGAATCTGCCCAAAGATGTGACAGGCAGTGTTCTATGTTGAGAACATCGAGTATTGAAAATAACCTCCAAGTGCAGTGCCTGGTGGCTTGGATGTGGAGCACAAGAGCAGTTGGTGGTGCTCTGGAGTCCATCCAGATGTGACTCTGAATCTTAGTGACTCCCTGCCCCTTGAATTGGGAGACTTTCTAGTACCGCACAGCTTTTCAGAGAAAACCAAGCCTCTCAACCATTGCAGCTCTTCTGACCTCTGATTTCTCTGCTTTTAGGGTTAAGTCCTTGCTACTAATACTGGTACTGGTGGTTCAGCCTCTAGCTCTGGTCTGTGCAGTGTCTTGTATCTATGGTGCAGTCAATGCTACATTCCTCTGCTCTTCCCAGTTCATCGAGAGCTGTAGCTACATCCTTGCTTTATCTTTGTGTAAGTTAGTGAAAAACCAGCAACTTGCGGTTAGATGCGTGCTGCCAAATTGACGTTCTCTAATTGCAAAAGAGACTACAGTCTAAGGAGCAAAAGATCAAGGTCTGGTGAGCAACATGATAAATTTGGCCATGTGTCCTCTCTTTGCTCAGTAGAGTACAGTTGTCAAATAATATGCTTCTAGGCTTTCTGGAGCAAATTAATTTTGTATCCTTTAATCAAAAAAACCTTATATTTTTCAAAACAATACCTTCTTTTCCTTCCCTGAGGGCCCTGCACAGCATAAAGCAACGCACAGAAAGGAAAGAAATAGATGGAGAAAATAAACATAGTGACAACATGACAAATCTTTATAATCTGGTAGAAATTTCTTTCTTTCTTTCTTTCTTTCTTTTTTTTTTTAATTGGTGCATGAATCTGAGCCTGGAGTTCTGTTATCTGCTGTGGTAAATAAGGATGAATTAATGTGAAAAAAAAAAGTGTATTTATAACATGAATATACTGCTGAGTAATATACTGGGTTTTGCTGCTTGGGAACACAGAGACCAAGTCTTATCCCAGTGAAACACTTCTCTAACCCTGCCAGCTGGCACATCCTAAGTCCATGAACAACCAGGGCCATAGGATTTCCTATGAGGGAGTCAACCAACAGACCAGGAATGGATAGCAAGTAGATGGTCAGTTTAAAAAAAAAAAAAAGGTAAAAAGGTTGGTTTTTTTTCAGAGAATATGTGACTTTGCAGTAGAACACCTTGCCAGAGGATACTGTGGGTGCTAGAAGATTACAGAGTTCAAAAGGAAGCAGCAATAATTAAAGAAAGAGAAAATCATGGTGGTAGCTTAAAGAGAAAGACAGCGTCTCTGGACTGGGAAGCCCTGGGGCTGCAAACTGGGGGAGTCTGGGAGTGTTTCCTAGGAAGTGTTGCCACCTGTGTGCCCTTTTTGGAAACTCTCCTGTCAGCTAGCCACATCTTCAGTGTGACCCAGCATGGTCACTGCTACCGTCTCATCCAAGGCTTTATCGACAGGCTGTTACTTGTGCTGCACGTGACTGCTGTGTACCTAAAATGGCAAGAAACTGCGGGATCTCCAGCCCGTAAGTGTTGAGGCCACTCTTCAGGGACAGAGAGCACAAGGAGTTAAATTGCTGAGAGCCCTCATGTAGATAAGGCACTCATACCTTACGCTGTGGACACCAGACTGAGCAGGATGAGACTACCTGGTCCAAAAGCACTGACACCTTGGAGGTGCCGTCTCTTAAGTAGTGACTTGGAGAGCTGGAAACCTTGGAGAAAGCCTAGCCCCAGCAGTGTTTCTTAACACCGGACAAGCCCAGTTTTTACCAAGCCCATCTTCCCCCGGAGTGTTTTTTCATGCAAGCCATACCGTAGATGTTTTTGTATTTATTCTCCGTGACGATGCTCTCCTAAGGCTCAGCCACATACAATTTTATTGTTAATAGCCTTGCTGCCTCAGCAGTCTCATCTGGATGAAAAAGAAAACTGAACACATCTCTCCTTTTCTCTTATCTCATTCTGAAGTGTCAGGAGAGAATGGAAATGAGCTGAATTGCCTTTCTACCTATTCCAAACAAATCGCTGTTTCCTCAGGTAAGTGTGGTTGAGAGGAGCTCTTGTTCAGGCTCCCAAGGAACCGGTTAACAGGTAGGGCAGGAGGAATCAGACAAAAATGATTACAAACCGTCATTTTCAAATTGCTAGCTGTGTATACTGCAAATGCATAAAAAGGGCTTGCAAATCTCCCTCTAACCCCAACAGGAGGAGAATCATTGCTGGGTTACACTGCTTTCTGTGTCATTAGTCATCCCAACCACTCATCTCATGGCTAAATAAATAGAAGGCACGTCTTCGGGGGGAATCACAGCAACATTTTGGCTTCACTGTTACTGCAGACCTTAAATCTGATCCAGATTAGGGAGTGCACTTCAGTAAATAGCTGGTTGTCTGCAAGTGAGGTAACTGCAGTGGGACTTTCCATGTGCTGAGGATCAGGCGCGCACCTCAGCCAGTGAATCAAGGTCTGTGGTTTTCTCTTTCTGAAGCGAACACATGCACGGCGATGAAACGTGCAGCCAACAACCATACAGCATTTCACATACGCTTGAATTAGTGGTCAGCATTTTAAGAGGAACAACAGATATGTCTGCATACTACCTGAAAGGAATATATTTGGCAGGAGAATTTGTAAACCTAGATCTCAAGTACTGCGTGAATATGCAAGGTACTCCAAGGCTTTTTAACACCTCATCTGTTGCCACCAAGGAACATTTAATAAAAAGCAGTGATAATGATCCTTGCAGAAACACCCGCGCTGATTACAAGCACTTGAAGGCGCATCTCCAGACCCTTGCCAAAAGTCAGACGGCTGCTGGCTGAGATGCCTCGGGTCGGGTCTGCTGCCCACCAGCGGCACGGGGAGAAGGACTGGGAACGCTGGCTGCTGCCATCCCATTTCCCGCTGGCAAAATCGCCTCTGCGTAGAGCGGTTTGCTTTGTGAGCACCGAGGAAGGCCTCACTACAGGGAGCACGGCAGAAGATGTCAGAGCACCCAGTTATTACTCATTGCAATTACGTTTATGCTCAAAATTACGGATTAAAACCTATCCACGAGGTCTGAAAAGAATAACAGATAAATTCTGTCTATGCTCTGCTTTAATTTTTTCAGATGAACGTTTCTTTTTAAACTAAGCATATGGTGCACTAGATTTCAAGTCCCATTGATAAAGACTCTAATCTCTGTAGTCTATTATATTTTTGCCGTTTCTGCTGAGTTGGAAAAAGGCATTGCGTACCATCTGTCAGCCTGATCACAGTGCAATTTGCAGAAGTTTCAGACCAGTACAGTGCCGGCAGCAGCTCGCAGTTCTCCTCCAGACTTGGGTTCTTGTGGAAGCAATACAGCCCCATTAAACACTTACTTCACAAACAAAAACTCATTTGTGCAGCATGCTAATGACAATAATGCAAATGAATCTGTCATGTTCGTAGCTACTATCCCTAACCACTGCATTCATGAATATATGGTAATTAAGCTATTACTGCTAATGTAACTGTGTCAGCACTACTAAATTAAGGGCTGTACTGTAAATAAAAATGGGGTCATAAAAAGAAGAGAATGCAGTAAAAGATAATGGGTAGAAATACTAAGGTGAAGGTAGGACAGGCTTTGCACAAGCAAAGGAATTTATTTTAAAGGCTCCTGCTAAAGGATCTATTTTGATGTCATGGCTTGAAATTGCAGCTATAAGCTGATACATGAAACAAGCAGTTCCTTTTGTCCTCGATGCCATACTAAATCCCATGACATTGGCAGGTCTGTGATAAAATTGTCATAAGAGATCATCAATTTATTACCCCTCCACTGTGGCTCCATCTCTGAGCTTATTAATAACCGTGTCAGGTATGGAAAGATGACTTAACAGATCCCTTTCGTAAAAGTTTGCAACAGAAAAGTGAGAGGTTCCTATTCCCAAGGAATAATTTGTAGTCTGAACTATGCAAAATTGGGATTTTTCTTATCTGGTAAAGTCAATCCCACTGTATACTTTCTGCTCTCTTGTACTGTCCCCAGTGCAGCCAGTTTTAGCAACAGAACAAAATTACTCCCACTTGAAGAGCCCTATTTCCATTAAACAGAGTCAAGAAATTGGTTATTTGTAGCAGAAGCAATTTTGTTAGGCAAATGTAAATCTTGAGGAACACCACTGTAATCAATATTTTGCTTATGCTCAACCTGCTTGTACATGAAATTAGAGTCTGGCTGTAGGTGACAAAGCCCAGGGGTACTGGTGGGCCCTGGGCCACCACTATCCTGCTTCAGCTCAAAAGGCTGAAGGTTTGAAGAGATGGAAAGAAACTGTCCTGAATTAAAACACATGTCCTCGCTGGGGGCAAGAGGGGAAAGATGGGGACGATTCAGTCTGCGGAGGAAACACACAGACCAAGACACAGGAAGAGGGATAGACGTTCATGAGCCATGTACTGCATGTTCTCTATTTGCAGGTTTTCCTGATTCCGTGATTTAATAGAACACAAAGCCAAAGAGCACAATGACCAAAACTGCAAGATACTGCCTTTAGGACAGACAAAGGCAGGGAAAGAAAGACACTGTCCGTAACTAGTCTGAGACACGCAGCAGATAGGCAGCACTGAAGATGGCACACAGTGAGATTTATCTGTTAAGTGAGAGTTTCCTCCACTGTATCAGATAGATGCAGTCTATATTTTTCTGAGGGATATAATCCCTCATGCTTCAGCACAGAACCTGATTGCCAGCAGAGATTGGAAGATGCCTCCTCTCCAGGCTGTTTATTCCACTTGCATCCACAATGTGGTTTCCTGCCTTTTTCTCTAACTCAGCTCATGTAGAGCCCTGACAAGGATAGGGCACTGGATTCAATGTTCCCAGTATGCAATTCCTAATTAAACATGGACAAGGATAAGCTGCATCAATTTGCTGGTAGGCTGCCTGGAGATTGATTTATATCGGGACAGGCACAGTATACAGCTACGTGGTTCAGCAGCATTTTGAGATATTGTCTGGGAAGAAGCGAGCTGGCTGAACCCTTAAATCCACATCAGCTGGCAGCCACCACCCATAGCCGATCCCCTTCAAAATCTCTCTGCTGCGACACGCCAAGCGTCTGAACTGGAGCCAAGTGTGGATTTCGCAAATGGCCCCTCTGTTTCTAAAGGGCTGGGCATAAAGTGTCCAGTACAGAAGCGGCCACCTTCTAGCTTCACGTTTCCCCCCAAATCCTGGCTCCCTTCTCGCCTCTGGGGTCCCCCCTGGGGCTCGCCCTGAGGCTGCGAACAGGGAGCACAGTGCTGGGGATGCGCGCTGCAGGTCGAGCTGCTGGGAAACCTTCCTGCTGCCCTCTCAATCAGGCACTTGACAGCGCTGTCTTTTGCCCAGCTGGCATGTGATGAAAAAAATGACTTCGCCAATTAGTTTCCAATTCTACCTACAGATTCAGTGGCTTTCTTGAAATGCAGGGTCGCTCGGGGTGGCTGGAGAAAGGAAGCCTGTGAGCCAAGGACAAAACGTAACGATAATAATGCGAGACAGTGTGGGAATGTAAAATAGTTTCAGTCTCTTAATCCAAAGTAAACTCTGACTAGCTTAAGAGTAATCATTTATTTTTAAAACTCTCTTTTAAAAAATAAGAATGACATACTAAGGAAAAGAGCAAGTTCAAAGACAGATATCCAGACCAGAACAAGAGAGCATAAAGGCAGAGTTTCACGGGCATTCATCCTAAAGGCTAAAATCAGAGGAGTGCAAAATCTGCGAGGGGGTGCAGGGAAGCTGTGCCAGAGCTGGCATGCCCCGCAGAACTGCGTGTGCATGGGGAGCGGGTGGAGAGCTCAGCAAACACCTTGCGCCCCGTGCTTGCAGCGAGTGAGAGGCACACACACACACAAAGAGCAAACGAAGCGAATGGGCAGCGATCTGTGAAACGGTGGTGTGTCTGCGGCTCCTGGTCGTCTGTCTCCTGCCGGCTCCTGCAGCAAGCAGCACTCCTGCAGCGATGCACAGGGATGGGTTTAACGGGATCAAGGCTGGCATGGCTCGTGCCGAAGGAGAAAAAGTTACAGCAGAAATGACTTATTTTAAGGCTGGCTTTCTAAGGGGTAATTTTGGTCATTTCACCCACCATACAGCTCAGTATTCGCATTGCCAGCAAATAACTGTCCTAATGGGAGCAGCCAAACAGAGCGTGGCGTGTCTGTGTGCAAGCAGCAAACCAAAAATTCAAAATATTTTTACATTTAAAAAATGTAAAGTATATAAAAATGTACTAGGAAAAGGGAAAAAAAGGACCACAAGTTTTACAAGTACGTTCAGACAAACTGCCCTTCAGCTAACACATCCACTGCAGGATGGAAGCAATATTGCAACAACAGGACGTAAACTCGTGTTTCCGTGCAGTTTGGTGGGAGCAGCAGGCATATGTCCTGGGGCCTGATCTTCCCCTGATGTGCGAATCAGTGCTCTGCTGCTAAAATGAACCAAGCTGTCCCAACCGCGCACTGGCAAAGCGTCTGGCCTGGAGTTCCTGCTCGGCATGCATTCACTGGAGTGAAAAAGATGGAATACAACATGATAATAATAATAAAAATAAAGGTAATCCAGAGAAAACCTAAAAGTACAGGAGAGGAGGCGTAGAAATCTCCTGCTCACATCTGCATCACCAGCTGTAGCCCCGAACATCTTGTCAAGCTAAATTTCATCAAGCTGTACCACTTCTTGCAAATACAAGTAAAATGGCAGCCCCGCAGGGATTACCCGGCGCCCAGTTAACAGCGAAAAGGTTTTGAAGTGCAGAAAGTTAAAAAGAAAAAGATTTCCAGTCTCCTAGTTTAATTTCCATGTTCTGATGACCTGAAGTCATCTAAGGCAGCGATATTAAAAAAAAAAGAAAAGAAAAAAATCCATGGCATTTTCTTAAGGGACAAATTATTTTTAGCCATGGAGATTTAAAGCTCTCTCCAGGTTCCTGAACTTTGAGAACTTTTCTTCACTAAGGAGCTTGACAGCAAAGCAGGTTCTCTTTTTCTCAACCTTTCAACGGATCTAATTAAAATATGCAAAATCTCCCTTTCTGCATGACGAAGGAATATGCATTTTTTTCCAGTAAGATAAAAGGCATTTTCCAGAGACTCTATTTCTAAGAATAATTGCTTCCCTCTCTGTTTTGAGGGCTCAGCCACTGTCCTGTTTCACTTTATGGTAGAGAAATGGGAAATAAACAATATCACCCACTTTCCTGGGCTTTGGTCTTGAGATTACTGGCACCGGACAGCTTTTGTGAGACAGAAAATTGGTTGTAGATGTGTCACCGGGCCTGACTCTGATTGACACTGGTACCACCGCACGCTGCCGGAGAGGAATGCTGGAGTCGGGTGTACGCGGACACCTGGCTCTTTGTGCTATAATTCGGTTCAGGTGGCTCCAGAGGAATGGTTTCCCAAGCAGGATATAAATACTTTTTAAATGGAGTTTGGGTTAGTATTGCTTTTCAAAAATTATACTGCTTTTTAATCACCCACATTTATTTATGATACACCATCCAAATGCTGCTGGATAAAGCTCTCTCAATGAGCAGACTACCCGATAGGCATGAAAACGCCAACAAATCTCCCGAACATCCAGGACACCAGGATTTTTGGGGGTGTTTTGCACTGCTATCTTGAGTGAAGCTGCCCTCTGCACAGCACTGGCCTTGCCCCACTTGCCAGCTCCCTCAGCCGCCCGTGTTTCCAGCACGCAGAGCTCCAGCAGCTTCTCCTGTCGTCCCCCAGGCAGCATCGCACCCTTTCTGCCACGCGCAGATCAACCCTTTCCTCCTTCAGGCACCGCTCGCCTTGTAAGAGGCCCTGGCTGGGCAGGACCCAGGGCCAGGGGCTGCTGTGAGATGCAGGTGAAAAAATCCTAAAGACCGTATACAAAAGGAAATTAATTAAAACTAATCAGAACGCATCACTAGAGGAGCCCTTACCACCACCATACAGTGATCTGAGGCTTTTGCCTCATGATTACAACTACTTTTTTTTCTTTAACACTATAGCTATTCTCTGTCCATAATCTGATCCTAATCTTGGCGGCTAGAGGGACCCTCTCCTTGGTCTGAGGGCCATTCCCTGGCAGTGAATTCAGGTCATCCCGCTGGTACAGGGACACACTGATGTTATTTACAAAGCCAGCTGCACCCACTCAGCACATGCACGTGTACACGGTACAGCGAAACCCCTGCAGCAAAGCATCACGCGTCCCAGGCCTGGGATTTAAAACCAAACTCTTAAGCACGGGTTGACTGAATACGAGCAGGAAGAAAATCATTTTGTGTTCCTGGACTGACAGAAAATGCAGGCTGAAGTTTTGAATAAATGATTTGCTCTGAATCATTTACTCAGCACTACTCGGTACCTCAGAGGACACAAATGGTTCCTAAACACTTGCCGTGATAAAATATTGAATCGACGCTAATACTGCTTTGCAGGGGAAGCAGCGCGAGCCGATGCCCTCCCTGACGGAGCCCGCGCACTCTCGACACGGCTGCTGGCAGGTTCAGGAGCCTGTTGCCGTCTGGCGCCGGGGCTGTGTCCCCTCGGTGCTGGAGCTGCACCTCACCTTGCGAGCGGGCGCCTCTGTGACAAAGTGGGCCCCGTGCACAGGCTGCTGCCAGCAAAGCGCTTTCCCATGAAAAAGCGCAGCGGGTTTGGGGTGTTAGTGTGCATTATTCAGCTTTTAATAACACCGCGGCAGAGTTTAGGGGAGTATGGCAACAACCATGAGCATTGAAGAGCACAGGACATGAGTTTGACATGCCTATAAGGGCAGTTACAAACTCCTCTTGAGTGCCGAGCCTTGGTTTAAAGTGCAAAGAGGTAAGAAAGGCTCGTCATAGTGGTGACAGTGCTTATAGAGGAAAAACAAGCACAAGCGGGATCCTGCGCCCATGACAGAACCGCAGGGGATTCATGTCGAGGACCAGCGGAAGAACGTCAGCGTGCTCCTACATGCATGCCGCCAGGATGACACGAGGGAAGCTTTTCTGGCCAGGGAAATGGTGAAAACTGGATTTCACAGGACTCAGTCTGTCAGTCAGTGTGCAATGTGATTTTCCCAGTTATCTGGGAGGTTCAGACCGGGAAACGAAGAGGAGGTATGCACCCCGAGCCCTGGGATGGCCGGGAAGTTCAAGCCGAGAGCTGGGGATAACTGGGCGTCACTTGATGGTGTACCGCAGCGTGCCAGGGCATGTGGCTGGATGAGGCCGGGCCAGGGCTGTCCGTGCCAGCCGCATCAGGCCTGGTTCTGGAGGGGGCAAGGCCGGCCGCTGGGCCGGGCCGAGGCGCCAGGCTGGGCCTGCGCGGCCCTCCGCCATCTCACTGCCCGGGGCCGTGAGGGGCGTCTGAGGAGCGGGCTGTGAGGGGAGGGCGTGCGCGAGCGCGTGTGCGTGAGGGTGTGTGCGAGGGGCGGGTGCATCCGCGTGTGAGGGGCGGCGTGTGCCCGTGAGGGAGTGCGAGGGGCGCTGCGTGTGCCTGTGCGCGCCGCTCGCTCCGCTCCGGCTCGGGCCCGGCCGCCGCCGAGGGGCGGTGGGAGGCGGCAGGGAGCACCGCGGGCACCCGGGGCTCTTTTTTGTTTCGGGGGGTTGGGGAGCGGGTCGCAGCCCCGCCCGGCGCCTCCCTCCCTCCTCCCCGCCGCCGGGGCG